>OX104119.1:36175365-36553452 GCA_944474755.1 Limnoperna fortunei
AGAGCTGTTTTCACAGGTTTTATTGGTAATCCATCCAATACAATTTTCTAAATAATTAGCAGAGTGTAATACGACAGCAATATGTTGAACCATGTATGCTTGGGGGCGGGGGGGGGACAAAGTGGATACAAAATTTATATTGGAATACACTAACATTGGCGGCCAAGCGGTTAAGGCAGTTCGTCTGGTATAGATTACATGGTCTGTCAACCCTGAGGTTGCAGGTTCAAGTCTCACTGCGGGCAGGGTGTGCTCGACTCCAATTGACAAAGATTGTCAGTTTTCCTACCAAAGGTCGGGGTTTTCTCCTGTTACTCCTCCCCAATGAAAACTGGACACCATGATATAGCTGAACAATTGCTGAAAGTGGTGTTAAACACCATTACAACAAGAAAAAAAAACAACAAACAATCTAGCATTAAATGGACGTTATATTTCAATTTCCTAAAAATCAATCCTCTATTTCTCAAGTTACAACACTGAAACCAATATTGCCCTTTAACGCTAGTAGATAAAGAACCATATGCACCAATTTCAATAAAATCGTTCAACAATTACTAAAGTTAGAGCATGGAAACTAAATATTTAACAATAACCATATGCGCCTTTCACATTCATGATTGTGGCATAAAAACTTGAACTTGAGTTGCATAGATTTCGTAATTTTATATGTTCAAATAATGACAACAAATAGCCATGTTAATGTCAACAAATTATAATCTAAATGTTATGCTCCTTTTTACTCAGCATTTTCACAAAATAAACTACAGAGAAGCTTGAGTTATGCCCCTTATATATCAGTGTTACATTATTGATGGATGGTATTGGTGGATAATCTTGGTGCAGGTATTTCAGCTACTAATATAATTCATCATTCGCATGTACTTCTGTCAAGTCTGTGCCTTTTTCATAACAGGTACCTTAACTCAATTCACAACTTGTAGTTTTCTGATCATTACTGAAAAAACATATATAAAGAGCATTGAGTATTACTATAAGATATGAAATGACAGACAATTTTACTCATCTCTATAGCCATTTCAATAGAAATGGTGGGTTAAACTATGTTTTATGTGCCAAACCTTCCTCTTTGAAAGACACAAATTAAAACAAAGTGATCAACAGATTCCAAAATACAAATGGCAAGTACCTGAACAAAATTTCTTATAACCCTGATCTAAAAGTTGGTCAAAAAAATTATATATAGAATTTAAAAATTCAAAAAATGTGTGGTAGCAAAAGAACTAAATGATCAGACCATTCAACATTTCTGAAGGCCATATTTTTGGTTATATTTACTAGTAATAGTTATGGTAACAATTTATGTGGGATATGATTTACAAAAAAAGTGTTGCTTAGTTTCAGACTACCATATCTCTCAGGAAAAAACCTCTGTATAAAAATTAGGAGATAATCCAAACTTAGTATTTACAATTTACCTACAAATTATAATATAACGTGTTTCAATGTCATTGATAAAGTGTATACATGTATATGCTTAATCGTGAAAATAAGCATCAATTTAACAATGATTTTTATCGATATACTAGTACTACTACTAGTATAGTATCCAAGTTAACAAGTATATATACAATCTTTTTTTTATATAAAACCATTGAAACCAGTAAAAGAGAGAAAATGTGACATTTACACTATACCCGAAATAATGTATTGTGAATTAATAATACTAGTATTAAATTAACATAAGTACTGTACAATAAATAGTTTTTTTTTATACATAGTGCATTTCCAAATTTGCTTTTCTTTTAATTTGAACCACTGTGTTCATTTTCCTACATACAATGAGTTTTCTTTATCATTTTTTATCTAAGTAAAAATAAGAACGGTCAATGTACATGTATGGTATGACTTTTCACTTTCCCCATGACACCATGGAGATGGTTAGCAAAATTTATAATGTTATAGATATTACATCAATATGTATTTCAATTTTTACCTCGGACAAGGCCATCATCATGTTTTTTCTCTGTTGGTATGATGTTTACACGTTGGCATTTGCTGTTTACACATTTTCCAAGTAGCAGCTCAAGTTTTTATACATTTTACACAGTTTTGCTGAGTAATAAGGATGTGCATATTCCTTGCAGGCTGATCGTCAGTCGGCAAGTACAGCCAATTCACCAACCCTCCGTCCATCTTTCCACTCTGACATCTAAAGCTAGGGTTAAGTGATGATGATGATGATGGGGGTTTTTTACGTCCTACACTGATAAATTAATACCCTCGGTCGGACGGTTGTTATGGTTAGTTGTCCATGGACTCCACCATGGTGGTTTTCTCAAAGCCCGGCCTTCGGGATACCTGGTCGAAGTACTCAGCAGCATATGTCCTACTAACGGCCGGGCTGCTCCGATGTAACGTTGGCCTACTTCAGTACCCCACATGGGTAGAAGCGTCCCCACTCTGACCGTCTTGGAGGTCTTACATCTGCAGAGTGTAGGGTTAAGTAATTTCCTTTATCATTAACTACTTCTTGTTTAGCACAACGGGATATATCAGGTGTGGTCAGTTGGCATAATAATCTTTTGTAGCAAAGCGACTTTCCTATAACTACCCAGCGCTTTTGACAGATATTTTCTTCTGCTTTTCAGAAGACAAAAACACAATCTTACGTCTAGCCACGGAATAAGACTAAAAAGGTTAAAATCTTATCAAAATTCTTGTCTGACGACATCCCGTGTTTATTCCGGAAGTTGGCGGGTATTTACCGTAAATGTCGTATTTTCTTTGAAAATCAAGTTATTTGTTTAAAAATCTGATTTCTTTATATACTATTATTTAATTCATAACAAATCTTTTGTATTTCGTGGATTTCTTTAGTCTATATTAATTTTTGTGAAGTTTTACTGATAACGACATCAATAATTTTACGGTGCGCAAAGCATAACAAAAATACGACCCGCGAACATCCTTAAATAAGCTAAAGTTTAGTTCTTATATAAGTGTTTTTGTTATATTTTCTATCACTATTGATCAAAGGGAGACAAATCAGTGTTGATCGTACTGGTCCAGAAGCTGTTATTTTAAAGAAGTTTTTGCAGTGCCAAAGTTAAACATCTAACCGGAACAAAAATCAAAACTTAATCATTAAACGGTTAACACTCACACTCAATGCCAGATAAATATCTGCAACTGCTTAGAAAAATGTCCAATGGCAATAATTTTGTCACAATTCACCCAAAAGAAAGGAATTATCATGAAGACTCATGGACTTAGGGCAAACTAATAATCCCCCTTGGCGATGCCGGTAGGTAAGGGATTAATTTAAAAAGTTGTCAAAGCATAACAGCAATATCTGAGTATTCGTCTAAAACAATATTGCAAATAAATACAAAGGCAAATTAATCCTTTCAATTGGCAATAATAATTCAAGTGAAATTATTATTAATAAAATTGCTTTATGTTTAGTTAAATATAAAACACAGAAAACTTTCTAACGCATTGCAGTGGCAAGTTTAAATTTGTAATACGCACTTATAAAAAAATTAAAATTTCTTGCAAGGTTCATATTAATTTAGGATTAAAAACTAAAGTGAATTTCAGAAAAGGCAGATCTTACCATAACTAGACAATCCAAATACATCCTATTCAATTCAACTAAAATAAAACTTTATAGTTTAAAGTAATATTTTTCAATGATAAAATTGCAATCACCAACAATGCGATCGTCTAAAAGTAACAATAAACTAGACAGAAATAAAATCTAATTCTGACTGCACTTATTGAAATTTTAAGATGTGTTTAAATATTAGGTATTTACCTTTTATATGATGCTTTAGAAATCTGCTTAATATGGTTGCTGTATTTGCTCACAGGGGATTTGTTGATGCTAAAACGAAAATCATGTTATAGGTCATTTCTACGTTCAAACAAATTATGTTATAAACAAACTAATCAATCAGCCTTTGGAGGCAAAATGTCCACAAATTAATCAAAATGTAGTCATACAAATAACTTAATTAAGACATTAAACATTAAATAGCACAGACCAGTATTAATTTGTTGTTTAACCCCTTTCGTTTTCACACTGGTCATGGCTACCGGTGAAGCTTATTTTAGGCTACAAAGTGAAATGTAATGCTTTTAAAATAGGCGTTTTTTATGCCACAGTACTAACCAAAATATCAAATAAAAGCTCGAAATCTCAGCTTTCTAAATACATAATTTATTTGTGGTATGGTTTGTCATAGTTTTCATTTAAACGCGATAAATGCTACTGAATTTGATACGGTAAAACGCGCAAAGCCAAATGTTGCAAATAAACTTTAATTTTTCTTGTAGTAAAAATTTAATTACCATATAATTTAGTAAATATTTTGGCTACAGCTTTGTCGATCTGTTAATATCAAAAAACAATATCCAGAGTTCAATATTTTGTAGAAATCTTTATGAAATGCGCTAAGAACACTTTCTGACATAGCCATCAAGCATATTGTCAGTGTAATTTTGTTAATGTGAAAAATTATACCAGTCGAAGGTCCAAATAAGGACAACTCTATTTGCAGAATAACTCTACGGACTTTTTTACTTTACAAAACTGCAAAGATGAAAAAAATTATGACCTATGTCAAAAGTTGTGATCATTTAAACTGAATGGGCGAAAAGTTAGAAAGAACGACTTTTGCTATACGCGTGGGTACAGATGACATTTAAAAAAGGGGAGCTTGTTAGCGCACCTGTTATTAATTGAACAATTTGTGTAAAACTATTTACCAAATAAAACAACGAGTAACGAGGTAAAAAAGCAAAATTAAATACAATAAGTACAGCTCCGGAAAAATAACATTATTACCCGGCTGTATAGAAATATTATTTAATTTGTTTAGTGACTTTCAAGTCAAAATCTAAGACGATAAACGTACAACGAGGAAGAATTGTTTGCTTCATGGTGAGGAATTTAAAGAAACTGATTGAGACGAGGGATGAAAATAGGTCATAAAGATCATATTTGGTGAGTTTATCAGTTATGTAATTAAGTTGTCTTCTCCTGTGTAAGGTTGACACTCGCAACGTAGATAAAACAAGTTTAAAAAAAAACCACAAATTCAACATTATTCGCATTCATAACAACTAATAAGTTTTGTAGAAAATTACGTTATTCATTTATTCATTTTTTTCACGGGATAGTAGATGCCGATTATCAGGTGAACTCAGCCAAACATTAGAGAAAATTCTTTTTACAATATACATGTACCATATTTACCTTGACAAAGTTTGTTTCTATGTTTTCTGAAAAAAAGTTAAAGAATTTTATTTTCTTCTTCGACATGCGCCAACACAAATATCAAAAAGACATATCAAGACCGGACAATGTAATAAACAACTTATTTTTAACAAACAAAAAAATTATTTGCTGATTTTAGAAGGAGCAATGGAGAGCAAAGTCTGTCTCCATATAAAAATAGTATATTGGAAAGATGACTTAATTTTACTATTAATGAGGGTAAATGAAATTCTAACCAATACCCATCTGTGTTTTTTTTTCTTAGTTTTCTAGCAAAACAGGCAATGTATGTAAAATAAACATTTCTTACATAATAGTTAATGGTACTTTATTTTGTCTTTTAAAAGATAAGGTCGGGAACTTAACAGGCATTTACAACAATGAATTCTAAAACTGATGAAATTGAATATTAATATGCAATATCTTGGGCAGTTTTGATAAAAATAGTAAATAACGGCTTTTGTTAAAATATTAATGTCAAATCATAACTTTGTTATAATCAAGTCTTCTTGCAGGTTTTATTTTTTGAAATTGAAATATATGTTAGAAATAAATAAACATAAAGAAAAGGCTTGTTATATTTAAGTAAAGACATACATAAATTGTTCTTTGTCATTTGTATATATTTATACAAGCAAAGAGACAACCTCACTTTTTATTATTATTATACATGATTATAATGACTAGGATGATTCGTGTTATGTTTCCATTTAAATATTGTTTATGACATTGCAAATTAATATACATGTATCTATCAATATATGAGTTGGATAACCTTCCACGAGCAGCTGTGGTCAACCCCAGTTTTAATGTGGTTCGTGTCACTCAGGTTTTGTGTGTTTCGTGAAGTCTGTCTGTTTGATTTGTTGTTCCTTTCTTTTGTTTTACTGTGGATTTGTCTGTCGCTGATTTATTGTCTATTTAACACTTTTCGGTATCTTCGACTGAAACAATCGGTGTCAAGGAGAACACTAAGGAAGAAAAATTGAAGCCAGAGAGGAACAAAAGAAAAAAATAGGTGTCAGTAAGCATATCCCAAGACATTTAAGTGTGAAAGAGCAACCAAATGAAGAACAATTTGGTGTCAGACAGGAAACAATGAAGAAAATTGTGTGTCAATAAGAAAAGAAAGGGAAAAAATTACTGTCAGTGAGCGAACAAAGATAAGAAAATAGAGTGTCAGAGAACAAAGGATGAAAAAATAGATGTCTGTGAGGAAACAAAAAGAAAGAAAAAGAAATGTCAGTATGCAAACAAAGAAACAAAATTAGGTGTCAGGGAACACACCACGGAAGAAAAATTGGATGTCGTTAAAAGTACATCTTTGAAAACACATAAAATCACAGTAGTTAGAAAATCTGATATACACATACACAAACATTAAAAGAAACATAACTTAATATTTATTTGGACGATCTTAAAGTTAACTCTAAATACGATATAAAAAATTTCTTCTTTCCCTGAAGTGTAGGCAGTTCTTGCTGCACGTGTTAAAATTCAGTTAAGCCGTAAATAGGCACAATATAATCTTTGATACTCCTGATTATGGTATGAACAAGTTCTGCAAAGCGATGCAACAATATTTGAAGCGGAACAATGTGTTATATGTATATACAAGTCCATTATGAAGACGCATGAAATTTTGATTTTCTACCTGTATACCGGACAGTTATATTATATTTAATCACGATTGTTTTCATGTCGAGAAATACATAAATTAGTTAATACATACGAAGTCAGTAATGTCGGCAATAGTGGGGAGACAATTAATTCAAGCTAGACGGACCTCTACAAAAAATACACTACATGATTAAAGGGGGGTCATTGTTATCATTCATCTTTATTTGTAAGGGCCATTAGATAACGATCTTAGTGGTTGACGTGTTTAGAGTAAACTTTTTTAGAAACGTACGTTCATTGTAGCTGTACACATTATGTAGAGAAATATAATTTAGATTGCGGACTTTCAATGAGTAAATGTAATTTAGTCTTAAATCAGGTTTTCAATGCACTCCTTATCATAATGTTTGTTCGATTGGACTTTCAAACTGTACGTCATGAAATAGCGAAACAAAGACTAAGGGTCAATTGGTAGATAGTAAAACCTTGGACAGAAGATAATTTGACAAATGCATTCACATATAAAAACAAACATTATTCATGAACTCTGCTTTATGGAAACTCGACTTTACCGGAATAGTAGTCGGTTCATGCTCAGAAGGCGATATTTGCCATGTGTTAAAATTCAGTAAAAGGCGTTAAATGGTAAAATATAATTTTGAGTTATGGGTATATCAGACTCTAAAAAGCGATAAAATAATTCTTAAAACGAAATTCAATGTGTTTGTGGTGTTTTTTTTCAAGCTCATTATGAAGACTGAACAAACCGGATTTTTTTTGTATATAGCTGTCAGTACAAATTTAGATTGAATCATGTTTGTATTTGATGTGAATATATTTAAGTTCCCTACATAAGATTATATGATTGGCGACCTAAATGGTTTGCCAGGACAATTCAGGATTAAATCAAAAAGATGATTGCTTAGAGGTGAGACACTATTATTCATTTTTCATTCTTTTTTAAGTTAGGGCTGACTTCGGTAAAAATGCTACTACATTATTTGCGTTGTATAAGGAGATCGTTCAATTTACCCTAGCGAGCTTGAAATTAGACACTACCAATGCACTAAGCTCAGCCTCTTACTTAGATCTACTTCTAGAAATAGACTCAGGAAAAATTCAAACTAGACTTTGCGGCAAACGTGATGACTTCAACTTTCCAATTGTCAACTTCCTGTTTATCGACAGCAACATTCCAGCAGCTCCAGCGTATGGTGTATACATTTCACAACTTATACGTTATTCTAGATCCGGCGATCGGTATTCCGATTTTCTAGACCGATCAATGCTGTTGACTGCTAAACTACTCAATCAGGGTTTGTTGTGTCTAGGTTGATGTTATTTCTCCAGAAGTTCTATGGTCGTCACCATAACTTAATTGACCGTTATGCGGAATCAGTTTGTTTGTTTGAATTATGTTTAACGCCATTTTCAGCAATTTTTCAGCTATATCATGGCGTCCATTTTTTAGGGAGCCGGAGTACCCGTAGAAAACCCAAGACCTGCGGTAGGAAGACTGGCAATCCTTGTCAATTTAGATTGGAGTCGAGTACACCCTGCCCGCAGTGAGACTCGAACCCGCAATCTCAGTGTTGACAGACCACGTGATCAATAGTGGACGAACTACCTTAACTCTCGGCAAAAGAGGCCCCTTGGGAAATCAGTGTCTCAAATACGATCCGACATTTTCGATGAGTCACAGGTAGTGTATCCTATTTCTGGATTTGATTTTTCCCTGGACATGGCAGTGAGTATCTCGACGGGTGTCTAATTAGAGGCAGGCACTGCTTACTCGTCCTGAAGCACCTGAGTGCACCCATGGTTTTTATTGGGTTCGGGTTACTCTCTTTCTGTGTTTTATGTTTTTACTTCTTTTGTGTTGTGTTTGTGTTTATTCAAAATGAGAACAACAATAGAACAAAACTTAACATAAGAACTACTCTACCGCTTACTGTAAAGTATGCAGATAAATTGTTTGTAAAGGTCTGGAAATACAGTATTTTGTGTCATTAGTGTCCAACCGAAGTGTTTTTATATATTTGTTTTGTTTAAATCCTACGCTTCTGTACATTTATGTTGTTAAGTATGATACAAGATAGGATTTGGGGCGCTTTAACTTCTGCATATTGTGTGATGAGATTTTTATCTCCACTGTTTTTTCGTAGAGCTACTCATAATGTTAATGCAAGTAACAATATAACATTGACCTCTAATGACCGATAAAATACTTCGGTATTCTAAGCTAACAATTCTATATTTTTCAAATTTAATCAAATTATCATATAATATCGCCCACTAATGTCCGTGGTTATACTTGTGCTAATAATTCAATATCAAATGGTTCCCTTATCCCAAATAATAAATACACAAAAGTAACACATATGAGGAATTGTTTTAAAGTAAACGTTTAACTCTTTTATGACCCGCAACGTCTGATCCATTTTTGCCCAATTCCTGCACTCGTACGTGGGGAACCTAATGTAAGGATTACTCCACACACAATAAAACGTTTGATTAAATTTAAATTTATATTTTTCTCTTCATAGAAAAAAATCATTTGTGTGATTGTTTTAATAATGAGGAACATTTTTTAAATCGACAGTACACATTTATTTTCTTGCTTTTGAGAATCTATTTCACATTTGATCATCCTTTACCACCGTACGATTTTTTATTGTATTTTAAACGTAAATTAAACGGTCTATTGACCAAACTACCTACTTTTCTGGGACAGTCGATTTCATTGGTTTCTTTTAAAAGATGATCACCAAAATAATTGATATTGTTAGCTTAAATGCCCTTATAATTTTAATATATATAGATTACTACCTACGCTTCATTTATCTGGCCTCAAATTTTTGCATTTTTATTTATAACGAACATTCCGTCATGTGAATTGAAAATTAAAACGAAATAGTAAAAATTGTTGCTTATTTTTCTAACATAAAACCTCTCCATATAACAACTGCTTGGAAGATGCGGATGCCTTTTCTCAGTTAAGATCTCCCATATTACATTTTAAATTCTATTTTGCAGACTATGTTGGGTTTATTCGATCTTTTAATTGTCATTCTATCTGTCTGATGTCTGTTATGTGCAGTTAATAGTCTTAATACATGTTAAATATATAAAACACGCCATCAAAAGATATTAACGCATATTAAATCAATTTATATATTCAAAGATACGTAAATATTCAATATGTACAGTATAACAAAAACATATTTAAATGACAAATAAAACGCATGAATTATAATTAATTTCCATATTCATTATAATAATGTCTAATTGATCATGAGGAAATACAATTAGGTTGACTTCTAAACATATTTACATGTGACATAACAATGAACAGAATGATCCATTCGTGTCTTTTCTAAAATACAGAATAATTGTTCTGTTTCGTTTTCTACACCTATTCAACATAGTACATCTTTCCGATCCTGAAACAAACAAACCAAGTCTTCAGCGTTAGCACTCCAATAATTCATGTTAATGTTGTTAATCTTGATATTTCCAGCCGCAATTAGTAAAATGAGATCAATATAGAATGAGGAGTAACCACAACCCAAGATAACACTCTGTTCTAACAGTGCCGAGACATTGAATGCATACAACATTTATAATTCATGTATAGGAAGAAAAGATAAAAAGATGAAAAGTTTTATCATGTAACACCTCTGCTGCATCAGTAGAATAAAGTGAAAACAGAAGACGATTAAAAAAAGCAATTATGACTGTACACCAAGCAAAGCACATGTACTATGTACAGTTATAACTTGTAAGGCACGACAATGTAGATGGAAACAAAGACTAAACGGAATGAAATATTAAGATTGATTGTCAACGTGTAAATTTGAAATTTAAGAACAAACAATGGTTGTTTACTGTAAACTGCAATTTAGCTGCTGTGTTACAATAAAGTACTTACTCACATTTCGGACATTTCCTAGAAAATATGAAACATAATGTGTAAAAAGTAATGCTGTATAATGTATAACATTAGGATATAATTTTAAAAGGCCTTTTATAGCGATAATAATGTAGATTAGCAAATTAAATTACATTTAAATATTATTAAAAGGATGTTTTAACGTATCAGGAAATTAATAATAAATCAACTTATTATGCCCATATACGAATGTATTTAATATGTATCAGCATAAAATAGATTTGAAAGAATACATATTAAAACACACTGATGATTAATAAAACAATAAACAAAGCACACTGGTGCTGAATAAACAATTAGTACATATTCGTAATTCCGAATCAAAAGTAATCAAGGAAAGTCCAGATAAAAAGAAACGATAAAATAAGACGAGCAAAGAGTACTAAACAAACAAATTGGGAGCTTCAAAGAGGTAAACAGTTCCTAATTTTATTGTTGCAACCAACGTGTAATTTAATGTATCTGTCGAAGTACATTAAATGTTATACATGGGGAACAACAAGAGAAAGAACAGTGTAAACAGACACCACTTAGTAATCAACTAATGCATGATGACGATATACATTCCATACAACACATTTCAATCCTACTGGTTCTATTCAATCATTTCCGTTGTGAGAGTTTTATGATCATTTTATTTTTCATATAACGTCACGTTTTGTAGATAATGACGTCATTGAATTGGTTTAGATATATATAGATTCAGTACACACGCACTACTTAAATGTTGATACCGATATCAATGAATGTTCAACATATTGGAAGTTTGATTTTAGAAATTAAATGCACTGCAATATTTTAAGTTCGTTGACGATCTGTGATATAATCGTTCTTTCGTTACTTTGAAAACGCGTATATTTCTATTATAACTAATTATTAAGGTGGATAGAGATGACCAATAAAACCAAATTGCAGTGAATATGATACGATTAGCAGCCACATGTAATATATAAGTTGAACTAAATGACGGTCTATTAACACCATAACCACTCAATATTAAATAGGACACTATGCGTATGAAAACATACAAAAATACAAAAATAGTCATTCCCCGAATCATTATTTACATTACTGCCGTGTTATTTTGGGTTTATAGTACACACAAAGAATAATGTGATTAATATTTCAATTTTATAGACCACATACTACTGATGCCTATTAAGCTATTCAAACACTATAAGTTAATTCGTGCCTATGCGGCTGTGTGCCTATGGTAGTAAGTCATCTACATTGATCACGTGCCTGTCAACAATGAGCTTGTAGGTTCGAGTCTCACTGCGGGCAATGGGTGCTAAACTCCAATCCAAATTGACAAGGAATGACAGTTTTCCTACCAACGGTCGCCGTTTTCTTCAGGTACTCTGGCATCTTCCCCAATAAAAACTTTTCGCCGCGATATAACTGAAAAAATTGCTAAAAGCGGCTTTAAACAACATTTAGATAAACGAGCAAACACATAAGGGGGTGTCATTCCTTATGGCCGTTAACGTTACAGCCAGATCTAGTGTCTTCATTCACTATACAACGTATCATTTAGCCAATAATGATGGTTATTCAAACTGTAAGCATAATTTTAATTAATTACATGCAGCCGTATAGATTTGCCCTAAAATTTTAAGTAAAGGTTTGTCTGTTTAATTGTTTTTCAGATACTGTAAAGAACTTTAGATAAAAAGTTCTCATTTTTTGTACTTCTATTATGAGATATTAAGATGCAATGTATTCCGTTTGAAAGGAAATAAAACACATTACAGGGACAGACAAACAAAACGGTGAAACAAAATTTAAAAAAAGGGAAACAAACTCATGTAAATTCAGGAGTGAAAACATGTGCTCTGGAAGGCTAAGCATTTGTTTTCATTCTGAACGACGTCGTTCAGTATAGATAATAATTATTTCTCATCGTTTCATGCATATTCACAAATATAGAAAGTAAGGTAGTGTATAGCCTGACGTCATCATAAAAGAATACGATTCGATAAAAAATGTTACAATTCAATTTTTTACCAAGTTATGTTTCATTACGTGTTCCTTTAAACGAAATTCTAGCCAATAATATAAACCAGAGGATTCAATTCGTCACTATTCATCGGCATACTAAACATTAGGCATTAATTGTGCAGTATTTTTTTTATAGATATACTTATCGTTACTTTCTGGACTGGTACTTACGGGCTGAAATGAAACAAACCAAACAGTATAGATAATTGTATAAACTGACGTGTACTAACATGCACAATAGGATTGACATAAATATATAATATTAAAACATCTTGTTTCTATCGCAATCGGACAAACTATATTAGAACAAACGTAGACTAGGACCAATAACAAATTTAATTGTTGGATTAGAAAAGATTTCCCATTGTATGAAACAGACTTATACAACGAAGAGTCACAACTCAAAGTAAAGAAATAAAAAACCTCAATAACTCATGTACACAACAGGAGTGAAAACAGTTTTTCCGGGAGGTAACCGTTTTCCGCATTTTTAAGAAAAGACGTCAGTAAAAATGCTTTGTAGTTATACACTTATTCTAATCATTGAATTAATAGACACACCTTTACACAGCAAGTATTCGTATGGTATGTTGTGATCAGTATAGAATGCGATGGATAAGTTAAATTGTTACCTTTATCTGCAGGTAAAAGACTGCATTTAATTACCATTTAAATAAAATTCAAGCTTATCAAGGTAATTTTACAGTATAGTGACAGAAAAGTCAGAAACACATTACGTAACAGTGCCTCAAATTATAAAACGAACAATTTAGCAACAAGAACCCGTATGAACACTGAGATTATGTAAAATACGTTATATACTTGTTAATCCTTTTTTGTTTAAAGATGGAATAAATGTTAAATTTTCAATTTTATGTCTTACAGAATTCTACGATACCAATATATATTAATCGTCACACAAAACATAACGCTGTATTATGAAGTTTCATTTTGCAGATATAACTATCGCTACTATCTTGACTTGTACTTACCTGCTGAAAAGAAGTATAGATACTTGCGTGAACTTAGTTTTCATTCTACTATAAATTTTATTCTTAAAAATAGTTGTATTTCATAAATATTTCTCATCTCCATTTTTGGGGAATTTTACCCTAATTATAAGTCGAATGTTATATGTACACACAAAGACCATGAGAGTGATTATGTACAAAAAATATAGTGTGTATTGCAATCTAAAAATGTATCTATCAGATGAAACAAGTAAATATTTAAAATATATGCACGAGTTCAAGTTGTGACGGAGAAATTAAATTAACAGACAACACTAACAATAAACTAAACAAAAACTTATTTGCACACCAGGATTGAAATCAGGCGCTTCAGAAGTATAAGGATTTTCCGGAACTTTTACGACAGCCGTCAGTATAAACAAATAATTAATGATTTTACAGGTATTTTCACCATTCAGTAATAGACACACGCATATAAGTAAGTATTAACAATATAAGAATACTATAGATAAAAGAAAGAGTCGATGTATTTATTACTTGTATTTACCAGAATGAGGTTAACTTCGTATTTGTGTAAATAAATTCAGCCCATAAAAGTAACTCAAAGGGTATTGAAACGTAATAAAAGAAATCCACTTTGACTTAAACGACAGCCGTTAGAATGAAAAATGATATATAATTGAATAATTATTTTTGCCATTGCATTTATAGACGCAGTTATTCTTATGATCTGTCGTGAACAATATAGAACGCTAAGGGAAAATTATTTTTTTACTTTTTATATCAAGGTTGCAGAAGAAATTTAATCACCTTTTAAATGAAATTCCATCGCATAAAGGTTAATTACAGAATAATGAGTCGTGTTAAAAAATTACAGAAAACTCAAGAATACATCAAGAAACAAGCACTCAAAACATGCAACAAACAAATAAGCAAAAACCGCCCGTAGGATACTGTAATATTCGTTGGATCAAACAACTACTAAATGTATTTACTGCTTTTCTAAGACGTATGGTTTAATAGTAATCTACTTTAATGTTGTAATCTATGAAAGTTAGTGTATTATTTATACTAATTACTATTCCTTTGTTGACTAATGCCAAAAACATTTTGTTCGAATTTTTTTAAAGTGAAGAAAATCATAAACATTAAATAGTCATACATACATGACATAGTTGTACTAAAAGAATATTGATCGGAACACTAAATATAAGTTTTAATTGTGTTAAACTAAAAATAAAGAAACAAAAAACACATGTAAACTCCAGGAGTGAAATCAGATGGTCCGCGTGAAAAGCATTTTCCGCTTCTTTAAAGACAGCCGTCAGTATAAAAATGCTTTATAATTGTACACTTATTCTTGCCATTGCATTAATAGACACACATAAACACATCATGTATTCTTATGATCTGTCGTGATCAATATAGAATGAGATGATAAAAATTAATTTTTTTACTTTTAACATCTAGGTGGCAGAATGAATTTAATCACATTTTAAATGAAATTGCATCAGATAAAGGTTCATTAGAGTATAAAGACAGTTCAAAATTACATGATCATGGCTGAAAGAAAACTCAAGAACACATCAAGTAACAAGAACCCAAAACATACAAGAAACAAATAAGCAAAAACCACCCATAATAACACTGTGATACTGTAATATTCGTTGGATCAAACGACGATTAAATGTATTTACTGCTTTTCTAAGATGTATGGTTTAAGAGCAATATACTTTAAGATTCTAATCTATCAAAATTAGTATTTTATTTTTACCAATTACAATTCCTTTGTTGACTGATGCCTAAAACATTTTGTTCGAATTTAAGTTTTGTTTTAAAGCGAAGAAAATCATAAACATTAAATAGTCATACATAATTGTACTATTAGAATATTCATCATAAGTTTTAATTTTGTAGGTTTTTGCATAGATATACTTATCGATACTGTCTGGACCTGTACTTACGCGCTGAAATGAAACATTTCAAGAAGTATAGATAACTGCATAAACTGACGTGTAAGAAACAGACATATAAATAGAACGGTCGAACTAAAAATAAAGAAAACACATGTAAACTCCAGGAGTGAAATCAGATGATCCTGATATAAGTATTTTCCACATCTTTAACGACATCCATTTGTTTAAAAAATGCTTTATAATTGTACAGTTATTCTTGGTATTGCAATAATAGACACAAATAACCACATCATGTATTCTTATGATTTGTCATGATCAATATAGAATGCGATGACAAAAAATAAATGTTTACTTTTTACATCTAGGTGGCAGAAAATTTAATCACATTTTTAATGAAACTCCTTCAGATAAAGGTTCATTAGAGTATAATGACACTTGAAAATAACATGGTAATGGCTGACAGAAAAATCAAGAACACATCAAGTAACAAGAACCCAAAACATAAAAGAAACAAATAAGCAAAAGCCAACCATAATAACACTGGGATACTGTAATATTCGTTGGATCAGACGACTATTAAATGTATTTACTGCTTTTCTAAGATGTTTGGTTTAAGAGCAATCTACTTTAAGATTGTAATCTATAAAAAGTAGTATTTTATTTATACTAGTTACAATTCCTTTGTTGACTGATGCCTTAAACATTTTGTTCGAATTTAAGTTTTGTTTTAAAGTGAAGAAAATCATAAATATTACATAGTCATACATAATTGTACTATTAGAATATTCATCGGAACACTAAATATAAGTTTTAATTGTGTAGGTTTTTGCATTGATATACTTATCGTTACTGTCTGGACTTGTACTTACTTGCTGAAATGAAACAATTCAAAGAGTATAGATAACTGCATAAACTGACGTGTAAGAAACAGACATATAAATAGAACGGTTAAAACTAAAAATAAAGAAATCAAAAACACATGTAAACTCCAAGAGTGAAATCAAATGATCCTTGAGATAAGCATCTTCTGCATCCTTAAAGACAGCCATTTGTTTAAAAAATGCTTTATAATTGTACAGTTATTCTTGCCATTGCATTAATAGACACACATAGCCATATCATGTATTCTTATGATCTGTCGTGATCAATATAGAATGTGATGACAAAAATTAAATTTTTACTTTTTACATCTAGGTGGCAGAATGAATTTAAGAACATTTTTAATGAAATTCCCTCAGATAAAGGTTCATTAGAGTATTATGACACTTGAAAATTACATGGTCATGGCTGACAGAAAACTCAAGCACACATCAAGTAACAAGAACCTAATCATACAAGAAACAAATAAGCAAAAACCACCCATAATAACACTGGGATACTGTAATATTCGTTGGATCAAACGACTATTAAATGTGTTTACAGCTTTTGTAAGATGTATGGTTTACGAGCAATCTACTTTAAGATTGTAATCTATAAAAATTAGTATTTTATTTATACTTATTACGATTCCTTTGTTGACTGATGCCTGAAACATTTTGTTCGAATTTAAGTTTTGTATTTAAAGTGAAGAAAATCATAAAAATTAAATAGTCATACATAATTGTACTATTAGAATATTTATCGGAACACTAAATATAAGTTTTAATTGTGTAGGTTTTTGCATAGATATACTTATCGTTACTGTCTGGACCTGTACTTACAGGCTGAAATGAAACAATTTAAAGAGTATAGATAACTGCATAAACTGACGTGTAAGAAACAGACATAAAAGTAGAACGGTTGAAACTAAAAATAAAGAAACAAACAAACACAGGTAATCGCAGTGAAATCAGATGATCCGTGAGATTAGCATTTTTGCTTCTTTAAAGACAACCGTCAGTATCAAAAATGCTTTATAATAGTACAGTTATTCTTGCCATTGCATTAATAGACACACATAACCGCATCATGTATTCTTATGATCTGTCCTGATCAATATAGAATGAGATGACAAAATTAAATTTTTCCTTTTTACACCTAGGTAGCAGAATGAATTTATACACCTTTTAAATGAAATTCCATCCCATAAAGGTTAATTCGAGTATTATTACTCTGATTAAAAAATCACAGTTCGAAATTACACGGTCATGGCTGACAGAAAATTAAAGAACACACGAAGAAACACAAAAAACATAAAAGCAACAAATAAGCAAAAACCACCGATAATAACACTGTGATTAGGTAATTTTCGTTGAATCAAACGACTATTCAAAGTATTTACTGCTTTTCTAAGATGTATGGTTTAAAAGAAAATCTACTTTAAGATTGTATTCTATAAAACGGTAGTATTTTATTTATAATTATTACAATTCCTTTGCTGACTGATGCCTAAAACATTTGGTTCTAACTCCATTTTAGTTTGAAAGTGAAGGAAATCATTAATTTTAAATAGTCATACATAATTCTACTATACCATTATTCATCGGAATACTAAACATAAGGTTTAATTGTGAAGTTGTATTGGATAGTCATACTTATCGTTACTGTCTGGACTTGTACTTACTAGCTGAAATGAAACAATTCAAAAAGTATAGATAACTGCATAAACTGACGTGTAAGAAACAGACATATAAATAGAACGGTTGAAACTAAAAATAAAGAAACAAAAAACACATGTAAACTCCAAGATTGAAATCAGATCATCCGTGAGATAAGCATTTTCCGCATCTTTAACGACAGCCATTTAAAAAAAAGCTTTATAATTGTACAGTTATTCTTGCCATTGCATTAATAGACACACACAACCACATCATGTATTCTTATGATCTGTCGTGATCAATATAAAATGTGATGACAAAAATTAAATTTTTACTTTTTACATCTAGCTGGCAGAATGAATTTAAGAACATTTTTAATGAAATTCCCTCAGATAAAGGGTCATTAGAGTATAATGACACTTGAAAATTACATGGTCATGGCTGACAGAAAACTCAAGCAAACATCAAGTAACAAGAACTTAAACATACAAGAAAAAAATAAGCAAAAACCACCCATAATAACACTGGGATACTGTAATATTCGTTGGATCAAATGGACTATTAAATGTGTTTACAGCTTTTGCAAGATGTATGGTTTACGAGCAATCTACTTTAAGATTGTAATCTATAAAAATTAGTATTTTTTGTACTAATTACAATTCCGTTGTTGACTGATGCCTAAAACATTTTGTTCGAATTTAAGTTTAGTTTTTAAAGTGAAGAAAATCATAAACATTAAATAGTCATACATAATTGTACTATTAGAATATTCATCGGAACACTAAATATAAGTTTTAATTGTGTAGGTTTTTGCATTGATATACTTATCCATACTGTGTGGACTTGCACTTACGTGCTGAAATGAAACAATTCAAAGAGTATAGATAACAGCATAAACTGACGTTTAAGAAACAGACATATAAATAGAACGGTTGAAACTAAAAATAAAGAAACAAAAAAAACATGTAAACTCCAGGATTGAAATCAGATGATCCGTGAGATAAGCATTTTCCGCATCTTTAACGACATCCATTTAAAAAAAAGCTTTATAATTGTACAGTTATTCTTGCCGTTGCATTAATAGACACACATAACCACATCATGTATTCTTATGATCTGTGGTGATCAATATAGAATGCGATGACAAAAATTAAAATTTTCACTTTTTACATCTAGGTGGCAGAATGAATTTTATCACATTTTTAAAGAAATACCTTCAGATAAAGGTTCCTTAGAGTACAATGACACTTGAAAATTACATGGTAATTTCTGACAGAAAACTCAAGAACAAATCAAGAAAAAAGAAACCAAAACATACAAGAAACAAATAAGCAAAAACCACCCATAATAACACTGGGATACTGTTATATTCGTTGGATCAAACGACTATTAAATGTATTTACTCTTTTCTAAGATTTATGGTTTAAGAGCAATCTACTTTAAGATTGTAATCTATAAAAATTAGTATTTTATTTATACTAATTACAATTCCTTTTGTTGACTGATGCCTAAAACATTTTGTTCGAATTTAAGGTTTGTTTTAAAGTGAAGAAAATCATAAACATTAAATAGTCATACATAATTGTACTATTAAAATATTCACCGGAACACTAAACATAAGTTTAAATTGTGTTGGTTTTTGCATAGATATACTTATCGTTATATTCATTGGATCAAACGACTATTAAATGTATTTACTGCTTTTCTAAGATGTATGGTTTAAGAGCAATCTACTTTAAGATTGTAAAAAATATAAAAATTAGTATTTTATTTATACTAATTACTATTCCTTTGTTGACTGATTCCTAAAACCTTTTGTTCGAATTTAAGTTTTGTTTTAAAGTGAAGAAAATCATTAACATTAAATTGTCATACATAATTGTACTATTAGAATATTCATCGGAACACTAAATATAAGTTTAAATTGTGTAGGTTTTTGAATAGATATACTTATCGTTACTGTCTGGACTTGCACTTACATGCTGAAATGAAACAATTCAAAGAGTATAGATAACTGCATAAACTGACGTGTAAGAAACGGACATAAAAATAGAATGGTTGAACCTAAAAATAAAGAAACTAACAAACACATGTAAACGCCAGGAGTGAAATCAGATGATCCGCGTGATGAGCATTTTCCGCTTCTTTAAAGTCAGCCGTCAGTATAAAAAATGCTTTATAATTGTGCAATTATTCTTGCCATTGTATTAATAGATACACATAACCACAGCATGTATTCTTATGATCTGTCGTGATCAATATAGAATGAGATGACAAAAATTAATTTTTCACTTTTTACATCTAGGTGGCAGAATGAATTTAATCAAATTTTTAATGAAATTCCTTCAGATAAAGGTTAATTAGAGTTTAATGACACTTGAAAATTACATGGTCATGGCTGACAGAAAACTCAAGCACACATCAAGTAACAAGAACCCAAAACATACAAGAAACAAATAAGCAAAAACCACCCATAATAACACGGGGATACTGTAATATTCGTTGGATTAAACGACTATTAAATGTGTTTACTGCTTTTGTAAGATGTATGGTTTTAGAGCAATCTACTTTAAGATTGTAATCTATAAAAATTAGTATTATATTTATACTAATTACAATTCCTTTGTTGACTGATTCCTAAAACATGTTGTAAGAATTTAAGTTTTGTTTTAAAGTGAAGAAAATCATTAACATTAAATAGTCATACATAATTGTACTATAAGAATATTCATCGGAACACTAAATACACGTTTAAATTGTGTAGGTGTTTGCATTTATATACTTATCGTTACTGTCTGGACTTGCACTTACATGCTGAAATGAAACAAATCAAAGAGTATAGATAACTGCATAAACTGACGTGTAAGAAACAGACATAAAATAGAACGGTTGAAACTAAAAATAAAGAAACCAAAAAACACATCTAAAAGCAGGAGTGAAATCAGATAATCCGCAATTAGCATTTTCGGCATCTTTCACGACAGCCATTTGTTTAAAAAGTGTTTTATAATTATACAGTAATTTTTGCCATTGCATTAATAGACACACATAACAACATCATGTATTCTTATGATCTGTTGTGATCAATATAGAATGCGATGACAAAAATTAACTTCACTTTTTACATCTAGGTGGCAGAATAAATTTAATCACATTTTTAATGAAATTCCTTCAGATAAAGGTTCATTAGAGTACAATGACACTTGAAAATTACATGGTCATGGTTGACAGAAAACTCAAGAACACATCAAGAAAAAAGAAACCAAAACATACAAGAAACGAATAAGCAAAAACCACCCATAATAACACTGGGATACTGTTATATTCGTTGGATCAAACGACTATTAAATGTATTTACTCTTTTCTAAGATTTATGGTTTAAGAGCAATCTACTTTAAGATTGTAATCTATAAAAATTAGTATTTTATTTATACTACTTACAATTCCTTTTGTTGACTGATGCCTAAAACATTTTGTTCGAATTTAAGTTTTGTTTTAAAGTGAAGAAAATCATAAACATTAAATAGTCATACATAATTGTACTATTAAAATATTCATCGGAACACTAAACATAAGTTTAAATTGTGTTGGTTTTTGCATAGATATACTTATCGTTACTGTCTGGACTTGTACTTACATGCTGAAATGAAACAATTCAAAGAGTATAGATAACTTCATAAACTGACGTGTAAGAAACAGACATATATGCTTTATAGTGGTACAGTTATTCTTGCCATTGCATTAATAGACTCACATAACCACATCTTGTATTCTTATGATATGTGTGTGCCCCAGGTGGTTGAATGGGGTACCCCTGGCAAGCTGGGGTTGTCAGGCCATAATACGAAAAACCTGACCGCAAACCATATTAGAGCACGGTGTTGGGAAAAATGCCACGTTCCTCGCACGTTAAAGAACGCTGCTGTAGTATTCGCTATGAGTAGGGATTTCGATCCCGCTACAGGAGGCTAAATTGCCCGACCCTATCCATCCTCCCATTTGCCAGTGGCAATCTAAAATCCGTTACCCTTATTTTTCCTTGTGTCCCATCCCATTTTCATTCATTATCATTTCATGTTCATTTTATCATCCATTTCATGTTCATCGCCTGAATATAGCTGAAATATTGCTGCTCGGGCGTTAAACACCATTAATCAATCAATCAATCAATCTTATGATATGTCGTGATCAAAATAGAATGCGATGACAAAAAATAATCTTTTACTTTTTACACCTAGGTAGCAGAATGAATTTAATCACCTTTTAAATGAAATTCCATCCCATAAAGGTTCATTCGAGTATAATAACTCTTATTAAAATATCACAGTTCAAAATTACATGGTCATGGCTGACAGAAAATTCAAGAACACATCAAGTAACAAGCACCCAAAATATAAAAGAAACAAATAAGCAAAATCAACCCATATAAACGCTGTGATTAAGTAATTTTCGTTGAATCAAACGACTATTCAAAGTATTTTTTGCTTTTCTATGATGTATGGTTTAAAAGAAAATCTACTTTAAAATTGTATTCTATAAAACGATAGTAGTTTATTTATACTTTTTAAACATTTTTAATAAACGAAGGATTTTGCTTGAATTTTGAACTCACATTGAGTACCGATTTATACAGAAATCACATAGTTTTAAATCATAGGGATCATGATACTGTGTGTAGTTACTGTCGTCGGGACGTTCATTGGAAGTGGAAGATTCAATCTTTTTCACGATTTGTTTTTGGTTTAGCTCTCCATGTCAAGATTAGATAGAGTCTTAAACTTGTCTCTACAATATCATCAATGACGCAGCTTGTATTATATAAAAATGCATATCACGATTTATAATCAAATAATAAATCAAGTAATATCATAAAGTCGAAATACTTGGTCTAGCTTATAGGTTTTGCGCTTTCAGTGTACTTTTGATCCAATGCAATGTGATAGAACCTTGATTGGATAAATATGTAACAAGTATCGTTGACATGCTTAGTAATATTTTTCAGTTAGTATTTGTTTTGAATCTTTAATTTTATTACGCACATTAAAAACGATGTATGATTTCTTTGCTAAATTAAACTCCTGGTCGTTTTTAGGAAACAAATAGTAACCCACTTTTTGAATATTTGTTGTGCCTTCTATAATAATACCAAGTTATTTTTTATACCAGACCGATAATTTCTATTGAACGCTAGACAATTTCACGATGTCTCGTTTAATACAAATTAATTCATAAAGAAAATTTTCATCTGCATATATTTTGTGACATACTTATTGAACAAAAACAGCTATTGCAAACAAACGTATTCACTAAAGCACATCGAAGTATCAATTTCTCCTGTAAGACAACGAGTTTTTCATCGCGAAATCGTATAGTCTTTATAGTGTTATAAATCCGACATCCAATTAGAAAGCCCGACACAAGAAGTTAAATAAGAATTTTGTCATTTTACCTTAAGAACGTTCTTGTTTCATGTGTTTTAATTGGATGACTCAACTGTATCAGAAATTAGCCATTTCAAGAAAAAGACAAACTTCTTAAGACTGCAATCACGTAATTATCTATAACGTATTATCAAGTATGGACCAGTCTTGCATCTTAATACATTAATGATAATATTAAATTATTTCATTTGTAGTCGTTTGTTATGTTCACTTCTAAAATAACGGGAAATAATGTAGCAATCCTGTTAAACATCAAGTGTGAGATGCTACCTCAATATTTTCTAAATACAATGTAGTATAAATTCCATGATATACTTTTTCAAACTTTCTGTCAGCAATTGCATTTTCAAAATCTGTTGTGATTCGTAAAAGGTCCTGCTTCTATTGACAATGTCTTCTTATTTAGTTTGGATTAAGGAAAATTTCAATTTGTTATTTATGGAGATGAATCCACTTCTTTGTTACTTATTCGTAAAACAAAAACACAATCAGATCCGTTTCTTATCCTTAGGTTGTCTCTATCTCGAGCATTAACACAAATTGAACAGATACAATATACGAATTGGAAATTTTCATTCAAACATCCAAAGATATTGTGTTCTTTCGAAGGACAATATGTATTAGGTGCATGTAAAATAGTGAAGTAAGTCCTCAAAGGCTTCCTGAGATAAAGTTGTAATGACGGATCTCTTGCATATTAGATGAAAACAAATAAATATCTCGTTAGTAACAATGAAAACACAGTAATAGTACAACTGCAACTTTTGTTGATTTATTATGGTGATTCAAGTGTAAACGTAACGTAAAAAACATTAAATTCAACATGTCACAACCCGATACTAATTTCGTAATATTTTACTAGATCGTTGTTTAAGCAGTATTAATTTTAATATTCTAAAACACCATGTCGTTAGAAATATTTTTTAACTATTTGTTTCCAATAGTAACGCTATGAAAACCAGGAATATAGCAGTTCCGTACAGTATGACACTATTTTTTAACACAAGATATAGCTCAATGGTGTTTTAAAGGAATACATACGGATAAGGCATTAATTTTATTGCTTTCGGGATGTTGTTATGAAATTTTTTTTAGATTTTTAAGTTTATCATACATCTTAACCTACGACAAATGCCCCAATTCGCAACAACATTCCATTATTGATAGTATGAAACCTTCGGGACTAAAATTAATTACATTTTATAAATGCTGAATGCTTTTTTCTTTGAATTGTATATAACGCCACTTGCAGCAATTTATAGCTATAATCTGGCGTCCAGTTTGTATTGAGAAGGAAGTCGGAATAACCACAGAAGCCCGAAGTGCTTTTGATGATAATAGAACATTAAGGCTAATAAAGAGTTTGGGGTAGAAGATTTTTATACATGCTGTTTCAAAC
Source organism: Limnoperna fortunei (assembly GCA_944474755.1). Taxonomy (NCBI): domain Eukaryota; kingdom Metazoa; phylum Mollusca; class Bivalvia; order Mytilida; family Modiolidae; genus Limnoperna; species Limnoperna fortunei. The sequence continues at coordinate 36,200,427 of OX104119.1, forward strand.
TAAATTATTATTCTACCGCTGGTTAGATGTCTCTACTCGTGGACTATTTATTTCCCAGGTTTTGACATGCCCAGGAGTCACACTACACTGATCTATTCATTGTCTATGAATTGTCTTTTTATACTGTATGGCATTTATATTTTTTAGTAATGTACTTACATTTTTGCAAGTTAAAATGCACTTTTATCCCTTTATATGAGTGATTTTGAATTACAAACTGGACGCTATGAAATATCTGAAATCCTGCATAAATTGATTACAGACTATTTTGTGTAATGAATCATGGGATCAAAAAATGGTACAATTTATGCATTATTTTTTATTTACTCTTTGCATTGTGCGAAATAGGGCACGCTATTTACTTTGATACATAAGCTTTGAGCGCATTTTATTACTAATACAGAATACGTCATACGTGAAAAATACAATTTTCCCATTATACTGATATTAGGTTATTGATCTCTCATCTTGCAACTAGTTTTCAGAGAGGACAATGACCAAAATACATTCAATATATTATAAAGTTGAACTTATTACCATGTTAACTAAGTTGTATTAAAAAACAGCTATTTGAGAAGAAACCATGTTTTCCTATGAACCCATGTAGCTGCTTGTAATACTTACAAGTATTGCCTATCATATTTCTCTTCATGTCTACAAAAAAGACAGTTTATAAATACAACGCAGGTTATAGACGTAGTGTGTACTCTACTTATAGAATATTAACTTTGTTCTAGAAGTTACGTGCACAAACACACTATTTATCACAGTTGATAAATTACTATATTTTGTAATAATTATCACGATGTACGTAGCTAATATTTTCAAGTTGCATTCGTAAAGTAAGGTTTAAAGAATTATGTAAAGAATAGAAATAAATAGGTGCTGTAAACAACACAAAATGAGTTGATGAGCTGCTATACTGTAATGTCTGTCTTGTCGTATCGCTTGTTAACCATTACAGTATCGTCGATAATGGATTGTAATTAATTGTGCTGATTGCTTGACATTATGTGCAGATTTTTACATTTTATTGAATTATTATTGTAATGTTATGTAAAAACATTGTAAAACCTTCCTTATTAAACTGACCACCCCCTTTGATGGCATTGTTAGAGAGGTTTTATAGTACTATGTTTGTAATGATAGGTCTTCCACTTTGTATCCGATATGACTTGACTTGGGGAGTTTTTTACGTCCTACACCGACAAATTAATGCCCTTGGTCGGACGGTGTATCCGATATATATTAACGATATTCATTCACCTGAAGAATGCCGGAAGGCATGAAAGTACTAGTGAATTAAAGAATGCAGAAATTCTAGTTATATTGGACTTTTATTTGAAAAATATATGGACTATATACACCACAACAACCTGAATACTATATATATTCAGGTTGTTGTGGCGGATATAGTCCATATATTTTTCAAATAAAAGTCCAATATAACTAGAATTTCTGCATTCTTTAATTCACTAGTACTTTCATGCCTTCCGGCATTCTTCAGGTGAATGAATATCGTTAATATATATCGGATACACCGTGCGACCAAGGGCATTAATTAATAATGTTTAAAACGTTACTAACGGTAACGTTTATATATGACGTTACAAATAGGTATAAGGGGAGTTAACTACATATATGCACAATAAGGGGAGTTAATTACATATATATATATACAAACTATATTAAATTATTTTTTTTTTAAATATCTCCATTTTATAAAATGAAGACGTCCAGTGATGTTTTACGAGAAATAAAAGAAAAAATCTTTATAAGGAAATTTAAACCCATCCTGAATGGACGCTCATAACTATATAACTTTATTACTGACAATATTAACATATATATATATATCTAAAACTTCTATATACGAAACGTTTCTCAGTCACACTTGCCTGATGATACTTTTTGATAAAGCCGGATATAAAAAGCATAAAAAACACCTTTAAAATTATCTGTATAGGTTTCTGTATTACGACCACCTTTGTTTTAACGAGTTTTGTGCCAATAATCTTACAATACTTCTGGATTTTTTAACACTGGATGCATTTTAACCTGTTTTTATAGTTTTCCCTCGTTGTCGTTTTCTTCTGTTCCATTAATCTTTCTTATAATTCACATATTTAAACAGACTGTAAATTATGAGTATATTAAAACAACTGCTCGTAGTGCACAGCCTTGTTTAAGCTTTCGTAAGAGAAATTTGAGAAATGAAATAGTAACAACCATTCAACAAACGTGTAACGTACCCGCAGTTTTTACATCTGTGTAAGAAGCCTTGTTTCTTTTCTTTGCCTACATCTGGTCTGTATAATATAATTTTTAATATATAATGAAATTTCTGCCATTATAACATATTGATTTATATATTTGTATTTTCATAGTTTATCAGTTGAAATCATGGTATTTTTTATTAAGATATAATTTAACGAACATTACACTTCCATTTACATTCTTTCAAATTTAAGTTTTTTCGAAAGAAGTAAAATAGGTTATAACTTTAAATTTATTTTGACGGCAGCTGAATGTATAGAGGAAGAGCAAAAGCCTAGTTTTGCAATTTATCATTGCAATATATAGGTCTCTTATTCAAGGATAATAAATTTCGGGATTTATATATTATACATATATTTGACAGTTTGAAATGTTTGAAATAAAAAATATGGACAGTTTCAAACTACAAAGGGGTGATTCTAGTTTTCCTATAAGATACCCTACCTTTCTTGATAGCAATATTTCATTCTACTATCTAATAGACTATATTTACTTTAAATTACCCGAGAGTTTCCTCCAATAACACGAGCTTTGCTGATAGATGAATATTGTCATTCTTTAAATTTATGAACAAACGAAAACAGTCTAAACAAAATACTGAAAATCAATTGTATAGTCGACATCATAAGCGTGTTATTATGTATAAAAGCTTCTTATACTATATCTCTCTGTCTATAGGTAAGTCTTCCGTATAGTTTTCAGTCTGTCGATTCTTTCAAATACAAGTTTCTTGAAAGAAGTAAAAATGAGTAATAATTTGTAAAGTTATTCAGATGGAAGCTGAATGTAAGGATGTAGAGGAAAACCCATTTTTTTTCATTATCATTGCAATATATAAAACCCTTAATCAGGAATATAAAATTACTTGATTAAATATTACATATCGTTGGAAACGGAAATTAAGGTCAGTTCTAAACCACACAATAAAGGATTGATTTTAGTTTTTCTGCAATGAACTTTGAGAGCAATATTTCATTGTTGCTATTTCGTGGATTATATTTTATTTTAAATTACTCGAGAATTTCCTGCAATAATACGAACTTTTATGGGAGATGTATTGTGTCTGTCAAAGCTATGAAGACGGAAACGGTCAAGGTCAACTATTTTGAAGACATTTTACGGTTGACATAAAATGCCTGTTATTATGTGAAAAGCTTCTAATTATAGTAGCCTCTGTCTGTTTGTCAGTCAGTCGGTCGGTCTGTATGTAAGTATGCATGTATGTACGTATGTCTCTGTCGGTCTGTCTGTTATGTTCTAGATAGAAGGGGTGTTGCTTCCTTGATAATTTGATTACTCAATAAAATATAGCATAAACATTCAGTATAGGGTTATTGTATGTGTAATCGAGGAACAATATCCGTATTTAAATTGCCAATGGCTGTACATAAATAATTATATTGCATTCAGTAGTAATAAACCGGGACTTACATATTATATAACAATCGAAAATATACTTAAGACACTAATAGTTCAGTACTTGAATTTTATTGAAATATTAAATAACAGAAAGTTCTAGGCTAAATGTTCAAACAGAAGATATGTCTTCTCAGTTTGTTTGTCTGTCTGTCTGTCTATCTGTATTGTATGCGTGTCTGCATGTATGTCTCTGTAATACAATCTTAATAATTGAATTCTACTAAATTAAAAAATGAATCTTAAATTGGTTTGTCAATTGCATCGCTAGTCCTTATTTTACATTTAATGTTTAAAAACACCGAACACCAATCAAACTGTCAAAAAAACCAATCCACAAATCAAAGTCCCATAAACTGGCAAACTCCAGAAACAACAACCAGCATAAAGCAACTACAGCAATGGTGTTGACTTGGTACAGGCATTTCAAAAGAAATGGTGGGTTAAACTAGGTTTTATGGCATGCAAGACCTCCCTATTTCATTACTGTATGTGAGTTCGTTAGTGGATTAAAATAGATGGGTATCAAAAACCACTTTTCACTAATATATGTATCAAACAATCATCGTAGCACGTTCACTGTACACTGAATTCAAACTTGTGAAAACTATCTGCTACCATAAATGTATTTAATAAAACTAACAGAAGCAAACTTAAAGAGACTAATATAAGGTGCTACAGCTGTACAAAAAATGACTAATAACAATCATGAGTTACACTATTCATCTGTTTGCTCTAATAAGTTGTATATCTCCCTCTCCCCTCTCTTTCTCTCTCTTTCTCTATAGTACACAAGATTGAAGAGCTGCTGTATCCTGGAATATTAATAAATAATGTATAGTTGCTTACCTGGAAACCGTTGTAGAAGGATTCTCATCAGTCTTCTTGAATTTTAATTCACTGTAAAAAACACCAGTAACTATTAATTGCGTTGAGTGTTAGATAACTATGTAAGACTGATAGAAAAACATATGAATTGGCAATTCATTTCGGAAGCTATTTATTCAAAATATAACCTTTGAACTTGTATTATTGTTTCATCCAATGCATTTTTACGACGAGACTAGTTTTATTGAAACGATTTACTCAAAAACATTAACATTGCTGTGAAATGCGTAACCATTCATATTAAGCTTTTTATATATGGTTTATCTTATAATATGGAAAATTTAAGACATTCAATAAACCTCAGAACATAAGATCCCATGACGGAAATTATCTCGTTCTCAGTTCGGTTTCTAGCTTCGTAAACCACGGATGGTAAATCGGGTACGGTTACCAATTCTACTTTGATAATATCATTATTGAATGAATTTAATTTCGCAATCAAGGCAGCATCGTCTCGCTGTCTTTGCAATTCGAGTCGTCCTGCTTCTAGCTGATCTAATTTTACAAGCACTTTTTTAGCTTCCGAAATTATTTTCGTAAGTTTTTCCCTTTCTGCTGCTGCTTTTCTTTGTATATCAGCAATAATTCTCCGAACATGTTGATCTATCATAGCCTTTACTTTCTCGCCCTCGTCGGTTACTTCTCTTATTGCTGTTGATACATCTTTCTCCATTTTACCTAAACCTTTTTCCAATTGTTGAATGTTTTCTTTAATGATTCTATATTTTGACTGAATGTTATTGTTTGCTTTATCCTTTAATACGGTTAACACTTCAAGGATTCTTGTCATCTTGTGACCGTTGTGTTTTCCAACAACACATCCAGTACAAACCGAAACATCACAGGTGGTGCACAGGAAAATAAGATCTTCATGATGATCTTTACATTTGGATTTTACTTCCGGAATGACATCAGAACTATCCTGAAACTTATGGTGTTTACTAATTTTTTGCCTTGTGTGTATAAATTTACAACCATCACAAAATAACTGCTCACAATCCAAGCAAAAGCTAGATCCCGGTCCAGAAGCACATATCTCGCATATCTTAAGAGCAGCCTGAGCCATGTTTGTTTTTGTTTTTAGCTGGTAATTACCTTTTCCGAATCACGTGATAAATGTCCTTGTAACGTCACGACACTATTGACAGTCTAAACATTTAAATTTAGATTAGATAACAGTCGATATTAGTTGAATTACACTTACTGGATTAAACGTGGGATTTTTGTATGTCGATTCATTATCAGTCAGAATTTAACAACTATACTATAATACATTTGGTTATACTTAGATGATCAACAATATTTACAGGTACATTTGTATTCTGTGTTGCATGTCCTAACCAAACAGTATCTAAAAATAGATATATAATATTATATTACTATTAGTACTACAAACGCAAATAAATAAACGAATTTATTCAAGCAAACGGGATGATATAAATTAAATAAATCATACATTTATGTCTATTCGTAAATTATGACAACATACAGGCCTGAAAATTATGTCGACAGTTTCGTTGTCGTTTCTTAATAACTTTCTGTTTATCTAAAACTGTTATGAGAAATAGATGGTTCCCCCTTCAGTCCCTGTAACGTATACGTTAACGAAAGGCAAAATGCATGAACGATGTAGAACGATTAACGGACGATATACGAACGTCCATTATTGAAGGCATGCACTGTTAATAGATTAATAATAACTAATAAGTATAGACCCAACTAATAAAGAATCACGCTCATTTATCCTTTGCCACAATTGCATATGCACTAATCATGAATTTCATATACAATCTAAATTATAAACACTAGCGTTCCTTGAGCATCAACATTATACATATTCCATTAAGTTCTTAGCTTAAAGTGTCTGTCTTTTACAAATAATAATAATATTGCGATTTGTGTAAATAAATGTTAATTTCAGTCAGCGTTTTATGCCGCCGTATGTGTGTCATGACAAACATGTTGTAAATAAAAAAAAATCTTACATTTGACATAATTCATATCTAGTGTATTTATGTTGTGATATGTAATCATAGTGGCCCTAACATATTTGCCAAGTTTGCCTACACGTGTATTGATGTTTTTATTTCATTCCCCATTCATATATAGTCCTTCAGCTCACGTGACAACTGGAGATTTTAATATTGTTGAAAATGAAAGACTCCGCAATATTTTGTCCAAAAGACCTAAGTACCATGAACCTAAATCCATCAACTGGAATTATAACTTAAATTATTGATGGATTCAATAGAGGACTATGCCATAAAATGGGCAAAGGAAGAGGACCAGGAGATTGATACGTTGTCCGAGTGGGTAAAGGTCATGAAACCTTACAGTACGTATAATGTATAATATATTATTCCTACTAAAATGAAAATAAATTAGGTCTAAACAATTTCACCTTATATTTTTAAGATTTTGAGGTTAGTGATTTGACAGACTGTACCTTTCATCAGCAACCTATATACCAAACATTGTCATTTACCATGCATTCTACAGGTGACCGATTGACAAGTACTCATCATAACCTACCACTGGACAAAATGTGGTTGACCTATGTCTTCAGCTTACAAGCAAAATGTCAAATATTAAGCCCACCATCGCTGGTTTCCGATATATATGTTTCGGCTCCAGAGTCGGTCATTGCAGGCGAGACAAAAACTCAAGATTTTAATTAGATGGATATTGACTAAGCAAAACTGTAATGTACATTTTAACAAATATATACATTATACATCGTTGCGGTAAAAATCATCTAGAATTAACCAAAGACTTGAGAGCACATCTTTACGATTTACCGTTCATGTCACAGTATGGATATTTATATTGGCTTGCGATAACTGAAAAGTAAGCCGATGGAAATATATAAAAATGCATCCGCTTGTTCTGTTCCTCTACCTGACCGTTCGTGTAACAATTGTGATGTTACCAATTGGATGCATTTTATTATCAGCATATTTTAAACAAATATCGCGAGGATTGTTAAAAGCATTGCGATACTTTTGAAAAAATCGCGACACTGTTAAAATTATCGGATTATTTTTAAAAAGTGATTGATGAAAAATAAGTACAAAGCATCTGCTTACTTTTCAAAAGCATCAGTTACTGCTTATTTAAGATTAACCAATCATAACTCGTGTTGTTAACTAATGACACTCTCTAAAAGCAATGTTTTTATTGGGGAGGAAACCAGTGTACCTGACTAAAACACCCAACCTTTGGCAGCAGAACTTGCTCAAACTCACAGCCATTGTATTGTGACAAATGTGATGATTAGAGGATGGCTAAGTAAAAAGACTATTATGCTAACTGTATATATTTTTTGTTCATATCTTCTCATATACTTTTGACAAAATGGGCCATTCTTCAAGATATCACAATATAAAACAACAACCTTGAAGTTAATAAGCGAGTGCATTTTACTGAACACAAATGTTCTATTTTCCATCTTTATCGAGGCCTAAACAAGACTTCATAGCTCTCAATTGTTTTGCATTACCAGTCAAGTTGGATTTTATAGTGATAGCACACTGGAACACAGTCTCTAATAAGAAATGTTAGCTATTTTACACAATCAAGATCATTACGGGACTACCACACATTTATGGTCTTATAATAATTATTATTATTATGGTCAAATTGAAACAGCGCTCTTAGCCTTGTTTTTAAACTAAGTAGGGAATAATGCAGAGTGCATGGTTGTTCGAAGCCGGTAAAAAATCCAAATCTAAAAGTATATTATTAAACTCTGCAGTAAACTCTTGAATTGTTTTGTTTGTTTTGACGGTTTTTTAACCCCACTTTCAGCAATTTTTCAGCTATATATCTTGGCGGCCAGTCTTTATTGGGGAAGGAAGCAGAAGTACCTGTAGAAAACCCCGGACCTTCGGTAGGAAAAGTAAACTCTTGATGATAAAGCCAAATATCTCTGCCAGTGAACTGGTCCAAAAAAAATCAAATTGCTACAAATATTCAATTAGTAAAGAAAACAATGCTGCTGAAAACTGCTTCCTTTATTGACTCAAAATTATTGTATAAATAATTAGACGGCTCCTCTACTTAGCAGCAGTTCAAGATTATTTTTAACATATAACTATATACTTGTTAAACATTCTTGTTTCAGGCGTTCTGGTTGTATATCCAAGAAAATGTAGTATTAAACAATAGATATATGATCTATAGAATATCGAGATGTAAAAGTTGATGGTTTACGAAAGAAATAGATATTTTCATGTATTTTTGGTCAACCAGTGTGATCTTCCACTTGTGGTAGACATTTTTGTATAAGTCTCTTCACTTTTTCTGCTGCATACCACTCAACATTTCTGTCACTCATTAAAGATCACCTGGTTTTCCCAATAAAGTATTTAAGAACCTATTAATCTTTAAATGTGTAGTTTCTAAAATTAAATGTCAGATTTAAAAACAAAAGCACTATATATATTATAAATTCTATAACATATAAAAATCTCCACTTTTACTATGGGCAGGCAAAGGAAACTGTACTGTTAAGCATAATCTCCCAAAGTCAATGTAAAGTAAGTACTGTTCAAAAATATGTTGTGTACTAATTCCAATATATACTTCTCCCCAGTATAAGTTCATTATAGAATAGTCCTTCAAACCAGTTGGTTTAACATATGGTCAATCCAAATGAATTTAGAGAACTTCAGGATGAATGACACAGTATCTGGTTTGGATTGGTGGTCATAATGATAAGGTGACCTACCATGTGTTTATAAGTATGGTTTATGTATAGTGTATCTGGTTCCAAGAGAATATACTGTATTAAGTAAAACAATGTTAAAATAAAATAATTTTATTTTGTCTTTCACAGTAAATACAAATGTCAACAAGATTCTCTTGGTATAATAATGTGTCATAAATGCCTAAAACGACATCAAGGAACTAAATACTACGTGTCATAATTTAAATAAAGACCGAAGTGTACTTTAAATTTGCTTTATTTAAAATGCTATGGAGTCTTTTTGTAGTATTTTCTACCATATGTGATCAAATGGGGACAATTCATAGATAAAAAAGAATAAGTTATCAAAGCAATACTGCAGTATTTGAGTATTTGTCTAATGCAATTTTAAAAAATACATAGGCAAACTTAATCTTTCAATGTGCAATAGCAATACACATGAACAAAACTAAACTAACATTCATTTATAGTACAAATTACCTTGTGTTTATTTAAATAAAAAGCAGAGGACTTTCCAAAATATTTAAGTTCAAAATTATTGCTTTAGGAAAACATGTTAATTTTCATACAATTTTCTTACTCCAGATGAAAACCTCAAGTGAATTTCAAACAAGGTACATCTAAGCCTGTATAGCCAATCCAAATACATTCAATGCATTACCTGTACTATCAAAATTTATATTTAAAAATCATATTTCTTTCATTTTTCAACTGCAATCACACACAATGCAGTTGTCTACAACTAACAAGAAAAAATAAGATAAAATTTCGTTGATGATTTTTGTCTGTTTTAAACTTTTTTTAGAAATTTTCAGATATGTCATGGTGTCCAGCTTTATTTGCATTGAGGAAGCCTGAGTACTTAATCAGAACCGTGACCCTATATGGAAAAAGGGCAATCCTTGTCAAATAAGGTCAAGCACACCTCGTCTGATGTTGGACTCATGACAGCAGTGTTGACATGCTAGTGATTAATAGTAGATGACTACCAACGGAAAGTACGGTATCTACTAAAACTAAACCTCTGGTTAATGAGTTTTTTCACGCAAAAGATATCATTTCCATTTTTATCACTTTAGTTCCCTGCATGGTTTATACCAATTCTAATGAAACATAGGAAATCTAAAAGCAATGATATGTCTGCAGCAGTATCACAGAAGCTTTGTTCTTTTTCTATCACATAAACAACTGTTAAATATATTATCTTATTCAAGACAGAATTTGCAGGTTCAAAACCACAAACTTGTAATGTATTCCATAGCCAGCAATACTTTGTGTCACTACACATAAATATTGGATTTTATGTAACAGTCTGTTGATTGTTTTAATACATTGTAAAATGATGATTATGTTATAACAAAGGGTCTGTTCCATTCCAGTCTATCTGGGCATCAGACCATCTACAAATAAAAGGATAAATATACTAAAGAATTCGTAAGGGTCTGTCTGTAAAGAATCCTATTATTAATGTTGCATAAGTTTACATGATTTGAATAAACGTATTTCCTTTCTTCTTTATTTAACAAAGAAAATTTTTTCATCACTTTATTTCCTCAATTTTTAAATACCTATAAATCGATCCCTGGTACTTTGATCTCAGTATGAACATAGCTGAAATGCCGCTCTCTCAATGTTTAATAAATTTCAATCGATTAATCATCTATAATTTACTTTACATGATAAAGCAATAAACCAAAATTCAATATTAAACATCATTTATACACTTTAAAATATGAACAACAGATATTATTCAAAATGTTCTTTTTCCTTTTTGTCGTTTACATTGTTCAAATAGATTACGTCTTATCCACTATAGATCATAGTCGGTAACATGTTTGAAGAGTGCTAGTATCCTGCATGATACAGATGGGTTTTTTTGTTATCTAGTTCTCACCCATAGTGCTCGCTGGACGTTTAGCAAACAATTAAATTAATGAATGAATCAATCAAAACTACTGAACTGCTTTTGTACGAATTTGTATTTAAAGAAAGCAGATTCTTCATATTAAGATTTCATGATCAAAGATTTTCTGCCCATAGGAAAACTGCTCAGACAGAAATTCATGACCATCAAATTAAAGTTTTCACTAAGGAAGTGGTACAGACGCCATCATGGATTGCTTAATTGCCATGGATGGTATGTTCCACATAGATGACATGTTATGTTTACACTGTTTAATTATTTTGTGTGTCATTGTCAATTTTTTTAACTATTTAGCAAAAACCTTGAGTAACACTATGCACTACGGTTTGCACATATACAGCACTCATTGTTTACCTTTCCATAGCAAATGTGTTTACACCCACCCACCCACCCCCCTTTTTCACGTTCTTTTGATATTGTTCAACAAAACATGTAATGTTGTCGGCAGAAATTGTGTTTGCAGAGAAAATTGCAGAATAAACTTTGATAACCATATAAGTCATAACAACAGTGACTTCTACACTGGTACCCTAGTACAGTTATACTTACTTTGTCCTTATACAGTGATCAATAAGAGAACTACAAACACTTACGTTATACACAGACAAGACTTATGATGCAAGTTAGATAACTGTAAACTGTGTATTGTCATTTAAAATTATTACGGAAGATGCCAGAATACTGTTAAATTTTTTTCATTTTGTCATTTTCAGTTTACATGCATATTCCCACATAATTTTTAGTGTGTGCTAAACTCCAGCCTGAAATGACAATTATTTTCAGTTTTCCTGCCAAAGGTCCTAGATTTCCACTAGTACTCTGGCTTTCTTCTTTAACAAAACTAGCCGTGGAAGTGGCATTAAACCCCATGCCACAAACTAATGAACAGCTTTGAAATACTTACATATAGTTAGCTTGATAACATCATGTTGTCTGGATAAGCCATCATAATAATATAAATCAAATATTCTATGAGATATACAAGGAAATAAAGACTTAGTGTACAGTTAACTTTGCTAAACTTTAAATTCTTATTAAGTGTATTTGTTATATTTTCTATCACCAGTGATCATAGGGAGACAAATGAGAGTGTGGATCGTACTGGTTTAGAAAACTGTTATTTTATAGACTGAAGTTTTTGAAGTGCAAAGGTTATACATCTAACTGGAACAAAAATCAAACTTAATCTGTAACTCATGACGGTAAACACTCATACTAAATATCAGCTAAATATCTGCAACTGCTTAGAAAAAAGTTCAAATCGTCACAAATCACCCAACCGAAAAGAAAGACAAAGTCGATCTGTAGCTCATTATGATGGACACTCGTACCAAATATCAGCTAAATATCTGCAACCGTTTTGGAAAACCGTTTTGGCGATGCCAGTAAGGGACAAATTAAAAAGTTATTAAAGCATAACAGCAATATCTGAGTATTCGTCTAAAACAATATTGTTAATAAATAAATATGCAAATTTGACCTTAAATTGGCAACAGCAATTCAACTCAACAAATTAATGTTAAAATTGCTTTGTGTTTAGTTAAATATAACACACAGAGGACTTTCTAATACATTACAGTGGCAAGTTTAAATTGTTTATATGCATTTTAGAAAAACATGTAAAAAAGTTTAATATTTAAGATTAAAATCTCAAGTAAATTTCAAATAAGGCACATCTTACCATAACTAGACAATCTAAATACATTCTATTCAATACAACTCAAATAGAACTTTATAATTAAAAATATTTTTTCAATAATACAACTGCAAACACAAACAATACTTAAATATAATTACCGTTGCTTATCAAAATTTGTAGACGTGTATAAATATTTGGTATTGACCTTTAATACTGATGCTTTAGAAATTTGCTGAATATGGTTGTAATATTTAGATTTACTTGCAGACAGTTTGTTGATACTAAAAGACAAGCATATTTAGGCCATTTCTACGTATAAACATTATCCCTAAACAACCAATTTGTCTGTTGACTTGCTGGAAAATCTCTATCAATATTGTAAACAAATTAATCAATCAGCCTGGGATGTGAAATATCAACTAATTAATCAAAATGTAGAATAACACAATTCGGATATTAAACATTAAATAGTACAGACCAGTATTTATTTGTTGTTTAACTCCTTCCCTTTCACACCGGTACATGGTGCCGCTAAAGCGTTTTCAGGTTACAACGTGAAATGAACCCTAATAAAATAGGCGTTTTAAATGCTAAAGTTAAAAGCATGGCATCAAATTAAAGCTCTGAATCTCAGCTTTCTATGTATGTAAAAAGATTTTTTATAGATTTTTTATTTGTTGTGCGGTTTGTCCATAGTTTTAATTAGAACGCGATGAATGCTACCTGAATTTTCGCTAATGTTACAGTAAAATGCGCAAAACCAAACGTTGCAAAAAACCTTTAATTTCTCTCGTAGTCAACATTTAATTACCATGTAATTTAGTAAATATTTTGACTACAGCTTTGTCGATCTATTGATATCAAAAACAATATCCAAAGTTCACTATTTTGTAGAAACCTTTTATAAAATGCGCTTACGAAGAAAACTTTCGGACATAGCCATCAAGCACATTTTCAGTGTAATTTTGGGAATGTGAAAAAACATACCAGACGCAAGTCCAAAGAGGGAAAACTCTATTGGCAGGATAACTATACAGACTTTTTCACTTTACAAAACTGAAAAAATGAAAAAAAAATTGATGGCCTGTATCAAAAGATATGATCATTTAAACAAAATTTTCGGAACGTTGGAAAGAACGACTTTTGCAATACGCGTGCGAACAGATGACATTTAAAAAGGGTGAACTTGTTCGCGTACCTGTCATTAAGATGAATATATTGTATAAAACTAACAACGAGTTACGAGGTAAAAAGCCAAATTTAATACAATAAGTACAGGTCCGGAAAAATAACATTTAATTACCCGTCTGTATAGACATACTACTCAATTTGTTTGGTGACTTTCAAGTCAAAATCTATGACGATAAACTTAGGAAGAGGAAGAATTTTTTTGCTTCATGGTGAGGAAATTGAAGCAAATGATAGAGACGAGGGATGCAAATAGGTCATAAAGGTCATATTTGGTGAGTTTATCGGTTATGTAATCAAGTTGTCTCCTTCTGTATAAGGTACAAAGTTGATACTCGCAACGTGTTACCTTTTTAGTTAGTATGACCTTTTACGACATGCAATGTATGATACATTTGTGGAAGCAAAACAAGTTTATAAAAATCACAAATTCATCATTATTGGCATACATAACAACTAATAAGTTTTATAGAAAATTATGTTATTGATTTATTCAATTTTTCTCGGAATAGTAAATGCAAATTATCAGGTAAAGTCAGCCAAACATTAGAGAGAACTCCTTATACAATATATAAATACCATATTTCTCTTGACAAAGTCTGTTTCTATTTTTTCTGAAAAGTTAAAGAATTTTCATTTCTTCTTAGACATGCGCCAAAACAAAAATCAAAAGGCTATTTTAAGACAAGGACAATGTAATAAACGAGTTACCTTTAATAAACAAACAAAATTAAATGCTGATTTTAGAAAGAGCAATGGAGAGCAAAGTCTGTCTCCATATAAAAATAGTATATTGGTCAGATGACTTAATTTGGTTATCAATGATGGTACATGAAATTCTTACCAATACCCATTTGTGTTGTTTCTTAGTTTTCTAGAAAAGATGCAATGTATATAAAATATACATTTATCACAGAATAGTTAATGCTACTTTATTTTGTCTTTAAAAGAGAACGGTGTAAACTTAACAGGTATTTACAACAGTGAATAATAAAACTGATGAAATCAAATATTAATATGAAATTTCTTGTGCAGTTTTGATAAAAATAGTTATTCTGCTATTGTGCTATTGTTAAAATATTAAAGGTAAATCATAATTTTATGATTGGCAAGTCTTCTTGCAGGTTTTATTCTCTGAAATTGAAATATTTGTTAGAAATAAATAAACATAAAGAAGAGGCTGGTTTCATTTAAGTAAAGACATAGATAAACTGTTCTTTGTCAGTATTATATATTTATACAAGCATAAAGACAACCTCACTTTTTATTATTATTATACATGATTATAATGACTACGATTATTCATGTTATGTTTCCATTTAAATATTGTTTATGACATTGCAAAAAATGAATATGCATGTATGTATGAATATATGAGTTGGATAACCTTCCACGAGCAACTGTGGTCACCCCCAGTTTTAGTGTGGTTCGTGTCACTCAGGTTTTGTGTTTTTCGTGTAGTGTGTCTTTATTTGTTGTACCTTCTTTTGTATAACTGTGTATATGTCTGTCGCTGATTTATTTTTTGTATTGAATACTTCTCGGCATCGTCGACTCTTACCACAGCTAATTGTATTGATTCACATTAATTCATTTATTAATAGTGTCAGTATGCATACAAAGAAACAAAAATAAAGTGTCAGGGAGCACCCAATGGAAGAAAAATTGCGTGTCGTTAAAAGTACACCTTTGAAAACAGATAAAATCACAGTAGTAAAACATAAAAAAAATATTAAAAGAAACATAAAATAATGTTAAAAAATGTGTTAAAGCCTTAAAATAGGTACAATATAATCTTTGTTACTCCTGAGTATGGTATGAACAAGCTCTGCAAAGCGATGCAACAATATTTTAAGCAGAACAATGTGTTATTTGTATATACATGGCCATTATGAAGACAATTATGAAATCTTTATTTTCTACCTGTATAGCGGACAGCAAAAATATATTAAATCACGATTGTTTTCATGTCGAGAAGTACATAAATTAGTTAATACATACGAAGACAGTAATGCCAGCAATAAGTATTCGTCCACCATCTACTCCGTCAATGCAGAGTCATTAGGAGATCACTAAAATAAATAATTACATTACGGGGAGACAGTGCGACGCATTATCAAAGTACAAATTCAAGTTAGACGGACCTCTGTAAAGAATACACTACATGATTTGAGGGGGACAGAGGTATCTTTCGATCTAGATTTGTCAGGTCATTAGATAAAAACCCTAGTGGTTGACGTTTTCAGAGTTATACTGTTTTCCTTGCGTGTTAAAGACCCTTTTGTACGTTCATTGTAGCTGTACAAAATATAGAAATATAATTTATATTTCAGACTTTCAACGAGTAAAGGTAATATAGTCTTCAATCAGGTTTAAAATAGACTCCATATCACAATTCATTTGTCGCTTGGACTTACAAAATGTACATCATAAAATTGCGAAATCAATTGGTAGATAGTAAAACCTGCGGCAGAAGATAATTTGATAAAAGCATTCATAAAAAAAAACAAACATCATTGACGAACTCTGCTTTATGGAAACTCGACTTTACCGGAATAGTAGGCAGCTCTTGCTCAAGAGGCGATATTTTCCATGTGTTAAAGTTCAGTAAAAGGCGTTAAGTGGTAAAATATAATTTTGAGTTAGGGATATAACATACTCTATAAAGCGATAAAATAATTCTTAAAACGGGATTCAAAGTGTCTGTGGTTTTTTATATACAAGCTCATTATGAAGACATTGACCAAACCCGATTTTCTTTTTCATATAGCTGTCAGTACAAATTTAGATTTAATCATATTTTTATTTAATGAAAATTAATTTAAGTTTCCTACATAAGATTATATGATTGGTGAGCAAAATGGCTTGCCGGTCATGGACTCAGTCTTTGCGAGACAATTCCGGCTAGAATAGTTTAAAATCAAACAATGCATTACTTAGAGGTGAGACATCACTATTTATTTTTCATTTTAAGTTAGAGCTGACTTCGATGAAAAAAGCTCTTTCATTATTTGCGATGTATAAGGAGATCATTGGAAATAGAATTATCAGATTAAAATATGAAAACCTAGTGGGTGACGGATCTTGCAGTAATGCTCGTTGTTTGCCTGTTAAGGGCATTTTTTGTAGATGCAAAAATTGCGCGCATTGTAGCTCTACAAAATATATACGAGAGATAAAGTAGATAAACAGTCACATACAGAAGCAATGTATCTCATGGTAAAGCATTTAATGCATCCCAATGCCTATATTGTTAAAATCCGAACAACACAGATATGCCGAAGCGTACCACCCAACAGAAAAAGCAAAACACAAACATCAAAACACTATTGCTCTACAATAAAAAGACCTTTATTTCCAAATAAAGGCAAATAAAAATGTTGTGAAATACTTTACCTTAAATATATCTTGTTGCATTAACCCAGCAATGTTAAGCAAGATAAACAGTTATTAAACTCTATCTCTAATTTTACCAATATCTTTTCATTTAAAAAAGCATCTGAAAAATATCCATTTAAATTAACTTGCTTCACGATTGTCGATGTGCGGCTGGTCCATTTTTGATAAAGGACAATGGCTTTTATGATTTTTGCTAGTTTCTGATGCCTGCATCACACTTTAGTACGATCAATAAGAATATGAACTATAAAGATAAAAAGTGAACAGTAGTTATAAATTGCAAGGAAAACATTAGAAAGGTCTGCAGAAACTGCCTTGTGGAATGGTACATTATGTAGTTACATGTCTTGTTGGTTTTAGTTATAAATTCAACGACAACGAAATCAAAATTAATAAAATTTAAAATACAAAAACTACAGATAGAACCCTCCACCCGTTTAATTTTTTACAATTTGCAGTGATCAATTAGTACTTTGTAAAATAATAACTTGCAGAAGTGTGTGAAAGTACGATTTAACAATAATATGTCTACACAGTTGTCTGAATAGGAGCAGTAACATATATATTCCCCAATATTGAACAATAATGGTATTAAACAACACAGCAAGTCTGCAAAGCCAATTTCTAATAATAGTTAATTAAAATATATCAAGGGAAGATAACAACATATACAAGTATTACAATGAAATTAATAATACAAAAAAAAAATCACCACAAAATCAACTTAAAGCAAATAACAGAAAAGACGCTCACGATGGCTTGAACTGCTATTTTGAAAAACGCACATAAAGCATTATTCGTTGTACCTGTTTCTTCCATTTTTTATCTATCGGTGATTCCAGTATTCAGAACAATAATAACACTTGCATCATGCTTCCGTTAGGTTAGTGTGTTATTTAATACTTTATAAGAAGCCAATATTTTGTTCAAAACCTTTTACATGGATAAATTTAAATTGTTCATGTGTGTTGTGTATGTGTCTGATTAGTATAATGCTGAGTTTCTAGGATTTTGTAACACTTTTCCCTTGCTTTGAATATTGCTTATTTAAGCATTAGTTTTTTACGTGTTAGACGCTCTCATGCCAAACATGATAATGGATCACTTTTGTTAATTCAAAACTTGACTAAAGTATTATTATATGAGAAATTGATCATTGGGGGTATATGCATGATGGTCATGGAAAAACAGCATAGGTGTCTTATAAGATTAAACAAAAATTGTTTTCGTATGAATGACTGAGTGAATGGTTGCTTAAAGTACTTCGAATATTATTCTGCTTGTATTCAAAATAAGAACAACACTAAATCAAAAGCTAACATAGAACGATGTTTCACTACTAACTGAAAAGTATAGGGATAAATTGCGTTTGTTTAAGTCTTTGAAATACACCTCTATTCCAGTGTTTAGTGTACAGGCGTACAGATTTTTTTTTGTTTACCTGTCCTTTTTTGCTTATTTATGATATTAAGGATAATGGATAAAGGCTTTGAGACATTTTGACCGCCTTACTTTGCCACATACTGTTTGATGTGACTACTCCCTCTCATTTTGTCTTCACTGTTATTTTGTTGAGCTTAAATGAGCGTGCATTGATCGACAACTGCACAATTGTTTTTAACATGCACGTAACAAGATCACGTGACCCACTAATGTCATTTTTCCCTATTCTACTCTGATAAATCTATATCGTATGCTACAAAACCTCAGAAGGTTCGTACAAACTTCAAGATTCGAAATTGAAAATTTCCAGATTATACGACAACTAATTATTTTAACCCTTTTAAAGACTTATCTTTTTGAGAAAGACAAACAGTAAACAATACATTATAAAAGTAAGCTTCTCTAATTACAAATAAAATACATGTCTTCTCTTGATTTGGTTTTGCTTTGTTTGATTTGATTTGTTTTGTGGTTGTTTTTTGATATTTTTTAAATTTGTTTTGGGGTTTGTTTTCGGAGGAATACGCTTTACAGATATCAAAATTTCGGACATTTAGGTTTTGCTGGTTATTTTATTTCTCTATGATACCTACACACACCACATTCGGTCAAAAGATACCTCTTGAAAAGTAGAAGTTATTTTGTTACCTGCCACCTGACATTGACATAACTTTTCCACTTTAATGACTTTGTTGATTTTATTTTTTGCACTGAAGTAATAAACAATTTTACAATGGTTTTATTAGAATGAATTTTCTGACATTTAATATTTGATATACAGATACTCTGGTTTATGGTCTACGCATTTATAATCTTGTCACATAACCTTGCCTTGATTCTGTGGCTGTGTGAATGATATTTTAAGATAGATATAATAACAAGGTAAAAGTATTTAGGATACACCATATTTCAAGAATTGAACGCCCTAGTAGATGATACTTGGAATACAGATTCGTAGTACGTGTTCACCACTTCTATATTCATATAATTTGACCTTGACCTTTAATTTCCAGTTAAATGACTTTAACATTTTACAATAGTTTGAAATAGCCATTATATTAAATTATTCATTTTATGTCGTGATCAATGCAACTTAAAATGCAGATATTTAAAGTTAAGACAATCAAAGCTGATTTTTCTTAAAGTTACGTCAACAGTTTGAAAAAGGTCACAAAAGCAAAACAGTATGATAAAAAGCTGAAATGGGGTTGATCTCTAATGAGCGTATTGAGGGTTCCGGCAAGAGAGATTTACTTTAGAATACCAGTTTAACGAGTTAGGCTGCATGAAACCTCGACAGTTTGTCACAAACATATCTTGGTTTAAAAATAATTAAGTAAAATATTCCTTGTTTTGCTAAATATTTCAAATGGACAATATTGGGATGATTTGTAGACAAGTGGCTCCTATATGAACTAATCGCTCCTCTGTCAACAATGAATATATCACGATAAAACAAAAATAATTGCTCGGAATGCCTTAAACTAAAATAGTTAGAATTCCCTGTTAAAAAGGGTCTAATTTAAAGTTCTACAGATTTCCTTTTAAAGTTATAGATTCATGTAAAATAATTTCAGAACCCCATTAAAAATTGAGCAGGAATTCACCATTTTTTATTTTTTTTTTACAGTTGTTGATAGAAAATGCAAAGAAATAGGTTTTTAGAACCACAAGTTAAAATGGTCTCTTTTAGGACTTATTATTGTTTTGGGGTAAGGTTGCTTAGCAACCATAACCATTATGCCTTCGGGGGTCTCGGTGGCAGAGTGGTTAAGGTAGTTCGACTATTAATTACGTGGTCTGTCAATACTGAAATTGTGTGTTCGAGTCTCACTGCGGGCGGCGTGCTCTCGACTCCAATCTTAACTGACAAATATTTCTAATTTCCTGCCGAAGTTAGGGGGTTTTCTTGGGGTCCCCCCCAATGAAAACTGGACGCCATGATATAGCTGAAAAATTGCTGAGAGTGGCGTCAAACAACATTCAAACAAACAAACAAACAAACATAATGCCGTCGGTAGTTTGGTTAGGCTATGAGGGAAACTTTCGAAGTATTATGTATTGTGGAAAAAGTTGGGCGAAAAGTGTGACAAATTAAATATACATTATGACTAAATCTGCATGTATGCGTAAGATTGATAAAAGAATGTTGCATACAAAACTTTTCTCTAACAATATTCTTAAAATATTGCGCATGCGCATCGGTCTTAAAACTCGCTTATTCCCACTCTTGGTATTCAATAGCGCGTACTTTTGGTTCTTTAATTGCTTTATTTAAAGTGAGAATTTAATCAAGCAATATTTATTTCATTGAAATAAAAAATTACTTTCTGTTTTACATTGTTTTATTCAATAACCATTAATTATTGATGAGTAGACAATTTAGAAAACACCCGATTGATTTGACCTCAGTGCAATAGATGATAACGCAGGTCTTTCTACAGTTAAACAATATAATTGCATTAAATGACAAGGAATGACAACATATTTTCCGGTCTATTCAAAATAAGATCAACAGCGTTATGCAGACTTCAAAATACTACCCGAGTTATTTAGCGGCACAGATACGCGGGTAATTTAGTGTGATTGAGGGTATTACTGTATAGACCGCAAAAATATGATAGTCCTTCCTTTATTACTATAAGATTTCAAAGATACTATTTAATATACCACATATGTAGTCTTACATTTCGGGCAATAGAACATTAAGCCGATTTGGATACCTTGGGGAAAATATTCTGATCTAATGCCTGGTTACACATTAAATAACTGTACACTTATTACGATCGACTACTTCGGTATTATAAGCTAACAATTCTATATCTAATATTTCAAATTTTATCAAATTATCATATAATATCATCCTCTAATGTCCGTGACTATACTTGTCCTAATAATTCTATATCAAATGGTTACCATTTCCCAAACAATAAATACACAAATGTAACACATGTAAGGAAATGTTTCTCTTTGTGACCGCAACGACTGAACCATTTTGCTTACATTCGTGTACTCGTATTTAAGGAACCTAATGTGAGGCCTACTCCACATACAATAAAACGTTTGATGAAATTTAAATTAACACTGTCCGCTACATAGAAAAAAATCACTTGTGTAATTGTCTTAATAATGAGGAACTTTTTTAAATCGACAGTACAAATTTATTCTATTGCTTTTGAAAAAAAAATATTCTATTGCTTTTGAGGGGCCTCGGTGGCCGAGTGGTTAAGGTAGTTCGTCTACTATTGATCACGTAGTTCGTCTACTATTGATCACGTGGTCTGTCAACACTGAGGTTGCGGGTTCGAGTCTCACTGTGGGCAGGGTTTACTTAACGCCAATCTTAAATGACAAGGATTGCCAGTTTTCCTTCCGACGGTCCGGGGTTCTCTCCGGGTACTCCGGTTTCCTCCTGCAATAAAAACTGGACACCATGATATAGCTGAAAAATTGCTGAAAGTGGCGTTAAACAACATTCAAAATAACAATCAACAACAAACATTCTAGTCCTTTTTTTTTGCTATTTCACAATTGATTATCCTTTGCCACCGTTCAACTTTTATTGTATTTAACCTGAAGAAAACTACCTACTGTTCTGGGACAGTCGATTTCATTTGTTCTTTTAAAAGATGATCATCATAATAATTAGTAATGTTTGCTTGAATGTCTTTATGATTTTAATAGATCTTATTTCTCCCAGGGTTTCATCTAGCTCCAATTTTTTTCATTGTAATTTATAACGAACTTAAAGCTCGACTGAAATAATCTACAAGTAAACATGTACTATGAAAATTAATATAAATTATAAATATACGACATTTGATTCTGTGATCCGTAATATAATATTATAAAGAAGTTTTCAGTATTAAAAACAATCATTCCTGATACGATGTTTCTGCAGTAAGCGAAGTTCAGTATTAATGGCTAAAGTTATGAGTTCGAGACTTACTTAGGGCAAGGTGAGCTCGACTTAAACCGTAACTAACATGGATTGCCACTTTTCAATTAAATGTTAGGGATATTCTTTGGGTACTACGGCTTTTCACCACCATAACCAAACATCAGCTACATGCCGTCATATAGCAAAACAATTTCTGAATGGCGTTAAACCGCATTTCAACCATGAAAAGGGGTCGCGTGTCTGAGTAGTACCAATCTACTCTTGATTATGTGGTCTGTCAACACTGAGGTTGTGGGTTCGAGTCTCACTGCACGCAGGGTACGCTCGACTCCAATCTGTATTGACAAGGATTGCCTGTTTTCATACCGAAGGTGGAGATTTTCTTCGGGTACTCCGGCTACGTCCCGAAACGATGATATAGATGAAAAGTTGCTGAAATGGGCATAAACCCTCACTAAAACAAAAAAACAAACACTATAAACGAGTCATATATTTACGACTTTTGTACCCGTGAGCCGTAATATTATATTATATTTAAGGTTTTCACTAATTATATACAATCATTTTTTGTTACGATGTGTTTGCAATAAGTGTATACTGAAAACTGAAGTTCACTCTGTAGTAATGGCTAAAGTTAGAGGTTCGAGCTTTACTTAGGCAAGGCGTGTTCGACTCGAACCTTAACTGAGAAGGATTGCCAATTTTCATGTTTGGAGATTTCTTGGGGTATTTCGGCTTATTGACACACAAAAAAGTGACACGCCGTCATACAGCTGAAAAATTGCTTAGTGGCGTTCAATCCTATTTAACCAGTCAAAAGGGGCTTCGTTGGCCGAGTGGTTAAGGTAGTTAGTCATGCCCTGTTGATCACGTGGTCAACACTGAAGTTGCAGGTCCGGGTCTCACTGTGCGCATAGTATGCTCGACTCCATTCTTAATTGACAAGGATTGCTAGTTTTCTTAACTTATGTCTGAAATTTTCTGCGGCTTCCTCCCAAATTACAGCTAGACGCTATGATATAGCATTAAAATTCCTGAAAGTGCCATTAAACGCCATTAAAGAAACAAAACAAAAATCATACACAAATTTTATGGTGATAACGTGTAAGAAAGTGAAAAGAAAGTGAAAAATCTAATTTACCTATTTCCTAGGATGCTGTTTTACTTTAACAATTAATAAATTCATTCACTAACATTACCTTATTATAATTAAATAATTTTGTCTTTTGTGTTAATAATTATGGTATGTAGCTCATTGAAGCAGAGTTGATTAAAATTCCACGTTTGAAAATATGAAATTGTATGACTACAACACACTCACATGTCTCGCACATGTACATTATTAATGTCCTATCAATTTACTTTACAGAATGTTTTGCATGAAGTTTCACTTGAATCGTAAAGAAATATAAATAAGGTTGTCAATTCTTATTATAAGTTATTCATTATGCTGTATTCTTACTATAATATACAACGAGAACTGAGGAACGTTCATTTAAATGAAGTTCAATCAATGCTCATGAGAAATACGTTAAGATTATTAAATAATACGAAAAAATTCGCCCCCAGTACGTTAAAATTGCAATGATCAATATCTTTATTACTGAATTAACTATAAAAGGCAGTTTTTTTCGTTTGGTACGCAGGACAATATGGAGAGTTATATTTCCCGGAGGGTAATATTGATTTCTATACGCAACAGCAGTATGGACTAGCTAGTCATACGGACTGTTATTATTTATTAAAAGTGTTACAAACTGGCTGATTTTGTATTGAACTTGTTTTGATTCTCGGTCGGTTGTATCGGCGAATCTACGGTTCTCGGGACCAATGCAGGCCCATACAGATTCATCCAGAATGTATCTCTATACATTTATTGACTTTGATGTAGGTTAATAACCGGTTTTATCGAGTGTGGATATTAATTTGAGGGTTGATAAAACCAGGTATTAATCTATATAAAAGTCGACGAATGTTTTATTATATAACTGGTTTTACTTTTACACTGGAAGTCTCTAATAAAAAAAAGGATAACAATAAAAATTTATTTCAACAATAACAACTGTAAACTATCACATTTTAAATTGAAAGAAATTCACATTTTCCGATTAAAATTTATAGTAATAGTAAAGCACTTATGAAAACTTTGCGAAAAAGTTCCTGTTCATTGACAATTGTATCGTCAGCCATTTTGAAACAATGTCAACAAAAATAATGTTTTAAAAAAATGATTTTGATTGCTGATGTTTTAAATTTAACCAGTCAAATTAGTGCTTGTTTCCTATTTTTGAATTGTGTTTTTAACTACTGAAGAGTGATAAATGTTCCATTTTTAGCTACTCAAAAGTCAAAACTTTTATATCAGTCTATTGTTATTTGCATAATACTTTTCATGATACCATGACCAAAATCGAGATAAATGTTAGACATATAATAATATATTATAACCCGCGATAAAAAATTAATTGTAACATAACACAGCGATTTTAATTTTATCTTTGAATCAATCCGTCTGTTAGGCACACTCTTTTTTCACATTTAAAATTCGATTGATTGAATTAAGTTACAAAACATATATGCCACATCCTACTTGTTCACATACTTTAAAAAAATCGTCCTTACAGACTCGTCTGTTTTAATATGTTTACTCGTAAAAGGCATGGCATATATAGTATATAATATTTAAAACAGTTGTACATTTGTATTTATTTCAGAGGCTGTTGCTCAACACCCGCAGTAAACAATTCACTCTAATTTGTTTAGGAATTTCCTTGATCCTATACAACGCAGTTATAAAGAAGAAGAAAAACCTTGCTCCGTTATATTTGGAGCTCGTGCACAAGAATAATCGTTTCCGGTCGACACCATTTGCAAGACATTTTGAAAACAATGCACATAGGCAATTAGAAAGGAATTTACCGCACGCCTTTAGATTTGATAACTACCAATGGAAGCTAACAAACATATGCAGGGATTATTCAGCGTTTCTTAACAACAGTGATTTTCCATTAACAACGTTTACGTCAAAAGCTGGAACCGTCGAAATATTTACTCACAATACAGAACATGACGTCATATCTTCCGTAATAAGCCGAGAAGGAGCTTTTGATCTTAACATAATTAATAGAATATTGTACGAATTGGGAAAAGACAGTGGACTTAATTTTATCGACATTGGAGCCAACATTGGACAACACTCTATTGCCGCTGCGTTTATTTCTCGTGCGGTTATCGCCATTAATGCGGAATTATCTAACATACAGCGGACTATTTAAAATTTGGGCACAAAATGACCCTTATTCATAACGTTGTGTCTAATAATACCGAAAAAGGTAATTTCCTTCACAGTAAAGATGGCGATCACGGATCTATATACGTTGATGCTGACGGTATATCTGAAAAAATGAACACGGTTTACAGGCGTTCCTTTCGAAACAGTTCGATACTTCAGGATTCGGCAAGGCTGGATGACGTTTTAGATTTACCGCAAATACATCGGTTTAAGAAAGTGTTGCTTCAGATGGATGTAAATGGCCTAGAACACAGGGTACTCTTAGGTGCCACAGAATTTTTTAAATGCTTAGACATACATGGTATAGTCATGAAGTGGGAGTGGCATAAATATCGTTCAACAGGTAATATTATAAAATCATTTATGACTCAAAGAAATTTCACACCTTTCAAAATGAATGAAACATCGGAAATGATTTTACACACAGAAAACTCTAATTTCTGGCCGCAATACGTGCTAGGGCGACCAAGGTACTTATATAACATTTATTAATAAACTGTTCTATGTGATCGATGTTTTCAAGGTGGCGAGGCTGAGGCGATATTATATAGTCATTCTTAGGTACATTTTCAATGCCGCTGGAGTTTGTTCGACAATGTGAATCTGCTTAATAAAAATATTATATATTGACTACTGTCTTTCGTTCTCCTCGGTGTTTGACTCTTTCTACAAAGGAACGTTTACATAGCTTTATTATTTAATAACGAAAAGTTTTGCTGTATATAACACAACAATATTTTGACGTAATATAAAAAGTGAAAAAATGAAACATAAGAAATAAATTTGGAATCGATGCTTTAGTTCCAGTTTTATACGCGTTTTTCTGCTTCCTGGAATGTACGACGATTTACAGAAAAGAGCTAGTATTTACCAAAAGCACATGTAGCAACAAGAGCAACAACAACAAATCAAGAATGTCACTTAAATTGGGAGGGGGCAAGTACACGTCACCACCTCAAAATAACTCCATATTTACGTAAAGCACACCCATTTAGTTCATTTCTATCATGGTAAATTAAATCATGTTAGTGTCATAAACGAAAGAAACACAGTAAACATGAATACAGGTGCAGTATGTTATGTTTGGATTTGTAAACTAGCAATCAAAGTGCAAGTATTCACTCATTCCAGTTAAATACTTATTCCATTGTTAATGTTTAATGTCTTGTGGCATATCGTTGATAAATATTTTTGTGGTTGCTTAAATGAGTTTTTACGTCAATTTGCAATATTTCGCCTGTATCATGGCGTCAGCTTGTTTCCATCTTGAACATAGCTGAAATATTGTTCTCTGAACAATGCACATCAATCAATCAATCAATCAATCAATCAATCAATCCATCCATCCATCCATCCATCCATCCATCATCCATCCATCCATCCATCCATCCATCCATCCATCCATCTATCCATCAATCAATCAATTATTCATTCAGGAAGAAACGGCGACATAAAGTTAATCCTTGCAATTAAAATAATTTTTATTATTTTTCTTATTTATGACCAATTAACTGTTTAGAAATGCACCAATAAATGCTTACATTGTGATTATTAAAAGGCACCAGTCAAAAGTCAATAGGATTTGTCTGATGCCCTGCAAACCTTGGTAATGTTCGGCAAACATCGGAAAAACTATATAAACTTTAACACAAATTTCTGATTTATTAAATACAAGATACAAAATACAAATAGTTAAATTAGCTCAAACTCGTCTACAATACATGGCTAAAGCATATTACAATTATGGAAATCAAAAATTGAAATTACAATCCATAAACTTTATTGGTACTTTTATAATAAAATATAATAATATGGATAAAACTTTTTTTATTACAGGAAAATAAACCTGACATTTCCTGATATTTAACCCATCCGATATGAAGGAGGTAGTCAACTTTAATACGTGATATGAAGTATTATTAAAAAGTGAATTTAAATCAGGAAAAAACTAAAAACAATTATTCTTGTTTTGAAAAATATTCAATATCTTTTTATGAATTTGCTTATATTTGAATTGTATAAAATAAAGTGAATTTCTTCATCTATCTGACCAAAATTACTAAAATTACAAACTCTTAACTCTTTTGGAATTTTAAGGTGTTTTCCTCTTTCAATCATTATTGTATGAGAGCTTATTCTCATATTGCACAATGATTGCAAATAAATATCAATAAATGTTTGTTGCCTTGTACGTAGGTGTCACAGTATGTTTGTTTTTGTCTATTTTTATAGTTTTTAAAATGTACGCAAGTGTAATCTAACAGAGGTATCAAGTAACGTTTAAAGTAAACTTACTTAAACCCGCTCAGAAAGTGGCGGTAAACATCATGCAGTCAAATAAACAATCTAATACCTTCATCATTTTAATGTTTTGATAAAATGACAGGCGAACACCAATAATATGCCAGTGGGTAACCCATCAAGTCGATAAAATAAAATGAGATACACAAGAATTATATTAAATAAAGATAAATGCTCTATCGTTCTCGTGTACATACGAGGAGGTATATTCTAATTCTATGCTAATCAATATCTATACCTAAAATTAAGTGATAACCATTTGGTAGCACAAATAGTACAAACAGTCATTACTCATATGAACTAAACAAATATTTAGTTCGTTAATGTAAGGCGCAAAAAGAAGATAAAATCTAATGAAATAGATTCTCTGTGAAAAGCAGGTGAGCATATTTCAAGTGTCAAACAGGTAGCGAAAAAATTTAACATGATGTTATGTTTAGAGTGTCATGTATTTGCATATTTTACAAGAAGTTAGAGTGAAAAATAATGGTCTATCACTGGCGGTGATGTATAATAATTATTCCGTTTTCTCGTGATGCTTAGAACAGTAATACAGAAAAATTGTAATTGTAATAAGTCGGATTTATTTTAAATATGTAGGACATTTTGTCAAATTGCAAACCAAAATTACATATAAATTACACAATTATTATTAATAATTTACTTTATTTTAATTTAATTATCACTAGGTATCACATTTGTAAAGAAAACTGATATGCTAGAGTTAACACGTCTACAACCATGTAAAGCATATCAAAGAGGTCAATACAAATTATACAATAATTAAACAGTAATACAGAAAAATTGTAATTGTAATAAGTCGGATTTATATTAAATATTTTTATACATTTATCTGTTTATGCTTTCATATCAGGAGTATGATGCGACGAGACTACTGCTTAATTAGTTTGGAACTCTGTACCATGAACTATTGTTTAAATCACAATTGAAACCTAATTACTACTTTGGCAGGAAAACAGGACAGGTTTAACATACTAGGCAGCGCATTTAACTTCACTGTCATTCGAAATAACACTATTGTTCAAATTGACCTTCTTCTTAATTGATCGCTTCAGCATAAATGTAATCAAGGAGTGTGCATTTAATTTGAAATAATTTGTCGCTCATCTTAGGCGACAGATGTATATCAGCTTTATCGCTTGTTTCGAAATCATTGTCTGCATATAATTATGTGTCTGTAAATACATTTGTTTCGTCGAATAAAAATTAATTAGTTTAAAATAACTTAAGATACGTCTTTTACATAAATTTGAACATTTTCGTTACCGCAGGTCGGGGGTTTTCTCCGGGTACTCCGGCTTCCTCCCCCAAGAAAAACTGGACGCCATGATATAGCTGAAAAATTGCTGAAAGTGTCGTTAAACACCATCAAACAAACAACAAACAAACAAACACATTTTCGTAAACATTCAAGAAAACAAACACTGACACTAACATCACTGACATATGCAGGAGAGTTTCACGCATCTGATTACCATAGTCAATTTATATTCAGCAGTTTTAATGAAATTTCAAAGTTTTGCACACGTGTATCCCTATAATTTGTTTTTATTTGTGTAAAATTGTGTGCAATGAACATTTTGTATGTGTATATATTAAAGAAAAGTCAATAAATTTTAGATTTATACCACAACTTTGCAAATCATCCCACAAGTTTTAGAATAACTAATTGTGCTTTTACTCCTATCTTAGTTGCAGATCCTATCCACAACAAGCCGTCCAAGTTTATGTCAAGACTGCACGAATAATGAAATCCCAGATCTTCCGTGTTTTGAATGCTCAGTAGTTGTCCGTCCATACTTAGTAAGTACAAGCCAAAATTATAATCGGAACATATAATGTTACCATACGTTGTGGTTGTTATGTCCGTCGGATAGAATTCGTTGTTGTCATTGTGTCCTTCAAATGTCCATTTAATGTCACCAGATGGTCCAACTACCACAACTCTACCAGTTCTATCTGACTCTAGCTGATCAACTACGCAAATATCGCCGTTTACATTAGAAGTTATCCTCATTGGAAGAGAAAACAGTTTTTTTCCTTTTTTGTCAAGTATAATTTGTTTTTGTTTTTTGCAGTTTTCATCAAAAACTTCTATTTGTCTAACACTGTCCTCAGTCAAAGAAAAAGCTTGTCCCCTTTCACGCATACCTATTATTACTTTATTTGATTTATTAACGTGTAAGGCTCTGGGAATATATGGCGCTACGTCAATTTGTCCGTTTTTTCTCAAGATTTGTATATAGGTGTCTTCATACGATGACAAAAGTAGACTACCGTCCGACATTAAAGTTATGCATGAGATATCAATGTTTCTATATTTCTTTTTTTTCTTACATTAGATTGTACTTTAATCTCTGTCAGCAGTTTTGCTCGGGTTAAATTGTTATTATCCAAAACCCACGCAGTATCCGTGGAACTAACGGATAGCCCATTAAATGAGCTAAACATCGACGTGTACGACTGTTCAAGGTCAAAACACGGTTTTGTTTTATTCTCGTTTTGCAGCTTGCCAAATATATTATCCATTTTGCTTTTCAAAATGGTTCCTTTCTTAAATTCCATCATATCATCACCTGTTTGTCCTGATTTGTATTCGTTGTTGTTCTGTAAGGTTCCTTCTATTTTCGTCAGAACGTCGTTTAATTTCTTGATATTACGAGAGTTCTTTGTCTCATTTAATTCAAGGAAAAGATGCTTCATGGTATGCTGTAGCTTTTCGTTTTGCTGAAGATTTGTATTATTTACGTCTTTTCTAAGATTCCAGCTCTGTTGAAGATCATCAATTAATTTTATTGCCCTCTGATCGATCAGTCTTTTCATATCATCTTGCTGTTGGACTACATTCGCTTTTGCTTTGTTGAATTTTTCAGTCCCCTCGAAACTATCCTTTTGCAACTTTTCGGCGTCAGCTTGAAGAAATGGGAGTATTTCTTTTTCTATGAAGTCACCGTAATACTTCAATTCGTTTATTTTTACATCAAAAATGGTTTCAATCGACCCAAACAAGTTCTACACACGTGCTACAAAATAAACTATAAGTTTGTTTCCTGTGCTTTTCACAGACTTCTGTTTGAATCTTGGTTTCCTCTTGTCGCGATACACTTCCAATTTCTTTAATTGAAATAACAGTATGATTTGCAGAAGATTTAATCTTGGCATGGACTCCGTGTATACAGTTCGTGCACATCAATAAATCGCAGTCTACACATGTCCACTGAATATTCGGACTAGACTTACATAATGGCATACAGACGGGATCTGAGCTTTCCGTATAACGGACGATTTTGAGGACGCCATTTAACTTACGCTGTATATGCGTCTTCGTATTGCAAGTAGGATAATTACCTTTGCACTATGTTGAGTTAGTTAAGTCTCAAACGCTGAAAATCCTTATATTGTTTTAACAAATAGTTGATGTTAGAGACTTGATCGATGACTTCAATAAACTTCCTTGTGGATCATGTGTCACGATGATCTTTGACTCTACATACCTGAGATGATATACACAAAGATTTACACAGACCAAAAATAAACATGAAAGCAATATCATACCGAAGGTTTATTTATGAATACCAATAGATTCATAAATTATGAATAATAATAGATTTGTTAATCGTGTAGAATGTAATTTAAAAAAAAAACCTTTTTGACCTTAATGCAATAAATTAACCTAACAACCAAGTTTATTCAAGTGTGAGCACAGCAAAAGGAATTGACAGCATTCCGTGTCGGTAATGACACCTACCGTACCGTCATATTCATCAGTAACATATATACCAAATATTGTCATTCTACAATTCATGATTGCAAAGTAACTGCCCTAATCCACGTAAACTTTTTGTCGGGATTATGTGACAACTACCAGACAGTCAATTACTATTCACCAGCAGCCTAATAATATACTAAAGAGTGTCATCCTTCCATGCATGGTTACAGAGGACCTGCCCTAATTAAAATGTTTGAACGTAGTCACTGCACTGTGAAATTGAGGTCAAAGTTCAGGTGATAACTACTAGACAGTCATACAGTAGTTATCAGCAACTTATTAACCAAATATTGGCATCCTACTACGCATGCTTACTGAGTAACTGCCTCAGTCCAAAACCATAAACGGAGTCGCTGGACCGTGAAATTGAGGTCGAGGTCAGGTGACAAATAACTGCCTGGCAAGTATTTACAATAAGCTAGTACTAGTCTAAATTTGATGGACGTACGGTTTAAGCTTACAAAGGTATAAATGAAGATTATAACAAAATACCAGACAACAATGAAACTGTCAAAAGAGACAATTGACAAATCAAAGTCCGAGGACTGGCAAACTCCAGAACTAACAACCAAAAATACAGCAACTACAACAAAAGAAATGGTCGGTAAAACTAGGTGTTATGGCATATAAAATATATGATGACAGTACATTGCTACAGAAAAATGCCTTGATTAAATAGCTTTAATGTAGTAACATCACCTTACAATAGAAGTCATTATCTTTCATCAAACACCCATATACAAAACATAAGCATCCTGCCATGCATTGTTACTTAAGATCAATGGCACGGTTGAATAACTTGAACTGAGCCATTGAACCGTGAAATTTAGGTGAGTTATGATAGACTGTCGTGTATCTTTCATCAGCCACCTATATACCAAATGTTGTCATTTTAGCATGCGTAGTGACCGACTTACAAGTACTCATCATAAGATACCACTGGACCAAATTTGGTTGACTTTTGTCTAAAACATACAATAAATAAAGCATAATGTCAAATGTTTAGGATACTGCTGCCGGTTTCTGATATATTTGTCTCGCCTCCAGTTGCAATCGTCGCAGGCGAGATGAAAAACTCAATATTTTAATTAGATGGACATTGACTTAGCAAAACTGTTCGTACATTCTTACAAACATATACATTATACACCACAGTTATAAACCTCATCTAGAATATAATGAAGACCTGAGCACATTTTGTACATCTTTATTAGTTGCTGTTCATGTCGCAATATGGAAATTTATATTGGCATTCTTTTGATAAGTATTGCGATACTAGTTGAAAGCTTCTGATTAATGAAAAGAAATCCGATGAAATAAAATGACTCATAGTTTGGCTTACTTTGTTCCACTACCTGAACATTCATGCAACAATTGTGGCGTTTTCATTGGTTTGCTTTTGATAAATATCACCATGTTTCTTAACATCACTCCAATTCGTTCGAAAAACCGCAATTATACTACTAAAAGGTAACAAATAACTTTTATAAGTAATTGATTAACTATTATGTACATACATACTTCCAACGATGTTTAAATTTTACAGTTTACAGTTTCAGTGTAATTGTTATATTTTTTAAGTTACTTATCACAAATTAAACACTTCTTTTTTTATTAAGTAAATTATCTTCTATAATCAGACTATTTCTGAAAATCTAATAATTTGTAGACCTTGTTCTTTTATGTTAATTTAGTAATTTAAAATTTTAATCTAGGTGATATATACTTAAATTTATAACACAAAAACTAATTGTTTTGTCCAAAGTTATAATTTAATGGCAGTTCACTCTCATAAAGAGTCATCTAACGATTTGGGAGAAATGATTTGAAGGCCTTGCTTTGCTAGTCATTTGGGCAACTTACAGTTTCACTCTAGCTGTTATGGCATTTTAGGCACAGGGCGAAAACTACAAGCGTTCCAACAATTTTTATTAAAGGTCAATAACTCCAATAAGGGAGTCATCCGACAATTTTAGACCAATAAAGTGAATTTTAGAACTTACAATTTCCAGTTTTAATCAAGCTGTTATAGATTTTAGTCTACAGGACACAAATAGAAAATTGGCCTAGTGGTTTCACAGTAGAAGATTTTTTTTTTAAAGTTACCACGGACAAAGGACGCCAAGCGATGATAATAAAAAAAACCATCTGCTTACTTTTCAAAAACATCAGCTTACTTCTTATTAAAGATTAACCGATCACAACTTGTGTTGTAAACTATTGACTTAACCTCTAAAACCAATGTTTTTTATTGGGCAAGAGATCAGTGTACCATGTTAAAAACAACATTGGCATCAGAACTGGCAATCCTGATAAATTTTTTGACACAATTGGTCATTTTTTAAAGTTATTGCAATTTCCAATATAAAACAGCAACATTAAAGATAAAAAACGAGTGAATATTACTGGACAAAAATGTTCTATTTTCTATCTTATCGAGGCCTGAACAAGACCTGAGAGTTCTGAATTGTTTTATTTTATAGTGATAGCACACTAGTCCACAATAAGACATGGTAGCTTAATTACACAATCAAGACCATTAAAGGGTTATCACTGATTTGAAATAAAATAACTATATTATGATCTTTTCAAATTAACACATTACTTTCACCCTGTTTTTTATAATTACTAAGAAGTGGAGAACGCAGGAAGTCATGGTTGTTCAAAGCTGGTCATAAATCCAAACCTACAAGTTTATAATTACACTCTAGAACAAAGCCCTATATCTTTGTCAGTGAACAGTCAAAAATTAATCTAATGCTTTAAATATTTAATTAGTAAAGAAAACAATGCTGCAGGAAACTGCTTCATATAAAGACTCCAAATTATTTTTAAATGATTAGATGGTTTTCCTTTAGCTAGCTGGCATTCAAGAGTGTTGGTATTTAAAGATATCGTTTAACACGCAGATTTCTGGTACAGATGACCCACCACAGATGAGCTCACATCTGTAAGTGTTACGTCATATAATCAAAACACTTAAAATAAGATCATTGCTATAATAACATAACAACATTCTTGTTTACCGTTCTTGTTTCAGGCGTTCCGATTGGGTCTTAGTGACAATGGAGTCTTTAACAATGGAGATGTGAATGTTGGTGGTTAACGGAAGAATTTGGTACTTTCAGATGCCTTTGGGAAAGCCCTGTGATCTTCCTCTTGTGATAGATATTTTTTAAGTCTTTGCTTGTTCCACAAAAACATGAAATATTTACGTCACTTGTGGAAAATAACAAATATGTTAATTATATAACATTTAAAAATCTGCCCTTTCACTTTTTGCAAATAAGGGAAACTATACTCTTGTTGCTAAGTATAATCACCCATAATTAGTTTAAATGTATATGTATATGTCATCTCATATCATTTCGTGCCTATTATCCTCTGATTTAGATATAGACATCCAAACCAAATGAATAGGTTTTGGGAAAAAATAATGATTTTCTTAGATTTTTTACCTTAAGTAAATAAATAAATTTTTATCTCAATTGTTTTATTAAGAAAAATATCCGCTTGATAATTGATCTGACGACAATGATAAAAATATGTTACGTACTAATTTCATTATATAGTGGTTTTCTCCGGGTACTCCGGCTTCCTCCCCCAATAAAAACTGGACGCCATGATATAGCTGAAAAATTGCTGAAAGTGGCGTTAAACACCATAAAAAAAAACAAACAAAAAACATTATATAGTACTGCTACGTCTATTCAGCTCTTTATCTGTCTACACAGTTTAAGAGAAATCCCGTATTGAAGTGCACTTCAGACCAGTTAGTCTTACATGTGATCAATCGAAATGAATTTTGAAAACTTCAGGATGAATGACCGTCCACGATGACTCAGTTTCTACTTTGGATTTAAGGTCATACTATTGAGGTTACCTGGCATGTGTATCTAAGTATGATTTATGTAAAGTGTATCTGGTTTCAAGAAGATATACTGTATTAAGTAAAAAAACGTCAAAATAAAACAATTTATTTTGTATGTCATAGTCAATACAAATGTCAACAAGATTCTATAGTTATCACCAGTATAATACAATCTTCCATCAATACCTTCAAAGACACCAAAGACATCAATAATTCTACAGGACATACAAGTAAACAAAATACCTAGTTAAATAAGCTAAAGTTTAGTTCTTATATAAGTGTTTTTGTTATATTTTCTATCACTATTGATCAAAGGGAGACAAATCAGTGTTGATCGTACTGGTCCAGAAGCTGTTATTTTAAAGAAGTTTTTGCAGTGCCAAAGTTAAACATCTAACCGGAACAAAAATCAAAACTTAATCATTAAACGGTTAACACTCACACTCAATGCCAGCTAAATATCTGCAACTGCTTAGAAAAATGTCCAATGGCAATAATTTTGTCACAATTCACCCAAAAGAAAGGAATTATCATGAAGACTTATGGACTTAGGGCAAACTTATAATCCCCCTTGGCGATGCCGGTAGGTAAGGGATTAATTTAAAAAGTTGTCAAAGCATAACAGCAATATCTGAGTATTCGTCTAAAACAATATTGCAAATAAATACAAAGGCAAATTAATCCTTTCAATTGGCAATAATAATTCAAGTGAAATTATTATTAATAAAATTGCTTTATGTTTAGTTAAATATAAAACACAGAGAACTTTCTAACGCATTGCAGTGGCAAGTTTAAATTTGTAATACGCACTTAAAAAAAATTAAAATTTCTTGCAAGGTTCATATTAATTTAGGATTAAAAACTAAAGTGAATTTCAAAAAAGGCAGATCTTACCATAACTAGACAATCCAAATACATCCTATTCAATTCAACTAAAATAAAACTTTATAGTTTAAAGTAATATTTTTCAATGATAAAATTGCAATCACCAACAATGCGATCGTCTAAAAGTAACAATAAACTAGACAGAAATAAAATCTAATTCTGACTGCACTTATTGAAATTTTAAGATGTGTTTAAATATTAGGTATTTACCTTTTATATGATGCTTTAGAAATCTGCTTAATATGGTTGCTGTATTTGCTCACAGGGGATTTGTTGCTGCTAAAAGGAAAATCATGTTATAGGTCATTTCTACGTTCAAACAAATTATGTTATAAACAAACTAATCAATCAGCCTTTGGAGGCAAAATGTCCACAAATTAATCAAAATGTAGTCATACAAATAACTAAATTAAGACATTAAACATTAAATAGCACAGACCAGTATTAATTTTGTTGTTTAACCCCTTTCCTTTTCACACTGGTCATGGCTACCGGTGAAGCTTATTTTAGGCTACAAAGTGAAATGTAATGCTTTTAAAATAGGCGTTTTTTATGCCACAGTACTAACCAAAATATCAAATAAAAGCTCGAAATCTCAGCTTTCTAAATACATAATTTATTTGTGGTATGGTTTGTCATAGTTTTCATTTAAACGCGATAAATGCTACTGAATTTGATACGGTAAAACGCGCAAAGCCAAATGTTGCAAATAAACTTTAATTTTTCTTGTAGTAAAAATTTAATTACCATATAATTTAGTAAATATTTTGGCTACAGCTTTGTCGATCTGTTAATATCAAAAAACAATATCCAGAGTTCACTATTTTGTAGAAATCTTTATGAAATGCGCTAAGAACACTTTCTGACATAGCCATCAAGCACATTGTCAGTGTAATTTTGTTAATGTGAAAAATTATACCAGTCGAAGGTCCAAATAAGGACAACTCTATTTGCAGAATAACTCTACGGACTTTTTTACTTTACAAAACTGCAAAGATGAAAAAAAATATGACCTATGTCAAAAGTTGTGATCATTTAAACTGAATGGGCGAAAAGTTAGAAAGAACGACTTTTGCTATACGCGTGGGTACAGATGACATTTAAAAAAGGGGAGCTTGTTAGCGCACCTGTTATTAATTGAACAATTTGTGTAAAACTATTTACCAAATAAAACAACGAGTAACGAGGTAAAAAAGCAAAATTAAATACAATAAGTACAGCTCCGGAAAAATAACATTATAACCCGGCTGTATAGAAATATTATTTAATTTGTTTAGTGACTTTCAAGTCAAAATCTAAGACGATCAACTTACAACGAGGAAGAATTGTTTGCTTCATGGTGAGGAATTTAAAGAAATTGATTTAGACGAGGGATGAAAATAGGTCATAAAGATCATATTTGGTGAGTTTATCAGTTATGTAATTAAGTTGTCTTCTCCTGTGTAAGGTTGACACTCGCAACGTAGATAAAACAAGGTTAAAAAAACCACAAATTCAACATTATTCGCATTCATAACAACTAATAAGTTTTGTAGAAAATTACGTTATTCATTTATTCATTTTTTTCACGGGATAGTAGATGCCGATTATCAGGTGAACTCAGCCAAACATTAGAGAAAATTCTTTTTACAATATACATGTACCATATTTACCTTGACAAAGTTTGTTTCTATGTTTTCTGAAAAAAAGTTAAAGAATTTTATTTTCTTCTTCGACATGCGCCAACACAAATATCAAAAAGACATATCAAGACCGGACAATGTAATAAACAACTTATTTTTAACAAACAAAAAAATTATTTGCTGATTTTAGAAGGAGCAATGGAGAGCAAAGTCTGTCTCCATATAAAAATAGTATATTGGAAAGATGACTTAATTTTACTATTAATGAGGGTAAATGAAATTCTAACCAATACCCATCTGTGTTTTTTTTCTTAGTTTTCTAGCAAAACAGGCAATGTATGTAAAATAAACATTTCTTACATAATAGTTAATGGTACTTTATTTTGTTTTTTAAAAGATAAGGTCGGGAACTTAACAGGCATTTACAACAATGAATTCTAAAACTGATGAAATTGAATATTAATATGCAATATCTTGGGCAGTTTTGATAAAAATAGTAAATAACGGCTTTTGTTAAAATATTAATGTCAAATCATAACTTTGTTATAATCAAGTCTTCTTGCAGGTTTTATTTTTTGAAATTGAAATATATGTTAGAAATAAATAAACATAAAGAAAAGGCTTGTTATATTTAAGTAAAGACATACATAAACTGTTCTTTGTCATTTGTATATATTTATACAAGCAAAAAGACAACCTCACTTTTTATTATTATTATACATGATTAAAATGACTAGGATGATTCGTGTTATGTTTCCATTTAAATATTGTTTATGACATTGCAAATTAATATACATGTATCTATCAATATATGAGTTGGATAACCTTCCACGAGCAGCTGTGGTCAACCCAAGTTTTAATGTGGTTCGTGTCACTCAGGTTTTGTGTGTTTCGTGAAGTCTGTCTGTTTGATTTGTTGTTCCTTACTTTTGTTTAACTGTGGATTTGTCTGTCGCTGATTTATTGTCTATTTAACACTTTTCGGTATCTTCGACTGAAACAATCGGTGTCAAGGAGAACACTAAGGAAGAAAAATTGATGCCAGAGAGGAACAAAAGAAAAAAATAGGTGTCAGTAAGCATATCCCAAGACATTTAAGTGTGAAAGGGCAACCAAATGAAGAACAATTTGGTGTCAGACAGGAAACAATGAAGAAAATTGTGTGTCAATAAGAAAAGAAAGGGAAAAAATTACTGTCAGTGAGCGAACAAAGATAAGAAAATAGAGTGTCAGAGAACAAAGGATGAAACAATAGATGTCTGTGAGGAAACAAAAAGAAAGAAAAAGAAATGTCAGTATGCAAATAAAGAAACAAAATTAGGTGTCAGGGAACACACCACGGAAGAAAAATTGGATGTCGTTAAAAGTACATCTTTGAAAACACATAAAATCACAGTAGTTAGAAAATCTGATATACACATACACAAACATTAAAAGAAACATAACTTAATATTTATTTGGACGATCTTTCAGTTAACTCTAAATACGATATAAAAAATTTCTTCTTTCCCTGAAGTGTAGGCAGTTCTTGCTGCACGTGTTAAAATTCAGTTAAGCCGTAAATAGGCACAATATAATCTTTGATACTCCTGATTATGGTATGAACAAGTTCTGCAAAGCGATGCAACAATATTTGAAGCGGAACAATGTGTTATATGTATATACAAGTCCATTATGAAGACGCATGAAATTTTGATTTTCTACCTGTATACCGGACAGTTATATTATATTTAATCACGATTGTTTTCATGTCGAGAAATACATAAATTAGTTAATACATACGAAGTCAGTAATGTCGGCAATAGTGGGGAGACAATTAATTCAAGCTAGACGGACCTCTACAAAAAATACACTACATGATTAAAGGGGGGTCATTGTTATCATTCATCTTTATTTGTAAGGGCCATTAGATAACGATCTTAGTGG
Organism: Limnoperna fortunei; assembly: GCA_944474755.1. Taxonomy (NCBI): domain Eukaryota; kingdom Metazoa; phylum Mollusca; class Bivalvia; order Mytilida; family Modiolidae; genus Limnoperna; species Limnoperna fortunei. The sequence goes on from OX104119.1 coordinate 36,240,897, forward strand.
TTGACGTGTTTAGAGTAAACTTTTTTAGAAACGTACGTTCATTGTAGCTGTACACATTATGTAGAGAAATATAATTTAGATTGCGGACTTTCAATGAGTAAATGTAATTAAGTCTTAAATCAGGTTTTCAATGCACTCCTTATCATAATGTTTGTTCGATTGGACTTTCAAACTGTACGTCATGAAATAGCGAAACAAAGAATAAGGGTCAATTGGTAGATAGTAAAACCTTGGACAGAAGATAATTTGACAAATGCATTCACATATAAAAACAAACATTATTCATGGACTCTGCTTTATGGAAACTCGACTTTACCGGAATAGTAGTCGGTTCATGCTCAGAAGGCGATATTTGCCATGTGTTAAAATTCAGTAAAAGGCGTTAAATGGTAAAATATAATTTTGAGTTATGGGTATATCAGACTCTAAAAAGCGATAAAATAATTCTTAAAACGAAATTCAATGTGTTTGTGGTGTTTTTTTTCAAGCTCATTATGAAGACTGAACAAACCGGATTTTTTTTGTATATAGCTGTCAGTACAGATTTAGATTGAATCATGTTTGTATTTGATGTGAATATATTTAAGTTCCCTACATAAGATTATATGATTGGCGACCTAAATGGTTTGCCAGGACAATTCAGGATTAAATCAAAAAGATGATTGCTTAGAGGTGAGACACTATTATTCATTTTTCATTCTTTTTTAAGTTAGGGCTGACTTCGGTAAAAATGCTACTACATTATTTGCGTTGTATAAGGAGATCGTTCAATTTACCCTAGCGAGCTTGAAATTAGACACTACCAATACACTAAGCTCAGCCTCTTACTTAGATCTACTTCTAGAAATAGACTCAGGAAAAATTCAAACTAGACTTTGCGGCAAACGTGATGACTTCAACTTTCCAATTGTCAACTTCCTGTTTATCGACAGCAACATTCCAGCAGCTCCAGCGTATGGTGTATACATTTCACAACTTATACGTTATTCTAGATCCGGCGATCGGCATTCCGATTTTCTAGACCGATCGATGCTGTTGACTGCTAAACTACTCAATCAGGGTTTGTTGTGTCTAGGTTGATGTTATTTCTCCAGAAGTTCTATGGTCGTCACCATAACTTAATTGACCGTTATGCGGAATCAGTTTGTTTGTTTGAATTATGTTTAACGCCATTTTCAGCAATTTTTCAGCTATATCATGGCGTGCATTTTTTAGGGAGCCCGAGTACCCGTAGAAAACCCAAGACCTGTGGTAGGAAGACTGGCAATTTAGATTGGAGTCGAGTACACCCTGCCCGCAGTGAGACTCGAACCCGCAATCTCAGTGTTGACAGACCACGTGATCAATAGTGGACGAACTACCTTAACTCTCGGCAAAAGAGGCCCCTTGGGAAATCAGTGTCTCAAATACGATCCGACATTTTCGATGAGTCACAGGTAGTGTATCCTATTTCTGGATTTGATTTTTCCCTGGACATGGCAGTGAGTATCTCGACGGGTGTCTAATTAGAGGCAGGCACTGCTTACTCGTCCTGAAGCACCTGAGTGCACCCATGGTTTTTATTGGGTTCGGGTTACTCTCTTTCTGTGTTTTATGTTTTTACTTCTTTTGTGTTGTGTTTGTGTTTTTTCAAAATGAGAACAACAATAGATCAAAACTTAACATAAGAACTACTCTACCGCTTACTGTAAAGTATGCAGATAAATTGTTTGTAAAGGTCTGGAAATACAGTATTTTGTGTCATTAGTGTCCAACCGAAGTGTTTTTATATATTTGTTTTGTTTACCTCATACGCTTCTGTACATTTATGTTGTTAAGTATGATACAAGATAGGATTTGGGGCGCTTTAACTTCTGCATATTGTGTGATGAGATTTTTATCTCCACTGTTTTTTCGTAGAGCTACTCATAATGTTAATGCAAGTAACAATATAACATTGACCTCTAATGACCGATAAAATACTTCGGTATTCTAAGCTAACAATTCTATATTTTTCAAATTTAATCAAATTATCATATAATATCGCCCACTAATGTCCGTGGTTATACTTGTGCTAATAATTCAATATCAAATGGTTCCCTTATCCCAAATAATAAATACACAAAAGTAACACATATGAGGAATTGTTTTAAAGTAAACGTTTCACTCTTTTATGACCCGCAACGTCTGATCCATTTTTGCCCAATTCCTGCACTCGTACGTGGGGAACCTAATGTAAGGATTACTCCACACACAATAAAACGTTTGATTAAATTTAAATTTATACTGTTCTCTTCATAGAAAAAAATCATTTGTGTGATTGTTTTAATAATGAGGAACATTTTTTAAATCGACAGTACACATTTATTTTCTTGCTTTTGAGAATCTATTTCACATTTGATCATCCTTTACCACCGTACGATTTTTTATTGTATTTTAAACGTAAATTAAACGGTCTATTGACCAAACTACCTACTTTTCTGGGACAGTCGATTTCATTGGTTTCTTTTAATAGATGATCACCAAAATAATTGATATTGTTAGCTTAAATGCCCTTATAATTTTAATATATATAGATTACTACCTACGCTTCATTTATCTGGCCTCAAATTTTTGCATTTTTATTTATAACAAACATTCCGTCATGTGAATTGAAAATTAAAACGAAATAGTAAAAATTGTTGCTTATTTTTCTAACATAAAACCTCTCCATATAACAACTGCTTGGAAGATGCGGATGCCTTTTCTCAGTTAAGATCTCCCATATTACATTTTAAATTCTATTTTGCAGACTATGTTGGGTTTATTCGATCTTTTAATTGTCATTCTATCTGTCTGATGTCTGTTATGTGCAGTTAATAGTCTTAATACATGTTAAATATATAAAACACGCCATCAAAATATATTAACGCATTTTAAATCAATTTATATATTCAAAGATACGTAAATATTCAATATGTACAGTATAACAAAAACATATTTAAATGACAAATAAAACGCATGAATTATAATTAATTTCCATATTCATTATAATAATGTCTAATTGATCATGAGGAAATACAATTAGGTTGACTTCTAAACATATATACATGTGACATAACAATGAACAGAATGATCCATTCGTGTCTTTTCTAAAATACAGAATAATTGTTCTGTTTCGTTTTCTACACCTATTGAACATAGTACATCTTTCCGATTCTGAAACAAACAAACCAAGTCTTCAGCGTTAGCACTCCAATAATTCATGTTAATGTTGTTAATCTTGATATTTCCAGCCGCAATTAGTAAAATGAGATCAATATAGAATGAGGAGTAACCACAACCCAAGATAACACTCTGTTCTAACAGTGCCGAGACATTGAATGCATACAACATTTATAATTCATGTATAGGAAGAAAAGATAAAAAGATGAAAAGTTTTATCATGTAACACCTCTGCTGCATCAGTAGAATAAAGTGAAAACAGAAGACGATTAAAAAAAGCAATTATGACTGTACACCAAGCAAAGCACATGTACTATGTACAGTTATAACTTGTAAGGCACGACAATGTAGATGGAAACAAAGACTAAACGGAATGAAATATTAAGATTGATTGTCAACGTGTAAATTTGAAATTTAAGAACAAACAATGGTTGTTTACTGTAAACTGCAATTTAGCTGCTGTGTTACAATAAAGTACTTACTCACATTTCGGACATTTCCTAGAAAATATGAAACATAATGTGTAAAAAGTAATGCTGTATAATGTATAACATTAGGATATAATTTTAAAAGGCCTTTTATAGCGATAATAATGTAGATTAGCAAATTAAATTACATTTAAATATTATTAAAAGGATGTTTTAACGTATCAGGAAATTAATAATAAATCAACTTATTATGCCCATATACGAATGTATTTAATATGTATCAGCATAAAATAGATTTGAAAGAATACATATTAAAACACACTGATGATTAATAAAACAATAAACAAAGCACACTGGTGCTGAATAAACAATTAGTACATATTCGTAATTCCGAATCAAAAGTAATCAAGGAAAGTCCAGATAATAAGAAACGATAAAATAAGACGAGCAAAAAGAACTAAACAAACAAATTGGGAGCTTCAAAGAGGTAAACAGTTCTAATTTTATTGTTGCAACCAACGTGTAATTTAATGTATCTGTCGAAGTACATTAAATGTTATACATGGGGAACAACAAGAGAAAGAACAGTGTAAACAGACACCACTTAGTAATCAACTAATGCATGATGACGATATACATTCCATACAACAAATTTAAATCCTACTGGTTCTATTCAATCATTTCCGTTGTGAGAGTTTTATGATCATTTTATTTTTCATATAACGTCACGTTTTGTAGATAATGACGTCATTGAATTGGTTTAGATATATATAGATTCAGTACACACGCACTACTTAAATGTTGATACCGATATCAATGAATGTTCAACATATTGGAAGTTTGATTTTAGAAATTAAATGCACTGCAATATTTTAAGTTCGTTGACGATCTGTGATATAATCGTTCTTTCGTTACTTTGAAAACGCGTATATTTCTATTATAACTAATTATTAAGGTGGATAGAGATGACCAATAAAACCAAATTGCAGTGAATATGATACGATTAGCAGCCACATGTAATATATAAGTTGAACTAAATGACGGTCTATTAACACCATAACCACTCAATATTAAATAGGACACTATGCGTATAAAAACATACAAAAATACAAAAATAGTCATTCCCCGAATCATTATTTACATTACTGCCGTGTTATTTTGGGTTTATAGTACACACAAAGAATAATGTGATTAATATTTCAATTTTATAGACCACATACTACTGATGCCTATTAAGCTATTCAAACACTATAAGTTAATTCGTGCCTATGCGGCTGTGTGCCTATGGTAGTAAGTCATCTACATTGATCACGTGCCTGTCAACAATGAGCTTGTAGGTTCGAGTCTCACTGCGGGCAATGGGTGCTAAACTCCAATCCAAATTGACAAGGAATGACAGTTTTCCTACCAACGGTCGCCGTTTTCTTCAGGTACTCTGGCATCTTCCCCAATAAAAACTTATCGCCGCGATATAACTGAAAAAATTGCTAAAAGCGGCTTTAAACAACATTTAGATAAACGAGCAAACACATAAGGGGGTGTCATTCCTTATGGCCGTTACCGTTACAGCCAGATCTAGTGTCTTCATTCACTATACAACGTATCATTTAGCCAATAATGATGGTTATTCAAACTGTAAGCATAATTTTAATTAATTACATGCAGCCGTATAGATTTGCCCTAAAATTTTAAGTAAAGGTTTGTCTGTTTAATTGTTTTTCAGATACTGTAAAGAACTTTAGATAAAAAGTTCTCATTTTTTGTACTTCTATTATGAGATATTAAGATGCAATGTATTCCGTTTGAAAGGAAATAAAACACATTACAGGGACAGACAAACAAAACGGTGAAACAAAATTTAAAAAAAGGGAAACAAATTCATGTAAATTCAGGAGTGAAAACATGTGCTCTGGAAGGCTAAGCATTTGTTTTCATTCTGAACGACGTCGTTCAATATAGATAATAATTATTTCTCATCGTTTCATGCATATTCACAAATATAGAAAGTAAGGTAGTGTATAGCCTGACGTCATCATAAAAGAATACGATTCGATAAAAAATGTTACAATTCAATTTTTTACCAAGTTATGTTTCATTACGTGTTCCTTTAAACGAAATTCTAGCCAATAATATAAACCAGAGGATTCAATTCGTCACTATTCATCGGCATACTAAACATTAGGCATTAATTGTGCAGTATTTTTTTTATAGATATACTTATCGTTACTTTCTGGACTGGTACTTACGGGCTGAAATGAAACAAACCAAACAGTATAGATAATTGTATAAACTGACGTGTACTAACATGCACAATAGGATTGACATAAATATATAATATTAAAACATCTTGTTTCTATCGCAATCGGACAAACTATATTAGAACAAACGTAGACTAGGACCAATAACAAATTTAATTGTTGGATTAGAAAAGATTTCCCATTGTATGAAACAGACTTATACAACGAAGAGTCACAACTCAAAGTAAAGAAATAAAAAACCTCAATAACTCATGTACACAACAGGAGTGAAAACAGTTTTTCCGGGAGGTAACCGTTTTCCGCATTTTTAAGAAAAGACGTCAGTAAAAATGCTTTGTAGTTATACACTTATTCTAATCATTGAATTAATAGACACACCTTTACACAGCAAGTATTCGTATGGTATGTTGTGATCAGTATAGAATGCGATGGATAAGTTAAATTGTTACCTTTATCTGCAGGTAAAAGACTGCATTTAATTACCATTTAAATAAAATTCAAGCTTATCAAGGTAATTTTACAGTATAGTGACAGAAAAGTCAGAAACACATTACGTAACAGTGCCTCAAATTATAAAACGAACAATTTAGCAACAAGAACCCGTATGAACACTGAGATTATGTAAAATACGTTATATACTTGTTAATCCTTTTTTGTTTAAAGATGGAATAAATCTTAAATTTTCAATTTTATGTCTTACAGAATTCTACGATACCAATATATATTAATCGTCACACAAAACATAACGCTGTATTATGAAGTTTCATTTTGCAGATATAACTATCGCTACTATCTTGACTTGTACCTGCTGAAAAGAAGTATAGATACTTGCGTGAACTTAGTTTTCATTCTACTATAAATTTTATTCTTAAAAATAGTTGTATTTCATAAGTATTTCTCATCTCCATTTTTGGGGAATTTTACCCTAATTATAAGTCGAATGTGATATGTACACACAAAGACCATGAGAGTGATTATGTACAAAAAATATAGTGTGTATTGCAATCTAAAAATGTATCTATCAGATGAAACAAGTAAATAGTTAAAATATATACACGAGTTCAAGTTGTGACGGAGAAATTAAATTAACAGACAACACTAACAATAAACTAAACAAAAACTTATTTGCACACCAGGATTGAAATCAGGCGCTTCAGAAGTATAAGGATTTTCCGGAACTTTTACGACAGCCGTCAGTATAAACAAATAATTAATGATTTTACAGGTATTTTCACCATTCAGTAATAGACACACGCATATAAGTAAGTATTAACAATATAAGAATACTATAGATAAAAGAAAGAGTCGATGTATTTATTACTTGTATTTACCAGAATGAGGTTAACTTCGTATTTGTGTAAATAAATTCAGCCCATAAAAGTAAATCAAAGGGTATTGAAACGTAATAAAAGAAATCCACTTTGACTTAAACGACAGCCGTTAGAATGAAAAATGATATATAATTTAATAATTATTTTTGCCATTGCATTTATAGACGCAGTTATTCTTATGATCTGTCGCGAACAATATAGAACGCTAAGGAAAATTATTTTTTTACTTTTTATATCAAGGTTGCAGAAGAAATTTAATCACCTTTTAAATGAAATTCCATCGCATAAAGGTTAATTACAGTATAATGAGTCGTGTTAAAAAATTACAGAAAACTCAAGAATACATCAAGAAACAAGCACTCAAAACATGCAACAAACAAATAAGCAAAAACCGATCATAATAACACTGGGATACTGTAATATTCGTTGGATCAAACAACTACTAAATGTATTTACTGCTTTTCTAAGACGTATGGTTTAATAGCAATCTACTTTAATGTTGTAATCTATGAAAATTAGTGTATTATTTATACTAATTACTATTCCTTTGTTGACTAATGCCAAAAACATTTTGTTCGAATTTTTTTAAAGTGAAGAAAATCATAAACATTAAATAGTCATACATACATGACATAGTTGTACTAAAAGAATATTCATCGGAACACTAAATATAAGTTTTAATTGTGTAGTTTTTGCATAGATATACTTATCGTTACTGTCTGGACTTGTACTTACTAGCTGAAATGAAACAATTCAAAGAGTATAGATAACTGCATAAACTGACGTGTAAGAAACAGACATATAAATAGAACGGTTAAACTAAAAATAAAGAAACAAAAAACACATGTAAACTCCAGGAGTGAAATCAGATGGTCCGCGTGAAAAGCATTTTCCGCTTCTTTAAAGACAGCCGTCAGTATAAAAATGCTTTATAATTGTACACTTATTCTTGCCATTGCATTAATAGACACACATATACACATCATGTATTCTTATGATCTGTCGTGATCAATATAGAATGAGATGACAAAAATTAATATTTTTACTTTTAACATCTAGGTGGCAGAATGAATTTAATCACATTTTAAATGAAATTGCATCAGATAAAGGTTCATTAGAGTATAAAGACAGTTCAAAATTACATGATCATGGCTGAAAGAAAACTAAAGAACACATCAAGTAACAAGAACCCAAAACATACAAGAAACAAATAAGCAAAAACCACCCATAATAACACAGTGATACTGTAATATTCGTTGGATCAAACGACGATTAAATGTATTTACTGCTTTTCTAAGATGTATGGTTTAAGAGCAATCTACTTTAAGATTGTAATCTATCAAAATTAGTATTTTATTTTTACCAATTACAATTCCTTTGTTGACTGATGCCTAAAACATTTTGTTCGAATTTAAGTTTTGTTTTAAAGCGAAGAAAATCATAAACATTAAATAGTCATACATAATTGTACTATTAGAATATTCATCATAAGTTTTAATTTTGTAGGTTTTTGCATAGATATACTTATCGATACTGTCTGGACCTGTACTTACGCGCTGAAATGAAACATTTCAAGAAGTATAGATAACTGCATAAAATGACGTGTAAGAAACAGACATATAAATAGAACGGTCGAACTAAAAATAAAGAAAACAAGCACACATGTAAACTCCAGGAGTGAAATCAAGTGATCCGTGAGATAAGTATTTTCCACATCTTTAACGACATCCATTTGTTTAAAAAAATGCTTTATAATTGTACAGTTATTCTTGGTATTGCAATAATAGACACAAATAACCACATCATGTATTCTTATGATTTGTCGTGATCAATATAGAATGCGATGACAAAAAATAAATGGTTACTTTTTACATCTAGGTGGCAGAAAATTTAATCACATTTTTAATGAAACTCCTTCAGATAAAGGTTCATTAGAGTATAATGACACTTGAAAATAACATGGTAATGGCTGACAGAAAACTCAAGAACACATCAAGTAACAAGAACCCAAAACATAAAAGAAACAAATAAGCAAAAACCACCCATAATAACACTGGGATACTGTAATATTCGTTGGATTAAACGACTATTAAATGTGTTTACTGTTTTTGTAAGATATATGGTTTTAGAGCAATCTACTTTAAGATTGTAATCTATAAAAATTAGTATTTTTTATACTAATTACAATTCCTTTGTTGACTGATGCCTAAAACCTTTTGTTCGAATTAAAGTTTTGTTTTAAAGTGAAGAAAATAATTAACATTAAATAGACATACATAATTGTACTATTAGAATATTCATCGGAACACTAAATATAAGTTTAAATTGTGTAGGTTTTTGAATAGATATACTTATCGTTACTGTCTGGACTTGCACTTACAGGCTGAAATGAAAGAATTCAAAGAGTATAGATAACTGCATAAACTGACTTGTAAGAAACGGACATAAAAATAGAACGGTTGAAACTAAAAATAAAGAAACTAACAAACACATGTAAACGCCAGGAGGGAAATCAGATGATCCGCGAGATTAGCATTTTCCGCTTCTTTAACGACAGCCGTCAGTATAAAAAATGCAGGCAGGGTGTACTCGACTCCAATCTTAATTGACAAGGACTGCCCGTTTTCCTACCGCAGGTCGGGGGTTCTCCCCGGGTACTCCGGCTTCCTCCCCCAATAAAAACTGGACGCCATGAAATAGCTGAAAAATTGCTGAAAGTGGCGTTAAAACACCATCAAACAAACAAACAGTATAAAAAATGCTTTATAATTGTGCACTTATTCTTGCCATTGCATTAATAGACAAACATAACCACATCAAGTATTCTTATGATCTGTCGTGATCAATATAGAATGAGATGACAAATATTAATTTTTCACTTTTTACATCTAGGTGGCAGAATGAATTTAATCACATTTTTAATGAAATTCCTTCAGATAAAGGTTCATTAGAGTACAATGACACTTGAAAATTACATGGTCATGGCTGACAGAAAACTCAAGAACACATCAAGTAACAAGAACCCAAAACACACAAGAAACAAATAAGCAAAAACCACCCATAATAACACTGGGATACTGTAATATTCGTTGGATCCAACGACTATTAAATGTATTTACTGCTTTTCTAAGATGTATGGTTTAAGAGCAATCTACTTTAAGATTGTAATCTATAAAAACAAGTATTTTTATACTAATTACAATTCCTTTGTTGACAGATGTTTAAAACCTTTTGTTCGAATTAAAGTTTTGTTTTAAAGAGAAGAAAATCATTAACATTAAATAGTCATACATAATTGTACAATAAGAATATTCATCGGAAAACTAAATATAAGTTTTAATTGTGTAGGTTTTTGCATAGATATACTTATCGTTACTGTCTGGACTTACAACCTGAAATGAAACAATTCAAAGAGTATAGATAACTGTATAAACTGACGTGTAAGAAGCAGACATAAATAGAACGGTTGAATCTAAAAATAAAGAAACCAAAAACACATGTAAACGCCAGGAGTGAAATCAGATAATCATTATCCTCGAGATAAGCATTTTCCGCATCTTTAACGACAGCCATTAGTAGAAAAAATGCTTTATTATTGTAAAGTTATTCTTGCCATTGCATTAATAAACACACATAACCACATCATGTATTCTTATGATCTGTCGTGATCAATATAGAATGTGATGACAAAAATTAATTTTTTACTTTTTACACCTAGGTAGCAGAATGAATTTAATCCCCTTTTAAATGAAATTCCATCCCATAAAGGTTAATTCGAGTATAATAACTCTTATTTAAAAATCACAGTTCAAAATTACACAGTCATGGCTGACAGAAAATTCAAGAACACATCAAGTAACAAGATCCCAAAACATACAAGAAACAAATAAGCAAAAACCACCCATAATAACACTGTGATTAGGTAATTTTCGTTGAATCAAACGACTATCCAATGTATTTACTGCTTTTCTATGATGTATGGTTTAAAAGAAAATATACTTTAAGATTGTATTCTTTAAAACGGTAGTATTTTATTTATACTTATTACAATTCCTTTGTTGACTGATGCCTTAAACATTTTGTTCGAATTTAAGTTTTGTTTTAAAGTAAAGAAAATCATTAACATTAAAATGTCATATATAATTCTACTATACCAATATTCATCGGAACAATAAATATAAGTTTTAATTGTGTAGTTTTTTGTATAGATATACTTATCTTCACTGTCTGGACTTGTACTTACTTGCTGAAATAAAACAAATCAAACAGCATAGATAATTGCTTAAACTGACGCGTAAAAAACAGACATATAAATAGAACAGTTGAAACTAAAAATAAAGAAACAAAAAAAAACACATGTAAACGCCAGGAGTGAAATCAGATGATCCACGAGATTAGCATTTTCCGCTTCATTAAAGACAGCCGTCAGTATAACAAATGCTTTATAATTATACAGTTATTCTTGCCCTTGCATTAATAGACTCTCATAACCACATCATGTATTCTTATGATATGTCGTGATCAATATAAAATGCGATGACAAAAAATAAATTTTTACTTTTTACATCTAGGACGCAGAATGAATTTAATCACATTTTTAATGAAATTCCTTCAGATAAAGGTTCATTAGAGTATAATGACACTTGAAAATTACATTGTCATGGCTGACAGAAAACTCAAGAACACATCAAGTAACAAGAACCCAAAACATATAAGAAACAAATAAGCAAAAACCACCCATAATAGCACTGGGATACTGTAATATTCGTTGGATCAAACGACTATTAAATGTATTTACTGCTTTTCTAAGATGTATGGTTTAAGAGCAATCTACTTTAAGATTGTAATCTATAAAAATTAGTATTATATTTATACTAATTACAATTCCTTTGTTGACTGATTCCTAAAACATTTTGTAAGAATTTAAGTTTTGTTTTAAAGTGAAGAAAATCATTAACATTAAATAGTCATACATAATTGTACTATAAGAATATTCATCGGAACACTAAATACACGTTTAAATTGTGTAGGTGTTTGCATATATATACTTATCGTTACTGTCTGGACTTGTACTTACAAGCTGAAATGAAACAAATCAAAGAGTATAGATAACTGCATAAACTGACGTGTAAGAAACAGACATAAATAGAACGGTTGAATCTAAAAATAAAGAAACCAAAAAACACATCTAAAAGCAGGAGTGAAATCAGATAATCCGCAATTAGCATTTTCGGCATCTTTCACGACAGCCATTTGTTTAAAAAGTGTTTTATAATTATACAGTAATTTTTGCCATTGCATTAATAGACACACATAACAACATCATGTATTCTTATGATCTGTTGTGATCAATATAGAATGCGATGACAAAAATTAACTTCACTTTTTACATCTAGGTGGCAGAATAAATTTAATCACATTTTTAATGAAATTCCTTCAGATAAAGGTTCATTAGAGTACAATGACACTTGAAAATTACATGGTCATGGTTGACAGAAAACTCAAGAACACATCAAGAAAAAAGAAACCAAAACATACAAGAAACGAATAAGCAAAAACCACCCATAATAACACTGGGATACTGTTATATTCGTTGGATCAAACGACTATTAAATGTATTTACTCTTTTCTAAGATTTATGGTTTAAGAGCAATCTACTTTAAGATTGTAATCTATAAAAATTAGTATTTTATTTATACTAATTACAATTCCTTTTGTTGACTGATGCCTAAAACATTTTGTTCGAATTTAAGTTTTGTTTTAAAGTGAAGAAAATCATAAACATTAAATAGTCATACATAATTGTACTATTAAAATATTCACCGGAACACTAAACATAAGTTTAAATTGTGTTGGTTTTTGCATAGATATACTTATCGTTACTGTCTGGACTTGTACTTACTTGCTGAAATGAAACAATTCAAAGAGTATAGATAACTTCATAAACTGACGTGTAAGAAACAGACATATATGCTTTATAGTGGTACAGTTATTCTTGCCATTGCATTAATAGACTCACATAACCACATCTTGTATTCTTATGATATGTGTGTGCCCCAGGTGGTTGAATGGGGTACCCCTGGCAAGCTGGGGTTGTCAGGCCATAATACGAAAAACCTGACCGCAAACCATATTAGAGCACCGTGTTGGGAAAAATGCCACGTTCCTCACACGTTAAAGAACGCTGCTGTAGTATTCGCTATGAGTAGGGATTTCGATCCCGCTACAGGAGGCTAAATTGCCCGACCCTATCCATCCTCCCATTTGCCAGTGGCAATCTAAAATCCGTTACCCTTATTTTTCCTTGTGTCCCATCCCATTTTCATTCATCATCATTTCATGTTCATTTTATCATCCATTTCATGTTCATCGCCTGAATATAGCTGAAATATTGCTGCTCGGGCGTTAAACACCATTAATCAATCAATCAATCAATCTTATGATATGTCGTGATCAAAATAGAATGCGATGACAAAAAATAATCTTTTAATTTTTACACCTAGGTAGCAGAATGAATTTAATCACCTTTTAAATGAAATTCCATCCCATAAAGGTTCATTCGAGTATAATAACTCTTATTAAAAAATCACAGTTCAAAATTACACGGTCATGGCTGACAGAAATTCAAGAACACATGAAGTAACAAACACACAAAACATAAAAGCAACAAATAAGCAAAAACCACCCATAATAACACTGTGATTAGGTAATTTTCGTTGAATCAAACGACTATTCAAAGTATTTACTGCTTTTCTAAGATGTATGGTTTAAAAGAAAATCTACTTTAAGATTGTATTCTATGAAACGATAGTATTTTATTTATACTTTTTAAAAGTTTTTAATAAAAGCAAGATTTTGCTTGAATTTTGAACTCACATTGAGTACCGATTTATACAGAAATCACATAGTTTTAAATCATAGGGATCATGATATTGTGTGTCGTTACTGTCGTCGGGACGTTCATTGGAAGTGGAAGATTTAATATTTTTCACGATTTTTGGTTTAGCTCTCCATGTCAAAATTAGATAGAGTCTTAGATAAAAATGCATATCACGATTTATAATCAAATAATAAATCAAGTAATATCATAAAGTCAAAATTCCGGGTCTAGTTTTTAGTTTTGCGCTTTCAGTGTACTTTTGATCCAATGCAATGTGATAGAACCTTGATTTGTTAAATATGTAACAAGTATCGTTGACATACTCAGTAATATTTTTCAGTTAGTATTTGTTTTGAATCTTTAATTTTATTATGCACATTAAAAACGATGTATGATTTCTTTGCTAAATTAAACACCTGGTCGTTTTTAGGAAACAAATATTAACCCACCTTTTGAATATGTGTTGTGCCTTCTATAATAATACCAAGTTATGTTTTGTACCAGACTGATAATTTCTATTGAACGCTAGACAATTTCACGATGTCTCGTTTAATACAAATTAATTCATAAAGAAGGTTTTCATCCGCATATATTTTGTGACATACTTATTGAACAAAAACAGCTATTGCAAACAAACGTATTCACAAAAGCACATTAAAGTACAAATTTCTTCAGTAAGCCAATGACTTTGTTTCGCAAAATCGTATAGTCTTTATAGTGTTATAAATCCGACATCCAATTAGAACGCCCGACACAAGTAAGTTAAATAAGAATGTTGTCCATTTTACCAACAACGGTCTTGTTTCATGTGTTTTAATTGGATGACTCAACTGTATCAGGAATTAGCCATTTCAAAAAAGGCAAACTTCTTAAGACTGCAATCACGTAATTATCTATAACGTATTATCAAGTATGGACCAGTCTTGCATCTTAATACATTAATGATAATATTAAATTATTTCATTTTTAGTCGTTTGTTATGTTCACTTCTAAAATAACGGGAAAGAATGTAGCAATCCTGTTAAACATCAAGTGTGAGATGCTACCTCAATATTCTCAATATAAATACAATGTAGTATAAATTCCATGATATACTTTTTAAAACTTTCTGTCAGAAATTGTATTTTCAAAACCTGTTGTGTGTCACAGTGATTCGTATAAGGCCCTGCTTCTATTGACAGCGCCTTCTTATTTAGTTCGGATTAGGGACAATTTCAATTTGTTATTTATGTAGATGAATCCACTTCTTTGTTAACTTATTCGTAAAACAAAAACACAATCAGATCCGTTTCTTATCCTTAGGTTGTATCTCTCTAGAGCATTAACACAAATTGAACACATACAATATACGAATTGGAAATTTTCGTTCAAACATCCCAAGATATTGTGTTCTCTCGATTGTAATTTACTTAAGGACAATATGTATTAGGTGCATGTAAAAAATTGTGAAGTAAACCCTAAAAGACTCCCTGAGATAAAGATGTAATGACGGAGTTACCAATAATGAGATAATATAAAAAGATAAATCAGACAAGCTTAGTTAGATATGCGAAAATTTGAAAAAAAACTTTATTTCAGTATTAAGAATAATATGAAAATATATTACCTATGTACTGATTTTATTCGCACGAATACATGATTTATATATATATATATATATATATTTAGCAGATATTGACATACTTATCGCTGATCTCTTGCATATTACATGAAATCAAATAAATATCTCGTTCGTAACAATGAAAATACAGTAATAGTACAACTGCAACTTTTGTTGATTAATTATGGTAATTCAAGTGTAAACGTAACGTAAGAAAACCTTATATTCAACATGTCACAACCCGATGCTAATTTCGTAATATTTTCCAGATCGTTGTCAAAGCAGTATTAATTTTAATATTCTAAAACACCATGCCGTTTGAAATATTTTAAACTATTTGTTTCCAATAGTAACGATATGAAAACCAGGAATATAGAATTTCTGTACAGTATAACACTATTTTTAACACAAGATATAGCTCAATGATGTTTTAAAGGGATATATATGGATACAGCATTAATTTTTATTGCTTTCGGGATGTTGTTATGAAGAAAACAAATTTGGATTTTTAAGTTTATCATACATCTTAACCTACGACAAATGCCTCAATTCGCAACAACATTCCATTATTGATAATATGAAACCTTCGGGACTAAAATCAATTACATTTTATAAATGCTGAATGCTTTTTTCTTTGAATTTTATATAACGCCACGTGCAGCAATTTATAGCTATAATCTGGCGTCCAGTTTGTATTGAGGAGGAAGTCGGATTAACCACAGAAGCCCGAAGTGCTTTTGATGATAGTAAAACATTAAGGCTAATAAAGAGTTTGGGGTTGAAGATTTTTATGATTGCTGTTTCAAACTAAATTATTATTCTACCGCTGGTTAGATGTCTCTACTCGTGGACTATTTATTTCCTAGGTTTTGACATGCCCAGGAGTCGCACTACACTGATCTATTCATTGTTTATGAATTGTCTTTTTATACTGTATGGCATTTATATTTTTAGTAATGTAGCTTTAATTACTAACATTTTAGACAAGTTAAAATGCACATTTTATCCCTTTAAATGAGTGATTTTGAATTACAAACTGGAAATATCTGAAATCCTGCATACATTGATTAGAGATTATTTTGTGAATTGAATCGTGGGATCAAAAAATGGTACAATTTATGCATTATTATTTATTTACTCTTTGCATTGTGCGAAATAGGGCACACTATTTACTTTGATACATAAGCTTTGAGCGCATTTTATTACTAATACAGAATACGTCATACGTGAAAAATACAATTTTCCCATTATACTGATATTAGGTTATTGATCTCTCATCTTGCAACTAGTTTTCAGAGAGGACAATGACCAAAATACATTCAATATATTATAAAGTAGAACTTATTAGCATGTTAACTAAGTTGTATTAAATAACAGCTATTTGAAAAGAAACCATATTTTCCTATGCACCATGTAGCTGCTTGTAATACTTACATGTATTGCCTATCATATTTCTCTTCATGTCTACAAAAAAGACAGTTTATAAATACAACGGTGGTTATACACGTATTGTGTACCCTACTTATGAAATATTAACTTTGTTCTAGAAGTTACGTGCACAAACACATTATTTATCACAATTGATAAATTACTATATTTTGTAATAATTATCACGATGTACGTAGCTAATATTTTTAAGTTGAATTCGTAAAGTTAGGCTTAAACAATTATGTAAAGAATAGAAATAAATAGGTGATGTAAACAACACAAAATGAGAAGATGAGCTGCTATACTGTAATGTCTTTCTTGTCGTATCGCTTGTTAACCATTACAGAATCTTCGATAATGGATTGCAATTAATTGTGCTGATCGCTTGACCTTATGTGCAGTTTTGACATTTTATTGAATTATTATTGTAATGTTATGTAAAAACATTGTAAAACCTTCCTTATTAAACTGACCACCCCTTTTGATGGCATTGTTAGAGAGGTTTTATAGTACTATGTTTGTAATGAAATGTCTTCCCCTTTGTATCCGATATTATATATCTATAATATATATATAAAACTTCTATATACGAAATGTTTCTCAGTCACACTTGCCTGATGATACTTTTTGATAAAGCGGGACATAAAAAGCATTAAAACTCACTTAAAATTATCTGTATAGGTTTCTGTGTTACGACCACCTTCGTTTTAACGAGTTTGGTACCAATAATCTTACAATACTTCTGGATTTTTTAACAATGGATAATTTTAATCTGTTTTTATAATTTTCCCCGTTGTCGTTTTGTTTTGTTCCATTAATCTTTCTAATAATTCGCATATTTAATCAGACTGTAAATTATGAGTATATTAAAACAACTGCTCGTAGTGCACATCCTTGTTTAAGCTTTCGTAAGAGAAATTTGAGAAATAAAATAGTAACGACCATTCAACAAACGTGTAACGTACCTGCATTTGCTACATATGTGTAAGAAGCCTTGTTTCTTTTCTTTGCCTACATCTGGTCTGTATAATATAATTTTAAATAATATATAATGAAATTTCTGCCATTATAACATATTGATTTATATATTTGTATTTTCATAGTTTATCCGTTGAAAGTATGGTATTTTTTATTAAGATATAATTTAACGAACATTACACTTCCATTTACATTCTTTCAAATTTAAGTTTTTTGAAAGAAGTAAAATAGGTTTCAACTTTAAATTTATTTTGACGGCAGCTGAATGTATAGAGGAAGAGCAAAAGCCTAGTTTTGCAATTTATCATTGCAATATATAAGTCTCTTATTCAAGGATATTAAATTTTGTGATTTATATATTATACATATATTTGACAGGTTGAAAGGTTTGAAATAAAAAATATGGACAGTTTCAATCTACACACTAAAGGTTGATTCTAGTTTTCATATAATGTACACTACCTTTCTTGATAGCAATATTTCATTCTTGCTATCTAATGGATTATATTTATTTTAAATTACTCGAGAATTTCCTCCAATAACACGAGCTTTGCTGATAGATGACTATTACCATTCAATAAATGTATGAACAAACAGTCGAAATAAACTACTGAAAATCAATTTTACAGTCGACATCATAAACGTCTTATTATGTATAAAAGCTTCTTATACTATGTCTCTCTGTCGGTTTGTCTATAGGTATTATCTTTCCAAATAGTTTTCAGTCTGTCGATTCTTTCAAATTTAAGTTTCTTGAAGTAAAAATGAGTAATAACTTGTAAAGTTATTCAGATGGCAGCTGAATGTAAGGATGTAGAGGAAAACCTAGTTTTTTTCATTATCATTGCAATATATAAAACCCTTAATTCAGGAATATAAAATTGCTTAAAGCTCCCGTCACACTGACCACGACCTTACTACGCTCTCCACGACCTCCAAAATATTCATAATCGTAGTAAGGTCGTGGTGCTTTGATTAAAACGTGGTTAGTGTGACACCCTACACGACAGTACTACGATCATAGTACGATGAATTACGGGGAAATTTTTAGAAATGGTAAAATCTAGTACGATACTACTACGACCATCACGAGTACAGTACGCTGCTAAAGCGACTGTCCTACAACCAGGCAACGCTTATTACACGATCATCCACGACTCCGTTACAATACCAATACGACAGTACGACAGTTACGATCATTATACGTCGTTGCTACGATACTACTACGCTCGTAACGTTTCTACTACGCTTATACCACGACTGTTGTACGTTTTCACTTTTCTAACATATCATGTTTGACAAGTTTTTGGCATTTAGATTTTTCACATTTAGTCTTGTTTTTCCTAAAATCACACATTAATCAAGTGGTCTTAGTTCAACTTGCTTTATTGCAAGACCGGCATGTCTTAATAATGAGAGACTTTCTTATAATGGCTTTACGACGACGACGAAATCGTAGACGGAGGAGAAACAGGTCAGTTTGGGTTCGACTGTGGCTTTCTGCAGACAGATCTACATTTTGGAGATTGGGATCAACTTATGACCGAGCTACGTTTAGAAGACGAGCAATCATTCTTTAACTTTGTACGACTGGAACCACGAATGTTTGATGAGTTGCTTCAGAGGGTTGGTTCTAGGATTACCAAAGAACACACCAACTTTAGAGCTGCTTTAGAACCTGGTTTAAAATTAGCTATAACTTTAGGGTATCTGGCAACAGGGGACAAGTACTCTACACTCCAATATCAGTTCCGTGTAGCACGTAATACAATCAGAATACTTATTCGTGAGGTATGCCGCGCAATTGCTTTGGAATACAAAGCCGAGCAGGACCTATAGCTGAGGAGTTCCTCTACAGATGCAATATACCCCATGCAGGTAGAGCGCTAGACGGGAAACATGTCGCAATTAGATGTCCACCTAACACCGACAGTCTGTATTACATTATAAAGGTTTCTTTTCCGTTGTGTAAATGGCCCTTGTGGATGCCCAGTACCGATTTATATGGGTCGATGTTGGTGGTGTAGGCTCTATGTCCGATTGTCAAACCACAGCAATTATCTGACGTAATTTTGTACAAAGGTCACCTTAAGGCGTAGTAAGATCGTAGACGGAACGTAGTAGGATCGTACTAAGGACGTGAAAGACGTAGTAGCAACGTATTGTTGTCGTAGTTAAAGCGTATTGGTCGTGGTACAATCGTGGTAAGGCCGTAACCAGGGCGTAGTATCGTCGTGGTGGGATCGGTTATCAATAAGGGACGATCTGAGTACGCTTGTACCACGACACCAATACGACCAAGACCGACCGCTCTGCGACCTTCTCACGATCTCACTTCGATATTTACGCCTTATTTTCTGCACGACCGCACTACGAATGTTTAGAATGTTCAAAATTTACGTAGCACATTCGTAGTCACCCACGACCAACCACGTTCATACCACGACCTCCGCGACTCCAGGACAACTACACTACGATGTACCACGATTTAGGAAAAAATCCAGATCGTAGTAAGGTCGTGGTTCAGTGTGACGGGGGCTTTAAATATCACATATCATTTGAAACGGAAATTAAGGACAGTTCTAAACCACACACTAAAGGCTTGATTTTATATTTTTTACAATGAACTTTACCCACTTTGAGAGCAATATTTCATTCTTGCTATTTCGTAGATTATATTTTATTTTAAATTACAAACTTTTCTGGGAGATGAATTCTGTCATTGGTCAAAGCTATGAACACGAAAACGGTCAAGATCAACTAGTTTGAAGACATTTTACGGTTGATATCAAAGACCTGTTATTATGGAAAAGCCTTCTAATACTATTTGTCTCTGTCTGTTGTCTGTCGGTCGGTCTGTATGTATGTATGCCTGTATGTACATATGTCTATGTCTCTCGCTCTGTCTATCTGTACTGTTCCAGATAGAAGAAAAATAGCAAAAAACACCGACCGAACACCAAGAGCCAAAAGTCAATGGACAGTTACAAATCCAGATATAGACAAACGCAACACAAAAACCAAAAACACAAAAAAACAGAAAGACAGTAACCCGAACCCAATAAAAAACCAAGGGTGCACTCAGGTGCTCCGGACTAATAAGCAGTGCCTGCCTCTAATTAGACACCCGTCGAGTTACTCATTGTGATGTCTAGAGAAAAGTCAAATCCAGGAATAGGAATCACTACCTATGACTCAGCAAAAATGTCAGATCGTATTTGAGACACTGATTTCCCATAACGATCAATTATGTCATGGTGACGACCAAATAACTTCTGTAGAGATAACATCAACCTAGGTGCAACAAATCCTTGTTTGAGTTGTTTAGCAGTCAACAGATAGAAGAAAAATAGCAAAAAACACCGACCGATCGGTCTAGAAAATCGGAATACCGATCGCAGGATCTAGAATAACGAATAAGTTGTGAAATGTACGCACCATACGCTGGAGCTGCTGGAATGTTGCTGTGGAGAAACGGGAAGTTGACAATTGGAAAGTTGAAGTCGTCACGTTTGTCGTAGAGTCTAGTTTGAAGTTTTCCTGAGTCTATTTCTAGAAGTAGGTCTAAGTAAAATGCTGACCTTAGTGTATTGGTGCTGTCTTTAATTTCAAGCTCGCTAGGGTAAATTGAATGTAAAAAGTCACCAAATTGAGGGACAAAACATCATCAATATAGCGGAATGTTAAATTAAGGTCTGGGCAAGTGTCTTTTCTTTCTTCATCAGCAGGCCTTCTAGGAACTCATCCTCATAAGAGTACAATAACAGGTCGGCGAGGAGAGGAGCACAATTAGTACCCATTGGTATACCAACGTCTGTTGAAAAACATGTCCTCAAAGCATGACGAATATGTTGTCAATCAGAAAATCTAACATATGACATATTTGGTCTTCAGTATATTTAGTATTAGATTTAGAGTCATTGATGCGAAGTAAGTTCTGTTATGACTAATTACTAGGTGTTTATATCGTCTCTTTCCTAGTTTTAAGCTGCATCTGAAGGATGGCCGTATAGAGTTTCGAAAAATCAAATGTTTTAATGCTGTTACACTGGGAAAGAGATCCAGACCTCAATATCTCTATCAGGTCTTTTGAATTGTTTAATATCCACATTTTATTTATTCCACTCCTGGAGTAGAAAGTGTCGCTGTATTTTTGAAGTCCCGTTTTTACTGTTGTTAAAATAGTGGTCAGGAGTTGCGATAGTGTTTTGGTAGTACACTTAGACGACCCTGCTATAAAACGCTGTTTGTATGGATTTTTGGGAAGTTTTGGTATCCAATACAATAAGGGGATATCACAATCTTCGACTTTGATTTTGAGACCAAAGGATGCCAATACCGATTTGTGATTTTCAATAATCTCCTCTTTTGAAAGCGCAGTGAATGTGTAAGTAGGATTGCCAAGTGAACTGTCCATGCCTAACTCGTTAATTAAACACTCAAAGTTTTAAGAGCATCAAGATTTCTGAAGATTGATGATGCTTTAGTACTCATAGACCTTCTTAAACGACTTATTCTTATTTGAAGCAATGACCTCAAGGCCTTTACCCACTCTGACAAGGGTGTTGTTTCCTGGTATATTAATTACTCACTAAATATAACATGTAAACATTCAGTATAGGGTAGTTGTATGTGTAGCCGGAGAACAATGTCCGTGTTTTAATTGACAATGGCTCTACATAAATAATTATATTGCACTAAGTAGTAAAAAAACGGAAGTTACATATATATGACAGTCAAAAATATACCAAAGACAATAGTAGTTCGGTACTTGAATTTTCGTGAAATAAGCTAAAGGCTTAAACAGATTTGTCTTCTCCGTTTGTTTGTCTGTCTGTCTATCTGTCTGTATGTCTGTCTGCATGTATGTCTGACTGTTTAATACGTTTGAGGAATCTTAATTATTAAATTATATCAATGAACCTTAAATTGGTTTGTCAACAGTCTCGCTACTCCTTAACTTTGTGTGTATAAAAGCAGATGCATCGGCTAATTGATGATATTTGAAGATATTCACTTAAAATGAAAGTAATTACAAAATACAGAACACCAGTGACAGTGTCAAAAACAATCCACAAATCAAAGTCCGAGAAACCGGCAAACACCGGAACCAACAACAAAAAAAAAGCAACTACAGCAATGGTTTTGACTTGGTTTCAGGCATTTCAAAAGAAATATTAAAGCAGGTTTTATGGAATGCAAAACTTCCCGCTTCCATTACTGTAGAATGTGAGTTGGTTACAGTCAAACCTCGTTGTCTCGAACTTGGTTGACTCGATACCTCGGTTATAGCGATACAATTTTTACGTCCCGGGATTTTTCCCATATCAACAATGAATTTCTTTCTCGGATATGTCGATCTCGGTTGTTCCGATATTTCGCTTAACTCGATGGATTTTTGTAGTCCGTACAATATTAATTAGTATAATTTTAACCTCGTTGTCTGGAAGTTACTTTTGTTCTCGATATCATCTGTCAAAACTAACAATTTGATTTGTATTTTTACTAAATTCGCGTCTGTTTATTTTACACACCTGTCAAATCGTAAACCCGATTGGCTTTTATCATGTGAATTGGAAATTTAATCAAACGAATTGATAATCCAAGCATTACTAAGGTTAATTGAAGATCATCTCATTAGTATCAAAATGATTTTGTCATGTTTAATTAAAAATGATACTTATTGGAAACTTCTTTTGATCTGATCAACAATATATGTGATTAAGTTTCGTTTCTTGAAAGTTATTCTGTTATTTGTGTCCACATGTGTGTTGTTTTCAATAACGTTAAAAAAACAATCTGCATTGTTGAATCAGTTCTTTCGAGCTCTAAGTTGATGTGTTTTCGTGAAAGTTTTTCCATGATTTCGTAATAAAGTTTACAAATTTGATTACAATACTTATCAAGTATGAATGGATATATAGAAAAAATACATGATATACTGCACGATACAAATACAAACTATGCCGAAGTTCGGAACCAATATACATGAAATAAATACCCTTAGATTTATTAAACATAACATAATGAAAATAACGTCACACCCTAAACTCGGTTGACTCGAACTCCGTATAACTCGATATATTTTTTACGGTCCCACAAACTTCGACTTATCGAGGTTTGACTGTAGTTGATTAAAATTGATGGGTATCTTATACCACTAGTCACTAATAGGTGTATAAAACAATCGTCGTATCACGTTCACTGTACTCTGAATTCAAAATTGGGAAAACTATCTGCAACTATTTATTATACTAATAGAAGCAAACTTAAAGAGACTAATGTAAGGTGCTACATCTTTACAAAAAGGACTAATTAAAAACAATCATTTTGAGTTACAACATTCATCTGTTTGCTGTAATAAGTTTTACCTATCTCTCTCTGTCTATCTTTCTCTCTCTCTCTTATCTCTATAATATCCAAGATAGAAGAGCAGTCGTATCCTGGAATATTATTAAATAATTTATAGCTGCTTACCTGGAAACCATTGTAATAGGATTCTCATCAGTCTTCTTAAATTTTAATTCACTGTAAAAAAACACCAGTAACTATTAATTACGTTTAGTGTTAGATAATTACGT
This sequence comes from Limnoperna fortunei, assembly GCA_944474755.1. Lineage (NCBI taxonomy): Eukaryota > Metazoa > Mollusca > Bivalvia > Mytilida > Modiolidae > Limnoperna > Limnoperna fortunei. The sequence continues at coordinate 36,265,564 of OX104119.1, forward strand.
AAGAGTGATAGAAGCGCATAAATTCGTTATTCATTTCGGAAACATTTTATTCAAAATATAACCTTTGAACTTGTGGTATTATAATTTTGTCCAATTCGTTTTTTATGAGACTTGCCTTATTGACATGATTTATTAAAAAACTTTAACATTGCTGTGAAATGCTTATCCTCTTAAGCTGTTTTATATATGGTTTATCTTATAAAATGGAAACATTAAAACATTCAATAAACCTTAGTACATATGATCCCATGACGGAAATTATCTCGTTCTCAGTTCGGTTTCTTGCTTTGTAAACCACGGAGGGTAAATCGGGAACGGTTACCAATTCTACTTTGATAATATCATTATTGAATGAATTTAATTTCGCAATCAAGCCTGCATCATCTCGCTGTCTCTGCAATTCGAGTCGTCCTGCTTCTAGCTGATCTAATTTTACAAGCACTTTTTTAGCTTCAGAAATTATTTTCGTAAGCTTTTCATTTTCTGCTGCTGCTTTTCCTCTTATATCAGCAATAACATTACGAACATGCTGATCTATCATAGCCTTTACTGTCTCGCCCTCATCGGTTACTTCTCTTATTGCTGTTGATACATCTTTCTCCATTTTACCTAAACCTTTTTCCAATTGTTGAATGTTTTCTTTGATGATTCCATATTTTGACTGAATGTTATTGTTTGCTTTATCCTTTAAAACGGTTAACACTTCAATGATTTTTGTCATCTTGTGACCGTTGTGTTTTCCAACAACACAATCTGTACAAACCGAAACATCACAGGTGGTGCACAAGAAAAAAAGATCTTCATGATGATCTTTGCATTTGGATTTTACTTCCGGAATGACATCAGGACCATCCTGAAACGTATGATGTTTAGTAATTTTTAGCCTTGTGTGTAGTAATTTACAACTATCACAAAATAACTGTTCACAATCCAAGCAAAAGCTAGATCCCGGTCCAGAAGCACATATCTCGCATGTCTTAAGAGCAGCCTGAGCCATGTTTTTTTGCTTTCAGCTGGTAACTACCTGTGACGAATCACGTGATAAATGTCCTTGAACCGTCACAACGACACTATTGACAGTCTAAACATTTAAATTTAGATTAGATAACAATCGATATTAGTTAAATGTACACTTACTGGATAAAACGTGGGTGTCTCGTATGTAAATGCATTATCAATCGGATTTAAACAACTATACTATAATATATTTGGTTATACTTAGACGATCAACAATATTGAAAGGTACTTTTGTATTCTGTGTTATAAGTCCTTATCAAACAGTATCTATAAATAGATATATTATATTACATTAATATTAGTAGTACAAACGCAAATAAATAGATGAATTTATTCAAACAAACGTGATGATATAAATTAGATAAATCATACATTTATGTCTATTCATCAATCATGACAAAATAACGGCCTGAAAATTATGTCGACAGATATGTTGTCGTTTCTTAATAACTTTATGTTTTTCGAAATCTGTTAAACGAAATAGTCGGTTTCCTCCTTCAGTCCTTTTAACGAATACGTTAATGCAACTCAAAATGCATAAGCTATGTAGGAACGATTATCGGACGATATACGAACGAATATTACTGAAGGCCTGTACTGTTAATAGATTAATAATAATTTATAAGTATAGCCCCAGCTGATAAAGAATCACGCTCGTTTAGCCTTTGCCGCAATATATCATTCGTATATTTTTCATCCTTTTATTGAACTTAGTTGATCAATCACATTATTGAATCTGTACATGTACTTAAACGGTCCTACAGTTACACAAAGATTTTTGTTTTCATTCATACGATTAAAAAAGCTGACAAAGATGAACAATATATGGTTACATGTTTAACATGCATATGCACCAATCATTTATTTCATATACAATCTAAATTTTAAACACCAGCGTTTCTTTAGCATCACCATTATACATATTCCATTCTTAGCTTAGTTTTGTTGTTAAGTGTCAATATTTTACAAATACTAATAATATAACGTTTTGTTTTAAATAAATGTTAATTTCATTCAACGTTTTATGCCGCCGTATGTGTGTCATGACAAACATACAAAAATCTTACATAAGACATAATTTATCTCCAGTGAATTTATGTTGTGATATGTAATAAAAGTGGCCCTAACATATTTGCCAAGTTTGCCTACACGTGTATTGATGTTTTTATAATTCTGGGCTTCATTTGTTTCAATTTAGTCAAAATGGACTCATAAAACGTAAAAATCGGGATTGGTATCATCAGGTGAGTCAATGGTCGTCTTGTTCTGATTAATCTCAGAATATTTAACATACCGATTATAAATTGAACCCTTATGACAAAGTCAACTATTAATTCTGAATATTACTTGTGATTTAATACAATACTTTTTTTAGTTAATTACAGCATTACTCAATCATTACTGCCTGTTTGTATCACCTGGAATGTCTGTCTAAATATACTTTTATGTCCCAAATATCTTAAATCTCTATCTTTCCCATGATGCTAATAATTGTTGCTTAAAATAATTCTTAAACAAATTAAAGAACTTTGCGAGTGTAGAATCATCTTACCACGCATATTGGACAAAGATGACGTACCCTCAAAACAATTTGACGAACTTATAGTGTAAGGTAGCTAATATGCTACATTTTTATAAATTTACCGAATGCATAGGAACGTCTGAATAGCAAAGTAAACACTTTTACAAGAAACTTGCTATTAGATCCCAATACGATGTTAAAAAGCGAAAGCCCGCATTAAACATCAGAATAAACCGTATTAACAAAGCCGAACACATTGCTAAAACCTCGGTAACAGTATCATAAAAAGAGGGTGTAGTTGCATCAGTTTGTCGGCTAGAACTATTTGTTCCAGATGATATCATAGTATAAAACCTATACAGTTGTTTAGAGTATGTAACATGCTTAAATGAACCTCCCAAAGCGTCTTACAAATAACTAATCTGTTTAGTTGTCATGGCCAGTATACAAAGTTCCTCGCATTATCTTTCATCTCACAAAACGTTTACATATATGTGACTTGGTATTAATTGATCTCAAGTACACAAATATCCACAAATAATTTGAACCATTATGATTATTATACTACTGTATTTCAATGAAGGTAGTTACAAAATACCGAACACATAGGAAACTGTCAATAAGCCAGTCTACAAATCAGTCAGAGAAACCAGCAAACTCCAGACCTCAATATTATAATAGACACAAACTGAAATAAACAGTCTAGGTTTACATATATTACCGTTAACAAAGTATGGTCACCTGTGTAGTCAACACTACGCATCTAGTTAAACACAATTACTATAAGAACCGTGCTATTGGTCATGAAACGTTACAGTACGTATAATGTATAATATATTATTCCTACTTAAAGGAAAATAAATCAAACACTACTAAGTCTAAACAATTTCTCCTTATATTTTTAACCTCTCTCCAATCAACAACTTTACTTATTTCTAAACGACTGTTATGTTGTTTTATACTATGTATATATGTAGTCTTACAAGTAGTTCTTGTATTCGTAAAGTGCTTTCATATTTTATCCGAAATATATGTAAATGGATCGAGTTAACAATAAACTAGTTGATGCATTTCAAAATGAGTAGAACATTAGTAGAAAAAAATCATAAATGAAGGTAATAACAAAATCCAACAAAATACCAAACACCGAGGACTTTCAAAAAGGGCAATCCAAAAATCACAAATCCGCAAAGTCCGAGAAACCGGCAAACCCCAGTACTAACATCCGAAAATATACTAACTACAGCACTGTTCCTGACTTTGTATATGCATTTCAAAATAAACGGTGGGATAAAACAGTAGTTACTGTAGAATGTGAGGTGGTTTGTTGATTAAAATGGATGGTTGTAATATACCACAAGTTAGTAATAGGTGTATCCAACAATCATCGTAGCACGTTTCCTGTATACTGAATTCTAAATTTTGGAAAACTATCTGCAGCCATATATTCAAACAAGTAAATATTTTGGCTTTAATAAGACGCAAAAGTTTTATAAGAGTAAAGGAACAAACCTACAAGGAGTTTGGCACAGTTTGTACCCATTGAAATTCCGATTGTCTGCTGAAAAAACATCCTCCAAGAGTTCCAAATTTGTTTTCAATAAAGAAATATCTTGCATGCTATACATCTGTTCTGCATAATTTGCATATTAGTTCTTAGGTAGAAAAAAACGTATGTACATAACCTAAAACAACGTGTAGGCACGTGTGAAAGGGAAGGGTTTATGTATGATTTCCTTAAGACTCTATTTAGCTTTTTGTGTGGTAAGGTGATATACAGTGTTGAAAAGTCAAAGGTTCTAACATATTAAAGTTTTTAATATCGATCTTGATTTTTAAATGTTTAAAAAGTTCTTTTGAATTTTTAAGAATCAATATATGATTAATATAACTTCGCGAATAAACAGTTTCACATCATTTTTGCTGTCATTCTTTCAATGCAGACAATATTTTAGTCAAGCTTTTCGACAACTCTTTGGTCGATCACGTAGATGAACCGGCAATGTATCTTTCTTGTTAATGCAATTTAGGAATCCAATACAAGAATGGTAAGTCTTCAGACTCTTTGTCGCAACTAACATTCAAAGAAGTCATGAAAGATTTATGGTAAGCCAGGATTTCATCTTTGTCAAATGTGATATGTTTGTATGTGGAATTACATAAGACCATATTGCATAGTGTTATTTTACAGATACACTTATCGCTACTTGATGGGCTTGTGCTTACTTGCTGAAATGAAACTATCAAACAGTATAACTAAGTGCATAACTGATGTGTGCTAACATGCAAATAGGATTCCCTAATACACAATATAACATATCTATTTTGCATGGCAGTCTAATAATGTATATCAGTCCTGAAAAATAAGAAGGTAATCCTTGGATTAGAAAAGAAGCTCCATTGAAAGAAACGGTAAAATATAGAACACACATAGTTTCATCAATCTAGCCTCAAATTTCTTGCAATGCAAATTCATAACGAACATTCCGTCATGTCAATTGAAAAATTAAAACGAAATAGTATGAATTGTTGCGTAGTTTTTTAAGATAAAACCTCTCCATACAACACCTGATTGGATGATTCGGATGCCTTTTCTCAGTTAAGATCTGCTATATTACATATTCAAATAAAAAGTTTTGGCATGCCATAAAACCTTTTTTAAACCACAATTTCTTTTGAAATGCCTGAACTAAATCAGGACCATTTCTGTAGTTGCTTGAGGTTGGTTGTTGGATCTGGAGTTTGCCTGTTTCTCGGACTTGTCTTTTTTGACAGTTTCATCGGTGTTCGGTATTTTGTTATTACCTTCATTTACAAACTATGTTGGTTTATTCGCTCTTTTATTGTCATTCTATCAATATGATGTCTGTAATGTGCAGTTAATAGGATTAATACATGTTAAATATATAAACCATGTCATCAAAGATCCTAACGCATTTTATTTCAATTAGTACTAGTCCTATTATTAATATATTAAAAGAAGGATATATATTCAATGTCTACAGTATATTAAAACATGTTAAAATGACAAATAAAACGCATGAATTATAAATAATTTCCATATTCATTATAATAATGTCTATTGATCATGAGGAAATACATTTAGTTTGACTCGATGTTTCTAAACATATATACACGTGACATAACAATGAACAGATTGATCCATTTGTGTCTTTTCTGAAATACAGAATAATTGTTCTGTTTCGTTTTCTACAACTACTCAACACAGTACATGAATCCGTTCCTGAAACAAACAAACCCAGTCTTTAGGGTAAAAACTTAAATATAATGGCCATGTAGTTAATCTTGATATTTCCAGCCACAATTAGTAAAATTAGATCAATACAGAATGAGGCGTAACCACAACTCAAGACAACAATCGGTACTAACAGTGCCGAGAAATTGAATGCATACAACATTTATAATTCATGTATAGGAAGAAAAGATAAAAAGATAAAAGTTGATTCATGTAACACCTCTGCTGCGTTAGTAGAAGAAAGTAAAGTACAGTCATTACTTGTAAGGTACGACAATATAGATGGAAATAATAACTAAACCGAATGAAATATTAAGACTGATTGTCACCGTGTAAATTTGAAATTTAAGAACAAACAATGGTTATATCCTGTTAACTGCAATTCAGCTGATGTGTTTCAATAAAGTACTTACCTACATTTCGGACATTGCCTAGAAAATATGAAAAATAATGTGTAAATACTAATGCTGCATAATGTATAACATTAGGATACAATTTTATATCTAGATTGACACAAGGCCGTTCATAGCGATGCTAATGTAGATTAGCAAATTAAATTACATGTAAATATTATTTAAAGGATGTTTTAACGTATGAGAAAATTAATAATAAATCAACTTATTATGCCCATATACGAATATATTTAATATGTATCAGCATAAAATAGATTTGAAAGAATACATATTAAAACACACTGATGAATAAAACAATAAACAAAGCACACTGGTGCTAAATAAACAATTAGATCGTACATATAGGTAATTCCGAATGTAAAAACACCAGGGAAAGTCCAGATAAAAAAAACGTTAAAATAATGCGAGCAAAAAGAACTAAACAAACAAATTGGGAGCTCCAAAGAGGTAAACTGTTCATAATTTTATTGTTGCAACCAACGTGTAATTTAATGTATCTGTCGAAGTACATTAAATGTTATACACACTTAGTAATCAACAAATGCATGATGACGATATTCATTCTATACAACAAATTTCAATCCTACTGGTTCTATTCAATCATTTCCGTTGTAAGAGTTTTATGATCATTTTATTTTTCATATAACGTCATGTTTTATAGATAATGACGTCATTGAATTGATTTAGATATATATAGATTCAGTACACACGCACTACTTAAATGCTGATACCGATATCAATGAATGTTAAACATATTGGCAGTTTGATTTTAGAAATTAAATGCACTGCAATATTTTAAGTTCGTTGACGATCTGTGATATAATCGTTCTTTCGTTACTTAGAAAACGCGTATATTTCTATTACAACTAACTATTAAGGTGGATACAGATGACCAATAAAACCATATGAATATGATACGATTAGCAGCGACATGTAATAGAACTAAATGACGGTCTATTAACACCATAACTACTCAATATTAATTAGGACACTATGCGTATAAAAAAACATACAAAAATACAAAAATACAAAAAGAGCCTTTCCCCGAATCATTATTTACATTACTGCCGTGTTATTTTGGGTTTATAGTACACACAAAGATTAATGTGATTAATATTTCAATTTTATAGACCACATACTACTTATGACTATTAAGCTATTCAAACACTATAAGTTAATTCGTGCCTATGCGGCTGTGTGCCTATGGTAGTTAGTCATCTACATTTGATCACGTGCCTGTCAACAATGAGCTTGTAGGTTCGAGTCTCCCTGCGGGCAATGGGTGCTAAACTCCAATCCAAATTGACAAGGAATGACAGTTTTCCTACCAACGGTCGCCGTTTTCTTCAGGTACTATGGCATCTTCCCCAATAAAAACTTATCGCCGCGATATAACTGAAAAAATTGCTAAAAGCGGCTTTAAAAAACATTTAGATAAACGAGCAAACACATAAGGTGATGCCATTCCTTATGGCCGTTACCGTTACAGCCAGATCTAGTGTCTTCATTCACTATACAACGTATCATTTAGCGAATAATGATGGTTATTCAAACTGTAAGCATAATTTTAATTAATTACATGCAGCCGTATAAATTTGCCCTAAAATGTTAAGTAAAGGTTTATCTGTTTATTATAATTGTTTTTCAGATACTGTAAAGAACTTTAGATAAGAAGTTCTCAGTTTTTGTACTTCTATTATGAGATATTAAGATGCAATGTATTCCGTTTGAAAGAAAATAAAACACATTACAGGGACAGACAAACAAAACGGTGAGACAAAATTTTAAAAAAGGGAAACAAACTCATGTAAATTCAGGAGTGAAACTCTGGAAGGCTAAGCATTTGTTTTCATTCTGAACGACGTCGTTCAGTATAGATAATAATTATTTCTCATCATTTCATGCATATTCACAAATATAGAAAGTAAGGTAGTGTATAGCCTGACGTCATCATATAAGAATACGATTCGATAAAAAATGTTACAATTCAATGTTTTACCAAGTTATGTTTCATTACGTGTTCCTTTAAACGAAATTCTAGCGAATAATATAAATCAGAGGATACAATACGTCACTATTCATCGGCATACTAAACATTAGGCATTAATTGTGTAGTATTATTTTATAGATATACTTAACGTTACTTTCTGGACTGGTACTTACGGGCTGAAATGAAACAAACCAAACAGTATAGATAATTGTATAAACTGACGTGTACTAACATGCACATTAGGATTGACATAAATATATAATATTAAAATATCTTTTTTCTATCGAAATCTGACAAACTATATTAGAACACACGTAGACTAGGACCAATAACAAATTTAATTGTTGGACTTATACAACGAACAGTCACAACTCAAAATAAAGAAATAAAAAAACCCCAATAACTCATGTACACACCAGGAGTGAAAACAGTTTTTCCGGGAGGTAACCATTTTCCGCATTTTTAAGGATAGCCGTCAGTCAAAAAGGCTTTGTAGTTATATAATTATTCTTCTCATTGAATTAATAGACACACCTTTACACAGCAAGTATTCGTATGATATGTTGTAATCAGTATAGAATGCGATGGACAAGTTAAATTGTTACCTTTATCTATAGGGAAAAGACTGGGTTTAATTACCATTTTAAAAAAATTCTAGCCCATAAAGGTAATTTTACAGTATAGTGACAGAAAAGTCAGAAACACATTACGTAACAGTGCCTCAAATTATAAAACGAACAAATTAGCAACAAGAACCCGTATGAACACTGAGATTATGTTAAATACGCTATATACTTGTAAATCCATTTTTATTTAAAGATGGAATAAATCTTAAATTATCAATTTTATATCTAACAGAACTCTACGATACCAATATATATTAATCGTCATACAAAACATAAGGCTGTATTATGAAGTGTTATTTTGTAGATATAACTATTGCTACTATCTTGACCTGTACTTAGCTGCTGAAAAAAAAACATATCAAGCAGTATAGTTACTTGCGTGAACTTAGTTTTCATTCTACTATAAATGTTATTCTTAAAAATAGTTGTATTTTATAAATATCTCCATTTTTGTTGAATTTTACATTAGTCGAATGTGATATGTACAAACAAGGACCATGAGACTGATTTTGTACAATTAATATAGTGTGTATTGCAATCTAAAAATGTATCTATCAGATGAAACAACAAGTTAATAGTTAAAATATATACACGAGTTCACGTTGTGACAGAGAAATTAAATTTACAGACAAAACTAACAATGGAATAAACACAAACTTATGTGCACACCAGGATTGAAATCAGGCGCTTCAGAAGTATACGGATTTTCCGGAACTTTTACGACAGCCGTCAGTATAAACAAATAATTAATAATTTTACATGTATTTTCACCATTCAGTAATAGACAAACGCATGGAAAGTAAGTATTTACATCAACTGACCAAACAATATAAGAATACTATAGATAAAAGAAAGAGTCGATGTATTTATTACTTCTATTTACCAGAATGAGTTTAGCTACGCATTTGTGTAAATAAATTCAGCCCATGAAAGTAAATCAAAGGGTATTCAAGTATGTTAAACTCCAGGAGTGAAATCAGGTGATCCGTGAGATAAGCATTTTCCGCATCTTTAACGACAGCCATTTGTTTAAAAAATGCTCTATAATTGTACAGTTATTCTTGCCATTGCATTAATAGACTCACATAACCTCATCATGTATTCTTATGATCTGTCGTGATCAATATAGAATGTGATGACAAAAATTAATTTTTTACTTTTTACATCTAGGTGACAGAATGAATTTAATCACATTTTTAATGAAATTCCTTCAGATAAAGGTTCATTAGAGTATAATGACACTTGAAAATTGCATTGCTGACAGAAAACTCAAGAACACATCAAGTAACAAGAACCCAAAACATACAATAAACAAATAAGCAAAAAACCACCCATAATAACACTGGGATACTGTAGTATTCGTTGGATAAAACGACTATTAAATGTGTTTGCTGCGTTTCTAAGATGTATAGTTTAAGAGCAATCTACTTTAAGATTGTAATCTATAAAAATTAGTATTTTATTTCTACTAATTACAATTCCTTTGTTGACTGATGCCTAAAACATTTTGTTCGAATTAAAGTTTTGTTTTAAAGTGAAGAAAATCATTATCATTAAATAGTCATACATAATTGTGCTATAAGAATATTAATCGGAACACTAAATATAAGTTTTAATTGTGTAGGTTTTTGCATAGATATACTTATCGTTACTGTCTGGACTTGTACTTACAAGCTGAAATAAAACAATTCAAAGAGTATAGATAACCGCATAAACTGACGTGTAAGAAACAGACATATAAATAGACGGTTAGAACTAAAAATAAAGAAACCAAAAACACATGTAAACTCCAGGAGTGAAATCAGGTGATCCGTGAGATAAGCATTTTCCGCATCTTTAACGACAGCCATTTGTTTAAAAAATGCTCTATAATTGTACAGTTATTCTTGCCATTGCATTAATAGACTCACATAACCTCATCATGTATTCTTATGATCTGTCGTGATCAATATAGAATGCGATGACAAAAATTAAATTTTTACTTTTTACATCTAGGTGGCTGAATGAATTTAATCACATTTTTAATGAAATTCCTTCAGATAAAGGTTCATTAGAGTATAATGACACTTAAAAATTGCATCCTCATGGTTGACAGAAAACTCAAGAACACATCAAGCCACAAGATCCCAAAACATACAATAAACAAATAAGCAAAAAACCACCCATAATAACACTGGGATACTGTAATATTCGTTGTATCAAACGACTATTAAATGTATTTACTGCTTTTCTAAGATGTATGGTTTAAGAGCAATCTACTTTAAGATTGTAATCTATAAAAATTAGTATTTTATTTATACTAATTGCAATTCCTTTGTGGACTGATGCCTAAAACATTTTGTTCGAATTTAAGTTTTGTTTTTAAAGTGAAGAAAATCATTAACATTAAATAGTCATACATAATTGTACGTTTAGAATATTCATCGGAACACTAAATATAAGTTTTAATTGTATAGGTTTTTGCATAGATATACTTATCGTTACTGTCTGGACTTGCACTTACCCGCTGAAATGAAACAATTCAAAGAGTATAGATAACTGCATCAACTGACGTGTAAGAAACAGACATATAAATAGAACGGTTAGAACTAAAAATAAAGAAACCAAAAACACATGTAAACTCCAGGAGTGAAATCAGGTGATCCGTGAGATAAGCATTTTCCGCATCTTTAACGACGGCCATTTGTTTAAAAAATGCTTTATAATTGTACAGTTATTCTTGCCATTGCATTAATAGACACACATAACCACATCATGCATTCTTATGATCTGTCGTGATCAATAAAGAATGCGATGACAAAAAATAAATTTTTACTTTTTACATCTACGTGGCAGAATGAATTTAATCACATTTTTAATGAAATTCCTTCAGATAAAGGTTCATTAGAGTATAATGGCACTTGAAAATTACATGGTAATGACTGACAGAAAACTCGAGAACACATCAAGTAACAAGAACCCAAAACATACAAGAAACAAAAAACCACCAATAATAGCACTGGGATACTGTAATATTCGTTGGATCAAACGACTATTAAATGTATTTACTGCTTTTCTAAGATGTATGGTTTAAGAGCAATCTACTTTAAGATTGTAATCTATAAAAATTTGTATTTTATTTATACTAATTGCAATTCCTTTGTTGACTGATGGCTAAAACATTTTGTTCGAATTTAAGTTTTGTTTTAAAGTGAAGAAAATCATTAACATTAAATAGTCATACATAATTGTACTATAAGAATATTCATCGGAACACTAAATATAAGTTTTAATTGTGTAGGTTTTTGCATAGATATACTTATCGTTACTGTCTGGACTTGCACTTACCCGCTGAAATGAAACAATTCAAAGAGTATAGATAACTGCATAAACTGACGTGTAAGAAACAGACATATAAATAGAACGGTTAGAACTAAAAATAAAGAAACCAAAAACACATGTAAACTCGAGGAGTGAAATCAGGTGATCCGTGAGATAAGCATTTTCCGCATCTTTAACGACGGCCATTTGTTTAAAAAATGCTTTATAATTGTACAGTTATTCTTGCCATTGCATTAATAGACATACATAACCACATCATGCATTTTTATTATCTGTCGTGATCAATATAGAATGCGATGACAAAAAATAAATTTTTACTTTTTACATCTACGTGGCAGAATGAATTTAATCACATTTTTAATGAAATTCCTTCAGATAAAGGTTCATTAGAGTATAATGACACTTGAAAATTACATGGTAATGACTGACAGAAAACTCGAGAACACATCAAGTAACAAGAACCCAAAACATACAAGAAACAAAAAACCACCAATAATAGCACTGGGATACTGTAATATTCGTTGGATCAAACGACTATTAAATGTATTTACTGCTTTTCTAAGATGTATGGTTTAAGAGCAATCTACTTTAAGATTGTAATCTATAAAAATTTGTATTTTATTTATACTAATTGCAATTCCTTTGTTGACTGATGGCTAAAACATTTTGTTCGAATTTAAGTTTTGTTTTAAAGTGAAGAAAATCATTAACATTAAATAGTCATACATAATTGTACTATAAGAATATTCATCGGAACACTAAATATAAGTTTTAATTGTGTAGGTTTTTGCATAGATATACTTATCGTTACTGTCTGGACTTGCACTTACCCGCTGAAATGAAACAATTCAAAGAGTATAGATAACTGCATAAACTGACGTGTAAGAAACAGACATATAAATAGAACGGTTAGAACTAAAAATAAAGAAACCAAAAACACATGTAAACTCGAGGAGTGAAATCAGGTGATCCGTGAGATAAGCATTTTCCGCATCTTTAACGACGGCCATTTGTTTAAAAAATGCTTTATAATTGTACAGTTATTCTTGCCATTGCATTAATAGACATACATAACCACATCATGCATTTTTATTATCTGTCGTGATCAATATAGAATGCGATGACAAAAAATAAATTTTTACTTTTTACATCTACGTGGCAGAATGAATTTAATCACATTTTTAATGAAATTCCTTCAGATAAAGGTTCATTAGAGTATAATGACACTTGAAAATTACATGGTAATGACTGACAGAAAACTCGAGAACACATCAAGTAACAAGAACCCAAAACATACAAGAAACAAAAAACCACCAATAATAGCACTGGGATACTGTAATATTCGTTGGATCAAACGACTATTAAATGTATTTACTGCTTTTCTAAGATGTATGGTTTAAGAGCAATCTACTTTAAGATTGTAATCTATAAAAATTAGTATTTTATTTATACTAATTGCAATTCCATTGTTGACTGATGCCTAAAACATTTTGTTCGAATTTAAGTTTTGTTTTAAAGTGAAGATAATCATTAACATTAAATAGTCATACATAATTGTACTATAAGAATATTTATCGTAACACTAAATATAAGTTTTAATTGTATAGGTTTTTGCATAGATATACTTATCGTTACTGTCTGGACTTGTACTTACAAGCTGAAATGAAACAATTCAAAGAGTATAGATAACTGTATAAACTGACGTGTAAGAAGCAGACATATAAATAGAACGGTTGAATCTAAAAATAAAGAAACCAAAAACACATGTGAAATCAGATGATCATGATCCTCGAGATAAGCATTTTCCGCATCTTTAACGACAGCCATTAGTACAAAAAATGCTTTATAACTGTACAGTTATTCATGCCATTGCATTAATAGACACACATAACCACATCATGTATTCTTATGATCTGTCGTGATCAATATATAATGCAATAAAAATTTATTTTCACTTTTTACATCTAGGTGGCAGAATGAATTTAATCACATTTTTAATGAAATTCCTTCAGATAAAGGTTCATTAGAGTACAATGACACTTAACAATAACATGGTCATGACTGACAGCCATTAGTACAAATATGCTTGATAATATTATTGTACAGTTATTCATGCCATTGCTTTAATGGACACACACAACCACATCATGTTTTCTTATGATCTGTCGTGATCAATATAGAATGCGATAAAAATTAATTTTCACTTTTTACATCTAGGTGGCAGAATGAATTTAATCACATTTTTAATGAAATTCCTTCGGATAAGGATCATTAGAGTACAATGACACTTAAAAATTACATGGTCATGGCTGACAGAAAACTCAAGAACACATCAAGAAAAAAGAATCCAAAACATACAAGAAACGAATAGGCAAAAAAACACCCATAATAACACTGGGATACTGTTATATTCGTTGGATCAAACGACTATTAAATGTATTTACTCTTTTCTAAGATGTATGGTTTAAGAGCAATCTATAATTGTACAGTTTTTCTTGCCATTGCATTAATAGATTCACATAACCACATCTTGTATTCATATGATATGTCGTGATCAATATAGAATGCGATTACAAAAAATAATTTTTTACTTTTTACACCTAGGTAGCAGAATGAATTTAATCACCTTTTAAATGAAATTCCATCCCATAAAGGTTAATTTGAGTATAATAACTCTTATTAAAAAATCACAGTTCAAAATTACACGGTCATGGCTGACAGAAAATTCAAGAACACATCAGGTAACAAGCACACAAAACATAAAAGAAACAAATAAGCAAATTCAATCCATATGAACACTGTGATTAGGTAATTTTCGTTGAATCAAACGACTATTCAAAGTATTTTTTGCTTTTCTAAGATGTATGGTTTAAAAGAAAATCTACTTTAAGATTGTATTTTATAAAACGATAGTATTTTATTTATACTTTTTAAAATTGTTTAATAAACGCAGGATTTTGCTTGATTTTTTAACTCACATTGAGTACCGATTCATACAGAAATCACAGTTTTAAATCATAGGGATTATGATACTGTGTGTTGTTACTGTCGTCGGGACGTTGATTAGAAGTGGAAGATTTAATATTTTTCACGATTTGTTTTTGGTTTTGCTCTCCATGTCAAGATTAGATAGAGTCTTAAACTTATCTCTAGAATATCATCAATGACGCAGCTTGTATTATATAAAAATGCATATCACGATTTATAATCAAATAATAAATCAAGTAGTATCATCAAGTCGAAATACTGGGTCTAGTTTATAGTTTTTGCGCTTTCAGTGTACTTTTGATCCAATGCAATGTGATAGAACCTTGATTGGATAAATATGTAACAAGTATCGTTGACATGCTTAGTAATATTTTTCAGTTAGTATTTGTTTTGAATCTTTAATTTTATTATGCACATTAAAAACGATGTATGATTTCTTTGCTAAATTAAACTCCTGGTCGTTTTTAGTAAACAAATAGTAACCCACCTTTTGAATATTTGTTTGTTTGTTTGTTCGAATGGTGTTTTAACGCCACTTTCAGCAATTTTTCAGCTATTTCATGGCGTCCAGTTTTTATTGGGGGAGGAAGCCGGAGAACCCGGAGAGAACCCCCGTTGAATATTTGTTGAGTCTTCTATAATAATACCAAGTTATTTTTTTTTTATTTCTAATTTCTATTGAACGCTAGACAATTTCACGATGTCTCGTTTAATACAAATTAATTCATAAAGAAGGTTTTCATCTGCATATATTTCGTGACATACTTCTTGAACAAAAAACAGCTATTGCAAACAAACGTATTCACAAAAAAGGCTGTCTATTTTAAAAAGGGAAAATGCATTTTATTCCCTTTTCCGTGTAAACCTCAACAGTAAGCATTTATTTTATAATACTGCAAAAACTGTAGCCATTATTAACTTTTATTCAACAAACAAATATATATACAACAAAATTTCACATCATAAACACTAAATACAAGCGGACTTTATAAAATGTGTACATTTGCACAATTTCGGGAAAGTTCCCGAAACAAATAAAAATCAAACAGTTTGCTTACTCTTGACAATCATGCTATTTAAAATGTTTCGGGAAAAATCCCGAAAAATCTTTTCAAATATATTACTACATTTCTATAAAATTTTAAAGAGAAAAAAATGTTTTGGGAAAGTTCCCGAAACATGTAAATATCAAACAGTTTGCCTACTCTTGACTTTCATACCATTTGAAATGTTTCGGGAAAAATCCCGAAAAATCTTTTCAAATATATCGCTACATTTCTACAAAATTTTAAGAATAAAATGTTTCGGGAAAAATCCCGAAACAAGTCAAAATCCAACAGTTTGCTTATTCTTGATAATCATACCATTTTAAATGTTTCGGGAAAAATCCCGAAAAATCTTTTCAAATATATCGCTACATTTCTATAAAATTTTAAAGAGAAAAAAATGTTTCGGGAAAGTATGAAGAAGTCTCATTTATGATAAAATAAAAGCTACATGACTGAAAAGTTACTGCAAGTAATATGTTTTCGATGCTTCAGCTATGTACAGCAGATGGAAAGCGATTAATATATTATATATATTCCATAAATACGTAAGATATATATATAGTTAGATTTCAATAATGGTCTGCACACCAAAAATTACAAACACACAGTTTAACAAATATTTCACCAATTCCTTTGAAAAATGCTTAGAAAAATCAAATGTTACCGCCACAAAAGTTTCAAAAATAGTCCTCTTATTCATAACAAGAATATAACTTTTCTTTTTCTTTTTGTTGTTGGTATCCTTCCTTGTTTTCTTTGTTTTTGTTCCTATCTTATCTGTAACAAAGTGCATAAAGCATAAGTACAATACCTGATAAAATAGCTATAAAACTGTTGTAAAGAGAGTTATAATTTCATCTATTATTACAAGAAACAAAAACAAAACAAAACAACAACAAAAAACAAGAAAATGTGCCTTGGCCAAACTCAATCTCTTCGGTCAAGTAAGAAATATTTGGCACAGCCTTTAAGAAATTTGCCAGTGAAGAAGTCTCATCATGTTGTAACTTTGTATATATATTAAGTTTCATGATTATGGGCAGTTAAAGGTTCCACCAATGCAAACCTAATGTGGGATGCACAGTTGAATTGACAGACAAACGGACAGAAAATATGTCTACTAAAATTTTGTACTCAGAACATACAAAAACAAAAACAATTCCAACAATCGAAAGTATTTTTTTTTCAGCAGGAATATTTAAACACCCATTTTTTTCTAGGGCCCTTTGCTTAAACTGTAGCTAGATTTGGCTTGAAAATAAAGCAAAGGATTATCCATTCCAAAACAGTAACCTGTGAGCTACAGCTCTCTCAGTATACCCCAGCTATTCACATCATTTAATTGACTGAGTCGGTAAACAGGAAGTAAATATGCAACGGACCTGAAATCAATACTCGCAATATAGGACCACATGGTATGGTCACATATTTTCAAAATTTTCAGTGGTTGTGGTAAGAAAAAAAAGTTATGAAAGTTATGTTACGGACCAACGGAAGGACAGACAGGGATAAACCAGTATACCCCCTCTTCTGCGAATAATTACAGTGTAATTAAAATTCTCTTTGTTAACTGAGATAGGACTAAAATGTACAAAGCGTACGGAAGATGTTAAGAAAGAATCCTTAAAAATATAAATCACTAACAGTGATCGAAAAATAATACTAAAAATACCTTTTGCCACACTTTTTCTCTTCCTCACTGTTACAATCCCTTGTAAAAATATATTTTGCTTTTATTTATTGAAAATATGTAAACATATCACATGCATATGTAGCTATAAATTTCTCTTATAATTTAATTCTATTTCTTGTACAAAGACCCGTTGTGTACATGTAAAAAACAAAAATATTAGGTTGCACACAAAATAAGTTGTTTGCATGAAATAATTATTGTGCTCACAAAATATTATATGGTGGGGACAAAATGTTAAACTGTTGGTATAGCCTGTTATACAAGAAAGGTTTCAGTTGGTCTGCTATATTCATTCTATATACATACTAGTATACCAGTGCATGTACTTTGTTTTAACGATATGTTTTGAATAAGACAATAAAAAACATGTACCAATGTTCCTCTGCCTGCGTCAAATCAAGTCTTTATATATTTTTTCCCACAAGTAGCTGCCTTTGGCATACATCTTTCCATTATTATTTCTTTGCCTTTTTACATTCAATCTGACAGAAATATAACAACATTTTTAAGTTAATACAAAATGATTACAGGTATTGAGATTTTTTTAACCATTAATAACCTACCTGAATCAAACACAGACTGTACATTACGTCTATGGTTGTACTTTGAAGAATAGAAATAGGACCAAATTTATGTACATGTATGCTAAATAAAATCAACAAAATCACTTAAAAAATAAAAACTGTTGCCATGGTTACTGTACAATTTATTATAATATATATTTTGAAACTGATTTGAAAGTTTTCACAGATTCTCATTAAATTTGAGAAGTTTTTAATTTATATAAACATGTAAACCTACAAGTCAAATAAGAAAACTTTATTGCAATTTAACGAAGGTAACAAGTGTAAATCAAATATTAATGCTGCAGCTTCAACAATCTAATTAAAATTAAATCTTTCCTATAACAAAAAGGGGGAGCAAGTGAAAGATTTAATTTTAATTAGATTGCAGCTTCAACCCAGATATTTCAAATCTAAAAGGCATACCAATTGAAAAAATCTGCTAACTACTGACAAATTTCATTTAATTCAATGGCATGAATTATGTTTAGCTTATATACATGACCTTTGAAATGTTTTAATATTCTCAAACATGATCTTTTTACAGATATTTTGTTTCACCCTTTGAAGCCATTATAAAAGAATATAAAAGTGTTTAATATCTCAGATACTAAATCAGAGAAGTTTACTTCATCAAATCAATCTTTGAATTTTCTTATTATCTCCTCAATGAAGAAGGAACAGCCATTAATTTGAACAAATTTGAATTCTTTTTACCATGGCTTTTGTTGAAATTCTCAGAAATTGAAATTAGCACAAAAGTACCTAAAAATATGGGGTTTATATAGTATTTAACAATTTCTTAATAATTTTCCATTTGTAAAGTGTACGGCCCTCCATTTGAAGAAACTTTATTCCCTTTCGACTCGGGAAACTACATATTAAGTTTGATGGCAATGAGCCCATAGGTTCTAGAAAAGAAGATGAAAATGTTAAAAGTTTATAACAACAACGCGCACATATAACTATCAAATTGTGATTAGAGAAGCCCACATTAGGGCTTTACTAAATTGCTCAGGTACTAAGTATTAAAAAATGTGCTTACATCTAGGATCTGTCCTAATTTAATTTTAAATCTGCAGTGCTTTTCACCAAAAGTCGGAAATGTTAAAATCTATTGTAAGTGTTGCAAGATCAAAAGGAAACTCATTGTGATGTCAGCACTTATGATAGATGAGATTTTACACTAACAAACTTTTGTGAAATCGACTCATGTACTTTAATTAAACTAGAGGCTCCCTGCCTGTAATCGCTTACCTGGAACTCAAATGACTTCAACTATATTTAAATTTTTGAAATTTACAGTTTCAGTCTAGTTGTTATAGCTTTTAAGGTACTGTGCAAAAACTAAACATTTCTTCAAAAATTTTAGTTAAGTACAATAACTCCTATAAGGTGCCATAAGACAATTTCTGAAAATGAAATGGTTTTTAGGCCTTGTCCTTAAAGGTAATTTAGAAATTAACAGTTTTACTATAGGTGTGTTATAGACTAATTTATAATACAAAAACTGATCATTTGTCTAAATTCATAAAGGGCAATAACTCCTATAGAGAGTCATCTTGCAATTTTGGACTAAGCAATCATTTCACTACAAACACCAAAACCTTAATTCCCGCAGAAAACCTTAATCTCCGGGGGAAAACCTTAATTTTTTAAGGAATCCCTTTAAAATTAAGTGTTGGTTTTTTAAATTAAGGTTTACCCTCGGAGATTAAGGTTTTCCCTCGGAGATTAAGGTTTTCCAGCGGAGATTACGGTTTTTTGTTGATTGGACACCTGGGTCGGTTTTAAGCCCTCTGGCATTGTTGTTGATAACGATCATCAGTTACTCTGCAGATTTATGACAATGGTTATAAAGCTATATATTTATATATAAAATTTGTTCTTGTCCAAAATAAATATGTATACGAATATCCCAAAATAATAATGCATGAACGTGAATGCATTTTCTATCAACTTTTATTTCAGAAAAGGCGTATATTTTAAAATTATTATTATACAAATTATTAAAATATAATTTTTAAGTAACCGTTAAGTTATTATTTTTCCATTTGAAGATCGGTAGGCAAGAAATACACGGACCGAACTTGTAATACACATCCGCCATACTGTTTGTTTACCTGTACAAAATGAAAGGAATAAAGGACGGATCTTAAATTATTTTTAATTGTTTTTTATTTGCAGGTTTCTGGTAAGTTTTTGGTATTCATATTGTTGTTGAACAAAATCTAACATGTTGTTTATTTTGCATTTTTAACCTTTCTTCGTTTTAGCTTTATATTTTTATTTTGACCTTTTATTATTACGTTGGGTTTTGATTTTTTTTACTTGTTTAATTCAAATTATGTTAATTGTTAATAAAATTTAATGTTTTGCATTCATAACAAATTCTTAGTTTTCACTTTATAAACATATATTTTTTGTTATATTTAAATTTGCTCAGAAATTTATTTTCAATACAAAGCACGTTTTCGCCGTTTTCTGTTATTTTCTATTCAGCTTCAAATTGTTTCAATTTACAATTTATAAGCAGAAACAAAATTTAAATCATCTTAAAAAACACATTTATGATGTTTTATTTTACATCGTTAGTTAAGAAGCTCCGGTTTGGTATAATTAGATAGCTAATGCTGTAAGTATCGATCGTAATAAAATATTGTTATATCTTTATAAAGTATAAAGAGATGTATGTATATTTATATTTTCTATTGTATTATCTGCTGATCATTTGTGCAATTTACAGTTTCAATCTAGCTGCTCTAGTTTTCAAGTTACAGGACCAAAATGAAAAATTTCATTAAAAAATTGTCATTTAATGGCAATAACTCCTATAAGGAGTCATCTGGCAATTTCAGACCAATTAAGAGAATTGTAGGCTTTTTATTGCTTACCATTTTTGATATTTTTAAATTCACTCGAACTGTTATGGTTTTTAAGTTACAGGACAAAAACAAAAAATTTCATAAAAAATTGCCATTTAAGGCCAATAACCCCTATAAAGGAGTCATATGACAATTTCAGACTTATAGCGTGAATTGTAGGGCTTTTTTTCATAAAAGGAGTCGTCTGACAATGTCAGACCAATTAAGTGAATTGTAGGACTTTTATTGCTGATCATTTGTGTAATTTACAGTTTCAATCTAGCTGCTATAGTTTTCAAGTTACAGGACAAAAACAAAAAAATTCATAAAAAATTGCCATTTAAGGGCAATAACTCCTATAAGGATTCATCTGATAATTTCAGACAAATAAAGTGAATTGTTGGGCTTGTATTGCTGATCGTTTTTGCCATACGTACAGTTTTACTCTAGCTGATATAGTTTTTAAGTTGCAGGACAAAAACGGAAATTTCATAAAAAATTGCCATTTAAAGACAATAACTCATAAAAGGAGTCATCTGACAATTTCAGACAAGTAAAGTTAATTGCAGGGCCTTTATTGCTGATCATTTTTCCTATTTACAGTTTCACTCTAGCTCTTATAGTTTTCAAGTAATATTGTAAATACCAAAAAGTTTGTCAAAAATCGGCATTAAAGGGCAATAACTCCTATATGAAGCCAATACACAACTTCACACTAATAGCAACTATTGTAGAACTTAATGTGCTGATCAATTTGAAGTAACGGTTTTC
This sequence comes from Limnoperna fortunei, assembly GCA_944474755.1. Lineage (NCBI taxonomy): Eukaryota > Metazoa > Mollusca > Bivalvia > Mytilida > Modiolidae > Limnoperna > Limnoperna fortunei. The sequence continues at coordinate 36,287,637 of OX104119.1, forward strand.
TCTATAGCTATTATAATTTTTGAGATGATGATCAAAAACGTGTTGACACCCATGTTCTATTTTTAGTAACAGTGGCCATCTTTGTCTGTTGATCAACACCCTGGGTGCAAATTTGAAACTAGGAACCCTAAGGATGATTGTGACCAAGTTTGAAAAAAATTGGCCCAGTGGTTTCAGAGGAGAAGATTTTTTAAAAAGTTCACGACGGACGACAGACGCCAAGTGGTAGCAAAAGCTCACATTGACCTTCGCTCCAGGTGAGCTAAAAAATTGGGGTTTAAAATAGAATCTTTTCACTGGTTTAATATTGTTATAAAATATGTAAATTCAGTAAAATGAAGAAATTACACAAAATCTTGACTTTTTAACTTGTAGTTGTTTTGTTTTCAAACAAGTCAAATAAAGTTTGGTCCAGTGATACCTAGCAGGTCTAAGTCTGAATTACGAAGAAGTAGTCAAAAATGTTTATGGCACAGACTACCTCTTAAGAATACAGTTCATAATTGTATGAACTGATTTAGCCTCATATTCATTAACAGTTCATGAATGGTTCATATATTCATGGCAGGGATGTTTTAACATATCACACTTTGGATATCAGAAAAGACAAACAGTAAAACAAAACAAAAAATGTCTGCAACTTCAAGATATTAAGAAAGCAAGTTTCAAAACTCCTCCAGAAATGCATGTACATGTATTTAAATAATAGGTATAAGCAAGCATACAAGTTGTGTGCCTGGCAGACAGGAAAACAGCATACATGTAGATGGGAGACATATAATAAATAAGTTATTACCTCAGTCATAGCTATGCTTCCATGGCATGGATGTGCCTATACTTGCATACTCCTTTACCATGTTTACCCATACATGTTTAGTTGATACTAGTATCTGAAAAAAATCATTAGAAGTAATATTATTTACAATATAACTTCAACTCAAAAATGTGCATAAATCACACACAAAAAATAAATTTGCATGTTTCCTTATTAAAATTATTTATACATGTGTACAGATCAATTATTATTAACTCACCTTCTATTAAAAGCTTGTTACAAGGAATCTTAAATCTAAATTCTCACACTTGTAATCAAGTGGTATGTTGGATTCCTACTGAATATAATGATCACATTCTAAAAGTTGTAACTTTTCAACAATTTGATTGACAGCAACAGATCTGTTATCTTAACATGTCATAGAGTTCAAGTAAAGTTCATGCAGTTTATTAATGTGTTATACAGATTATAGAAGATGCATGTACAATAAGCACTAGAGTTTGGGTAAATATATTTATTTGTTGCAAAATGGTACAAATATTTTTGTCTGCACTTTTAAGTATCTTCAACTTAAAAATTAATTAATGCATTTCTTGGTCACTAGAACTAAGAGTATATGGGGTCTTTTAATATTTTCATGTTTGAAAACCCCTCAATAGAATTCAATAAAATTTTAGAATTTGCTTTGAATAACATAAAGCTATGACAACAAGTTTTGTTTAATTTGTTAAACAGAAACATCTTCGACACAGACGACTTCCAGTGTTAAATGAATCAGGATCAGGATTGAAAACAAATATCTGACGAAAATCCAATTATTTAGGAAAATAAGTAAAAAACAATCATAGGAGTGAAAATTTTTTGACCTGGAAGCATTTATCTTACCCTGTCAGTGAAAATAAATGTAAGGCCAAAAACAAAATTAAGTTTGTTTAAACTTAATTTTATTTTTGGCCTTACATTTATTTTCTTTTATTTCCTGAAATTAAAATTAATATTCCATTGTTTATTAATCTACATGCATGTAAGGAGATAGTCCTTCCTTAATGAAGATCAAAACCTATTCATGATCTGTTATTCATGATAAAAACAGATTATCATTGTCTTACAGAAACATTACTGTCAAGTGGATGTAATCATAATCATTAAGTTTTAAGCATTGATTATTACTGGATTATTTAATCTAGCTATGTCATTTGATTATGTTTGTAAATTAACCTATTTAAAATGACTTGTTTGTTTGAATGGTGTTTAACACCACTTTCAGCAGTTTTTCTGCTACTATATCGCCACATCCAATTTATATTGGGTGAGGAAGTCCAAGTACATGGAGGAAACCCAGACCTCAATATGCTAACACTGTTGTGTACAATAGAAACTAAACATGTAGATAATAATCCAAGTCTATTAATTAACTTTAAAATCTATTCTGCAAGTTATCAGATAATTATGTTGGATATGGAAATTCTGTCATAATGTCAAGGAGTAGTTATTGTTTGAATGCTTTTTCTGTATCTGTATGTGGTATAGTATTGGATCATTTTATGGTGGTGGGTGTAGCCACCTTATTAGCTTTGTTGGAGCCTTCACGGCTTCTTCAGTAGATCACTGGTGACTCTTTAAATAAATTAAATTTTATTATTTGGTTACAGTTATTTGCAATTTAAAGCATTTTTATGATAACATGAAACGTTTACTACTTATGTGTTTATTTTTGTATTTTTAAGTTTAAAACAATTATATAGTACTATCTATACCAAAACCATGGGGAGGGAGAATTCATAAATTCTTACTGAAAGCAGAGTGACAACAAATTAAGTGCTCCAATAAAATCACTTTCTGAAACCAAATCCCTATTATAGCTACATGGATGAAACATGTGTTATGCAGTGATAATAAATGAATGTAAATAAGTTGAAAGGAATGCACAAAAAATGTTTGAATTTTTCTGTTGTGAGAAAATTTACAATGGGAGAAGAAATTCTAAAAGACAAGAAAACAAATACATTTTATGTCTTAAGACATGTGTAACATGTTGATTAAAGATGTGGATTTATTTTTAGACTGTTGTGTCAATGTGAATGTACAATAAATTAAATTTATGAAAAGGTATGGTTTAGAAATTAAAATATATGATTAGGTCCCGTTTTATAACTCCTGAAAGTATATACATAGGGCGCATTTTCATATGATCACCACCCCCAAATCTGTACCCAAAATTGTACCATTAGTTACCCACCCCCCTCTCCCATGTGAGATAAGTACATTTTCTGGGACTTTGAAGGTTGTAATTTTGTCATGGTTTTGATTCAATAGAAGTTATATTTTTAATACTTAAATTAGAACAAAGAAATTCCATAATATAAGAATGGACTATAAATTAAGATATAAATCAAGATATCTAATTTGTTGAAAGCATTCTATTTCATATATCTATAAATACTGCTAGATTCCCCTTTTGTGTATAACTAGAAGGTGTGTGGCAGTGCAAACAAAAAATAAAAGTTAAAGATGACAGGAAGACATCTGTAGGAACTATTGTTATTGAATAAAAATTGGGAAACTTAATTAAAATTAGAAATGGAATTGATAAGGAGTTAAAAACAGTCATGAGTGTTTTGCTATATATGTAGGCTACATGTATGTTTAGATTGTTCAAAGCCTGTCTGAAATGATCATGATCAGGCGGCAGAACGACAGTGGTTGGTAGTTTATTTCATAATACAACAGTATGTGGAAAAATTAGTATTTGTAAATGTTTAACTTAGCTAGTGTGAATCTGTCCTTATGTTTTAGGGCATCCTCACAAGTCAGGGTTTCTGTGTTCGTGGAAACATGTGGACACAAAACCACTGACTTGTGAGGATGGTTTTAGGGATTCATGGTTCTTCTCAATGGCTGTACATGGGGGGAGTGGGGGTCTAGAGGTGGGTCCATTCACAGGTTAACAATTTTTTATTTTTCCCAAAACAGATAACAGTAGAAACAGCAAATAAATAAAATGAATATACAGTGTTCTGACTATCTGAATATTAACAGCAAACAGGGTTTTTATGTGAACTATAACAGTTAATAACAGTGTCAATTTTTAAGAAAACAGTAAACAGATAATGGTTGAACAACAGTTAACAGTTCCTTATTTAAAAAAAAACTAAACAGTTTACCCGGTATAAACGGATGTGTAAAATGGCCAAAACATGTTAACAGAAAAGATCTTGCCCCCTTATTAGTAGGGAGGGACTGGTATTTGAAACAAAACAATAAACAATTTAAGAATTTTTTTATCATATCGTTGTCATAATTTATTATAGATGTCAAATGTAATCTCACAAGTGTGATAATTAATTAACTGTCGAATGGCCAGGGTTACTTTTCAGCTGCTATTGTCGTACTGTCACTGTCAGCTAGGGCGGGTGCAAGTCAAATCGGCACTAAGTCAGATCGGCACCTTAAAAAAAAGTCAAATTGGCACCGGAAAATAGTTAATTCGGCACCTATATGTATAGTCAAATCGGCATTGGATTTCGGCACCTGATAAATGATTTATACTTATAACAATGAAATTGTTTAAAATGCTAATTTTAATGAATTTTAATACATGACATGTTGAAAATTATAATTTTAAATAAAATAATTACTAATTATTGATGTTGATTGGGGGATTCTTTGAAATTCACAACTGTAATTAAGTTTGATAATGTATATATTACTGTTATAATAATAACATAGATGATTAGACGGTTAAATTCCTTTGAAAAAGTAACAAATTAATTTTTTGTTTGACAAATTATATGGTTTGTTGTTGTAATAAGGACTCTGAAAGTGTTTCATGATTGTTAACTAAATGATTTTTAAATTAAGATTAAAAGACCCAAGCCCAAGCTGTTTAATAAGTGAGAAAAATTGAAAAAATATATATAAATAAGATACTATCATTCCAACTATCATTCCCACGATGTCAGACCACAGTTGCATCAAGTGCAGTCAAATAGTTCGTCCAAGACAGGAGCTCTGCAGTGTGAAAGCTGTTCCAGGTGGATTATATTTAAAGGTACAAGGTGAAGACTGGTGTGTTTTCATGACATCTACATGTATTCGAACAAATAACGACGTGGAAGGGTGGCACAACAGGTTAAATGCACAGAAAGCCACAAGAGGACCAGTTCCATTGTATCACCTGATTTGTGAACTGTTTGCAGAAGCAGAAGCTACAGCTACGACTTGTTGCAGATGGAAAATTAAGACGCCATTAAAGAAAACAGACCCGTCAGGGTCAGCAAATGATTTTCAGTTTGTGGCAGCAATACAAGAACAACACCATCAGTGCCAGCCATTTAGTGGAAATGTGCATCGGTTTACGGACCTCCTGCACAGTAACGATCATAATGCTGACATTAACTAACTTTAATATGATGAATTCAAATGATTTTTAAATCATTTAATATATTACTTTATCATTATGAACTATTCTTTGATTTTATAGTGCTTGTTGCCTTTAATCTTTATATGTGCTAGATTTTTAATGAAATAAAATAAGCATTGTTATCTTTCAATCGTTTTTGTTTTTAACTTAACATATAATAAAAAATTCAGAAAAAAAGGTGCCAAATTGTCTATATCAGGTGCCGAATTAACCATACTGAGTGCCGAATTGACTATACTATATAAGTGCCGATTTAACCCGGTGCCGTTTTGACCAAGTGCCGATCTGACTTGTATTCAGCTAGGGCTACGATGTGATTACTCATTTTGAGATAGCTACAAAAGAATCCTGTCACTGTCAAAAAACGAGAATATGGGAAAATAACACAAATAATAAATTCTACTCATGTTTTTCATTACACTTGGTCAAAATAATCACTTTCGTCTGCTTTTCGCCAAGTCTTATGCTGTAAATCGCCGCATTTTAACTGGTACCTGCCCATATGCCGAATTATATGTATTTGGAGCCCAGTATGGCAACTGGATACACCGGTAAAGGCATATTCTGGTACCCTGACGATGATATCCTCATGAGCCTAAGCGGCCTTCGGATATATTTGAAGTGAAGCTTGCGTCAATGAAAAATATTGCACCAGGAGACCAGGTTACGGTAAGGCAAAGATACTTAGCCCAGGCCACAGGCGGTAGTGTAACAGTATTTCAAATAATTCTGTGTGAGACAAGTGCCAGTGATTTATTGTTAGGTCTATTTTAGTTCACTGTTCAGAAATAAATAGAAGTAAGTCAAATAAAAATGAAATTGAATCATCTGTACATTAAATTACGATGAATATGTTTGACATTATGTGTCATAAATATGCCAACAAGGGGACATAGCAGTTAAGATTGAAGTAAATGAAGACGAAATAATAGTTACTTTTTGCGTTTTATTGCATTTCCTTATGTCAATGTATGTAGACAGTGCTTAAGTTAAACAAATATACAATAATTGTAATTATGTTTACCATTTTGAATTTTTGTTTATTTCATACTGAAAGTATACATATAAATGAAATTGTAAATACCTTTCTTATACAATTATTCTAAATAAACACTATATTATGAAAAGGAATGAATTTATAGTAAATAAACAAATATCAACTGTACCTGAAAGTATAGGGAAAAAGTGAATGGTTCCCTCCTCCGTGCTCCGAAATTAGAAATGTAGTGAATCCCGGGATAAGCAAGTCTGAATACTTATATACCCGGTAGTTAGTGGCGGGAATGCATGCTTTTAAGTGCTTATACTAAATGCCAACCCCACTTCGAAAAATTGGTTTGCTTGCATTTTTTCATTATTCTATATTTTACCTTTTTATTACGAAAATTCAGTAGAAAAAAATGTAGATATGATAACCTGTCCATGTTTTATAGTATGCCTCTGGTGTGAAGTTGTTACAAATCGTCCTTGACTTTTGCTACGGGAATTTTACATAATAAGTCAGCCATTTTTGTTTCTAAAGGGACCTTACGATGTTTACAAATGTTCGTCTGCTTTCGTGACGTTCAATGGTATTCGGACAAACCACGAGACTTTTCCCGCCATAACTGCAGACGACATCACCCGAAGAATTTCGAGTAGACAACATCGATTGTTCCTAAAGTACACTTCCGTTCTAATTAAGGTCAAATTTTAGCATGGAAAATCGCCCTTTCTAAATTTAAAAACTGTCATGTTTCAAAACGTTGAATATCTCGAGGAAATAATTATTGATTTCAAAAAGTAGAATTCTTGATCTACAACAGGAGCATAAGCTGAACCATACGCGGTAAACAGTTTTCATTTCTCACGCAAAAAACACGCTCCACAATACGTCAACACTTAGTATAGTGGGATATGTGCTTTACTGTTAGTTATATAATACTTGTCTGCAAATGCGGTCAAGTCCGTAAATTTGTCAAACCGTCCGTAATGAGTGATAAATGAATGATTTAATGAATATATGACGAATTAGTTAAACGGAAAATAATCTGCATAAATCATAAATCCGGTGACATCATTAATATATATCACGTATGCCAGACAACTCGGATAGTGACAACTCGGACCGTGTTATTCATATACGGTCCGAGTTGTCCTATACCTTATGGTCCGAGTTGTTCTATAATTTATATGGTCCAAGAAATCTATATTGTCATGTAAAAATAAAGGTTTTGTTTGTTAAATGACGTTTATTTTATTAACTGTCTAGCAGTTGACCAGACTTAAGTTTGTTGTTTGACATGACATTAACTATGTATCAGAAAAAAAAACAAAACAAATGTTTCAACATATATTTATTTTAAAATAAGGGAATTGTGATATCAGAGTATGGTATCGTGTCGTCAACAACTTTGCCTGTATTGTAGCAGAACTGGACCAGAGGAACAGCCTATCTAATTAAGTTTCACTAAATTCACTTATTTGAAAACTAACAAGCTCAAAATCTTTCAGATCTTAAAATTTATTTTTTAATTACTATTAACTAAACAACATGATTATCGATCACATTAATTGTTTTCTGAATTCTTAAGATTTAATGTTGTTAATTGTGTCGCATTTCTCATCTTAACATTTAACCTTTATATAATTAAATCAGTATAATTTACATTCGAGTAGAACTGTTTCAATTTACTAGAAAAAAAATTATAACATTATCATTTTTATATTGATAAATATTATAAACAGGACTATCATATTTTAATATTTTAATGACAGTATAAGAAATAAATGCGGTCCGAGTTGTTTGATTTTCTACGGGCCGAGTGGTCCTTACTACGGTCTGAGTTGTCCGCGGTCCGAGTTGTCCGGTTACCATATATCACAAGGGGGGAGGGGGGTGGGTGTGGGGGTCGAATGGGTAACTTTTGACCTCTTCAAAATATAGTTGTAAATTATCTAAATATATCTATGCCTCAATTCTCATATTGAGCATGTTAAGCCTATTGACCTTTTCGAAATCTCATAGTCACATGGTTCATGGTTCTGTGGGGGGTTAAGATCGACAGTTATCGTGTCTTTCCGTGGAGCTTCGTCAGAATATAAAAAAAATAATACCGACAAATTACACTTTCCATTGAAATATTTTACCATAATGAAAATTGTTTCAAAAGAATTCCAATTACCCGTATTCCAAAAAAAACCTGAAAAATAACAGTTCATGTGCATAAATATTGTTAAGAACCTATCTAATGTTTTCCGAATTTTTTAAAATAAAACCAAAAAAAAAGCAATTAACGAATAAACATTAGGCAATTTTAATATACAATGACATCACAGAAATATCTCTTAGTCTTACCCTCCCCACGCCCCGTTCTCGCCGAATCTTGTTTGCGAGAGTTTGAGATTTCGAAATTGGCAATGTAGACCACAATTATTTCACAAAACAAAGTGTTCCATTAACATCACTTGATCATTTTGGTAGTGAATGTACTATTTTGTCAGTGGGGATGTGCAGTATTAAAAAATATGAATAGGTCTGATTTAATAATTCAATATTTGATGGGGTCCCATTTAAAACATCCGAAAATATTTGAATAGGGTGGGTTTTCAAATCTTCGTCCAGAGACCTGTACCTAAAAGTATCCTTAGCTACCTCCTCGTGTTGTACATGTATATTTATTCTTTTATTACCACAAAAGTAGTTATATATATATTTTTAAGGTTAGTTAAACAGAAAGCTGAAAACACAACCTAGCAAAACTCGAGGAAGATTTTGTGACATCATGTAAACAATAAAGGCACTGTACAGAATATGGAGATGTTCATGTGGGAACATTTTTTCTATTGGATTTTCAAATACAAAGGTAATATAGGAATAATAAAAAAGGCCAGCAAAAACATCAGCAGATGTGACTTATGATTTTTGAAATGGCTGGAACAGCCGTATTTTATTGAATATTTCAATAGACGTTTGTTTCTAAAGCGTTTGAAGTACGTCATATTAGAACTTCCTTTTCTTGTATCTATGCATTACCATTTTCCCCAGAAGAAAGAAGTATTAAGATTTAATATACACAAATTATTTCTTCAATGGTCTAACCACTGTTCCTGTCTGTTGCTATAAAGATCAGTCTCCTGAGACACTAAAGTGTCAATGATTTATGTTAACTAGTTTAGTTATAACTAGTTCTTTCTAAGATAAGGTCAAATCTTTAACAACACATGTTTATGTTTAACATAAAAATTTTGTACATTAATTTAACTTCTGTAATAAATTAGGAAAAAAAATCTGTGTATTCTTATCCAAACTGATTTTGTATGGAAAGATAAAGTTTAACATATTATTCAATTATTGTCTTTTTAGAGGTTGTTTAAGAAATAATTCACGGAGGCTGTGGGTTGTCATTGTTTTACCACGGGGTGACCATTTATGTTGTATTATTTTATCCCGAGGGATAAAATAACGACATAAATGGTCATCCCGTGGTAAAACAATGATAAATCACAGCCTCCATGAATTATTTCTATTCTAATAAGACACATACGGTACATTTATAATATTTTCGTTCCTATAATAAACATCGTTTCCACCATAAATGGCTGTTCGGTCAATGTAACAGACAATATATTGCAACGGATAATTATAGCGTGTGTCGCTATATATAAGATTAATACATCTTATGCAATAGCTTTCTGGTGGGAGTTACAGTTTTGTAATTGGAACAGCCATTTAAAACAAGCCCTCCTCAGAGCGTGTTGCTCATACTAGTATATAAATCATTTTTTTACCACAGTTGTGGTCTCAAAGCCTTTAAAGCATGTCATATCGTGCATACAAGAATATGTTTTAATAGACTCAAATATTAATATTGTCCAACACCTAAGGCAGAGATGAATATTAATTTTTCAGCCAATTAAAACTTATATCAACTAATACAAAAGACTGTAATTGTTTTATTACACAATAACAAGACAAAAGGGTTATTGTTGTCTCATTTACATTATGTAATGTTCTTAATTTTATTTTAATTACCCCGGTAAGATGCGAGAGGTATAATTCCAATTTTTATTATTCCAAATGTTATAGCAAAGTACATGTACAATGATGTGTTAAAATCACTCTCTCTCTGTAACAATTTATTTTCTCTTTTTCTAATCTTATACTCCTCCCACAGTATTGATACCATATTTTCAAAGATTCCAAATGTGTCAAAACAAGTTTTTGGTCAATACATCAGAAAAAATAATTGCTACAGAGAAAACCATTGGCATTAACTATGTTAACACAAATTGATCCGTGCATTAAGCTCTAACAAATTTCCTATTTGTCCGAAGTTATTTAATGCCTTCTTGTAGGAGTTATTGCCCTTAAATTATTGTTGACAAAATTTTAAGTTTTTACAATATAACTTGAAAACTATAAGAACTAGATTGACATTGTAAATTGCTTAAATGGTTGCTTACAAAACACATAGTCGTCAGACCACTCCTTATAAGAGGCATTGCCCTTAAATGATAGTTTTTTAGGAAATTTTCCGTTATTGTCGGCTAACCTAAAAACTATAACAGCTAGAGTGAAACTGTTAATTGCAAAACTGATAGCAGAACATATATGTTTAATTTTCTTTTTTTTTATTCATATAGTGAAAGATAATTGTTATTTTTTTCTAGCCTATATGTTACGCTAGTACGAAACACTAGTAACACCAACAGCTTATAAATAAGCTAATAAACAGGAAATGAATTTGCCATGATAAAATTTATGTATTTTTTTTTACAGTTGGGTTCACAAACATAAATATAAGTTCATGATTGGTTATTGTAACCAGTTGTTGTATGTTTCAAATTAAAAGCTGAGGGAACAAAACAAAAAAATTAATACATTGTTGTTATTGTTGTTTACAGGACAATTATGGAATTACAAGAGACTTCTAATAACATGTTGAACACAGCTGATAAACCAACACAGAGTTTCTCAAGTAGGTTATTGTGTGGTTTAATATATGTACATGTATTTCTTTCATGTTATGCAATAATTAATTTATAATACCTATCTTTAAACAACATACTGTACATGTAGAACACACTGTACACATCATATTTTATTTGGATTCCAACAGGAAAATGTGGCTTTACAGTGTTAATGATACATATTTTTGTTCTGCATCATTTGATTTAATTGCCATGGCAAAGTACCTGTGCAACTGAAAGAAGACACTCAATACTTGCTCAATTATATCAGACTTCAGATGTCTTATTAGTTTATTTTAAACAGTTTTGAGTGCTCAATGTAAAATTAGCATTATTTATGAAAAATTAAGTCATTTAAAGCTTTAATCAGAATAATTTGATAAAACAGTTTGTGACCTGCCTGCGACAAATGTCACTAAATGCCAAGACATGTATATGGTTTTCAAGAAACAGCAGCATTAACACTTGACATTCTGATTAGTCTAATTAGAAAAAAAGGAGCTACATTAATTTATCCGTCCATATAAAAAAGAAACAAAAAGTAGCTACATTATTGTAGCTAGTGTCAGTTAAAATGTATAATTGGTTAGATTCTAGTTAGTTTACAAAGCAAATGAAGGAAGTCTAATGGTATAACATTAACATACAGTGCTATGGTAATATGCAAACCCCAATTTCTGCAAAACTCTTGGCTGAGTTGAGATTAAACCTTTGTTTTAGTCAATAAACACTTGAGTATTTTGAAGTTGCCATGTGGTAATTGAGAAAAAACTCGTACTCAAGTCTGAGACTTGAATTCCAGGCCTTATTAATTCGGAAGCAGCTATATATTATAATATTTATGATTTCAGATATAAAATATAAACTGTACTATGAGAGGTAGAAAGAAGTATGTTAATTGACTGAAGCATGCTGTAGTGTAGACCGACAGAATGAAAACCATTTACATGGAAACACAAATACGCTATTGTATAGCCAGGAAGTTTTGTGTCTAGTTTGTAGATTTTTGATTTATATGTTATTACTGACTACTGTATATATTCTACAAATACCTCATGTATGTACACATTACACATGTTGATGTGCATTCACTACATTACTGCAATGTTAACTAGCTTGAACATGCAGGGGAAAAAAAACTTTGTACTGCATATTGCATTTTTTTTATCAGACTACATGTATTGAAAAGGTGGATTGATTTTTTGCATTTTTCTGACCATGATTCCTATCAATTACCTTTTTTCTGCAAATTCATTAGAACTGAGTTTTGAAAACCCTTTGACATTGTAAAGTCTGTATTTGAAATTTTTGGGGGTTTTTTGTCAGTGGTTTTCTGTACCGACAATTTGATCCATCTGCTGCTGCCTGCTGTCAGTTGTAAATTTTATCTCTGTTTATTTTTAAACCAGGTGACCAGGTGTATCCCATGGCTAACTACCATTGTATATCTAAAATATACCACAACACATTAAATTGAAAGTAATAACATTTCCAGAAATATATCATACATGTGAGATAGATTTAAATTGCATACCATTATTTTTCTTTTAATGTTTTGGGGCCTTATGCAGTTATTTCCAAAATATTTGTTTAAAAAGCATGTAGAATGTAAATGCATAATTCACTTAGTGCAGTTTCTATGTAACTATGAATGGTAGGATGACAATATTTGGTATATAGGTTGCAGTTGTCACCTGACCTTGACCTCAATTTTACAATGACTACATTTAAGTTTTTGATTTAGGTCAGTTTCTCTGTATCCTTGCATTAGGTACCACCACTGTCACATTTTTTAATATATTTTTAATCAATTGTTTAAGTTTTAGGTATTTTATTTTATTCTTCATCAAAAATTCTGAAAATGTATGAAAGTTATTATTTTGCATTTCCCTACCTATTGTAAGTCTGTAAGAAACAATGAAATAAGGTAGTCTTTTACTTTTTTTTAATTTTTCTGAAACTCTATATGCTAAGTTTTTAAAGATTATACAAGAAACATTTGAGTCTGGAACCATTCTGAAACCACTTTTTTCTAATTTTCAAGAAATATGATATATTTGATAAGATTTATTTGGAAAATTTCCAGAAGTGTTAAGTGGTACGTTTGTCAAGGGTAGGTTAAATGTTGGATTTTGACTTGCCTGAAACTATTATCTTTACTTAAAATTTGTAGAAATGTAGTGACACATTTGACAAGATAAATTCCTGTACTTTCTGACAGTGTTTTAAATGTTATGATTGTCAGGAGTCAGCAAAGCCTTGGATTTTGACTTGCTTCGGGAACTTTCCTAAAAAACGATTTTTTCATTAAAATGTTGTAGAAAAATAGTGATATATTTGATAAGACTTTTCGGGATATTTCCCGAAACATTTTAAATGGTATGATTGTCAAGAGCAAGAAAACTATTAGATTTTGACTTGTTTCGGGAACTTTCCCGAAAACATTTTTTTCACTTTAACATTTTGTAGAAATATACATGTAGTGATGTATTTGTTAGGATTTTTTCGGGAATTTTCCCGAAACATTTTAAATGGTATGATTATCAAGAGTAAGCACACTTTTGGATTTTGACTTGTTTCGGGATTTTTCCCGAAACTATTTATTCTTAAAATTTTGTAGAAATGTAGCGATATATTTGAAAAGATTTTTCGGGATTTTTCCCGAAACATTTTAAATGGCATGAAAATCAAGAGTAGGGAAACTGTTTGATTTTTACATGTTTCGGAAACTTTCCCGAAACATTTTTTGTCTCTTTAAAATTGTATAGAAATGTAGTGATATATGTGAAAAGATTTTTCGGGATATTTCCCGAAACATTTTAAATTGTATGATTCTCAAGAGTAAGCAAACTATTAGATTTTTATTTGTTTCTGGAACTTTCCCGAAATTGTGCAAATGTACACATTTTATAAAGTGCGCTTGTATTTAGTGTTTATGATGTGAAATTTTGTTGTATTTATATTTGTTTGTTGAATAAAAGTTAATAATGACTACAGTTTTTGCAGTATTATAAAATAAATACTTACAGTTGAGGTTTACATGGAAAAGGGAATAAAATGCATTTTCCCTTTTTAAAATAGACAGCCTTAAAAGCACATCGAAGTACCAATTTCTGCAGTAAGCCAACGACTTTTTCATCGCGAAATCGTATAGCCTTTATAGTGTTATAAAGTGTCATTTTACCTTAACAACGTTCTTGTTTCATGTGTTTTAATTGGATGACTCAACTGTATCAGAAATTAGCCATTTCAAGAAAAAGGCAAACTTCTTAAGACTGCAATCACGTATTATCTATAACGTATTATCAAGTATGGACCAGTCTCGCATCTTAATACATTCATGATAATATTAAATTATTTCATTTTTAGTCGTTTGTTATGTTCACTTCTAAAATAACGGGAAATAATGTAGCAATCCTGTTAAACATCAAGTGTGGGATGCTACCTCAATATTCTCTAAATACAATGTAGTATAAATTCCATGATATACTTTTTTAAACTTTCTGTCAGCAATTGCATTTTCAAAACATGTTGTGTGTCACAGTGATTCGTAAAAGGCCCTGCTTCTATTGACAATGCCTTCTTATTTAGTTTGGATTAGGGACAATTTCAATTTGTTATTAATGTAGATGAATCTACTTCTTTGTTAACTTATTCGTAAAACAAAAACACAATCAGATCCGTTTCTTATCCTTAGGTTGTATCTCTCTCGAGCATTAACACAAATTGAACACATACAATATACGAATTGGAAATTTTCATTCAAACATCCCAAGATATTGTGTTCTTTCGAAGGACAATATGTATTATGTGCATGTAAAATAGTGAAGTAAGTCCTAAAAGGCTCCCTGAGAAAAAGTTGTAATGACTGAGTTACCAATATTGAAATAATATAAAAAGGATAAACCAGACAAGCTTAGTTAGATATGCGAAAATTTGAAAAAAAAACTTCAGTATTAAGAATAATATATAATTAATTATCTATGTACTGATTTTATTCGCATGAATACATGATTTCTATACATATATTGACATACTTATCGCTGATCTCTTGCATATTAGATGAAAACACAGTAATAGTACAACTGCAACTTTTGTTGATTAATTATGGTAATTCAAGTGTAAACGTAACGTAAGAAAACCTTATATTCAACATGTCACAACCCGATACTAATCTCGTAATATTTTCCAGATCATTGTTAAAGCAGTATTAATTTTAATATTCTAAAACACCATGCCGTTAGAAATATTTTAAACTATTTGTTTCCAATAGTAGCATATAGCATTTCTGTTCAGTATTTTTTAACACAAGATATAGCTCAATGATGTTTTAAAGGAATATATACGGATACAGCATTAATTTTTATTGCTTTTGGGATGTTATTATGAAAAAAACAAATTTGGATTTTTAAGTTGATCATACAGCTTAACCTACGACAAATGCCTCAATTCGCAACAACATTCCATTATTGATAATATGAAACCTTCGGGACTAAAATTAATTACATTTTATAAATGCTGAATGTTTTTTCTCTGAATTGTATATAACGCCACGTGCAGCAATTTATAGCTATAATCTGGCGTCCAGTTTGTATTGAGGAGGAAGTCAGATTAACCACAGAAGCCCGAAGTGTTTTTGATGATAATAGAACATTAAGGCTAATAAAGAGTTTGGAGTTGAAGATTTTTATGCTTGCTGTTTCAAACTAAATTATTATTCTACCGCTGGTTAGATGTCTCTACTAGTGGACTATTTATTTCCTTGGTGTTGACATGCCCAAGAATCACACTAAACTGATCTATTCATTGTTTATTGTCTTTTTATACTGTATGGCATTTATATTCTTAGTAATGTCGCTTTTATTACTTACATTTTAAAATGCAAGTTTTATCCCTTAAAATGAGTGATTTTGAATTACAAACTGGACGCTATGAAATATCTGAAATCCTGCATAAATTGATTACAGACTATTTTGTGTAATGAATCATGGGATCAAAAAATGGTACAATTTATGCATTATTATTTATTTGCTCTTTGCATTGTGCGAAATAGGGCACACTATTTACTTTGATACTTTGATACACAAGCTTTGAGCGCATTTTATTAATACAGAATACGTCATACGTGAAAAATAAAATTTTCCCATTATACTGATATTAGGTTATTGATCTCTCATCTTGCAACTAGTTTTCAGAGAGGACAATGACCAAAATACATTCAATATATTATAAAGTTATTACCATGTTAACTAAGTTGTATTAAAAAACAGCAATTTGAGAAGAAACCATGTTTTCCTATGAACCATGTAGCTGCTTGTAATACTTACAGGTGTTTCCTATCATATTTCTCTTCGTGACTACAAAAAAGACAGTTTATAAATACAACGCAGGTTATAGACGTATTGTGTACCCTACTTATAAAATATTAACTTTGTTCTAGAAGTGCACAAACACATTATTTATCACAATTGATGATTTACTCTATTTTGTAATAATTATCACGATGTACGTAGCTAATATTTTTAAGTGACATTCGTAAAGTTAGGTTAAAGAATTATGTAAAGAATAGAAATAAATAGGTGATGTAAACAACACAAAATGAGAAGATGAGCTCCTATACTGTAATGTCTTTCTTGTCGTATCGCTTGTTAACCATTACAGAATCTACGATAATGGATTGCAATTAATTGTGCTGATCACTTGACCTTATGTGCAGTTTTGACATTTTATTGAATTATTATTGTAATGTTATGTAAAAACATTGTAAAACCTTCCTTATTAAACTGACCACCGCCTTTGATGGCAGTGTTAGAGAGGTTTTATACTACTATGTTTGTAATGATAGGTCTTCCCCTTTTTATCCGATATTATATATCTATTATATATATATCTAAAACTTCTATATACGAAATGTTTCTCAGTCACACTTGCCCGATGATACTTTTTGATAAAGCGGGACACAAAAAGCATAAAAAACACACTTAAAATTATCTGTATAGGTTTCTGTGTTACGTCCACCTTCGTTTTAACGAGTTTGGTACCAATAATCTTACAATACTTCTGGATTTCTTAACACTGGATGAATTTTAACCTGTTTTTATAATTTTCCCCGTTGTCGTTTTCTTTTGTTCCATTAATCTTTCTAATAATTCGCATATTTAATCAGACTGTAAATTATGAGTATATTAAAACAACTGCTCGTAGTGCACAGCCTTGTTTAAGCTTTCGTAAGAGAAATTTGAGAAATAAAATAGTAGCAACCATTCAACAAACGTGTAACGTACCTGCAGTCGGTACATCTGTGTAAGAAGCCTTGTTTCTTTTCTTTGCCTACATCTGGTCTGTATAATATAATTTTTAAATAATATATAATGAAATTTATGCCATTATAACATATTGATTTATATATTTGTATTTTCATAGTTTATCCGTTAAAAGTATGGTATTTTTTATTAAGATATAATTTAACGAACATTACACTTCCATTTACATTCTTTCAAAGTTAAGTTTTTTGAAAGAAGTAGTAAATAGGTTATAACTTTAAATTTATTTTGACGGCAGCTGAATGAAAAGAGGAAGAGAAAGAGCTTAGTTTTGCAATTTATCATCGCAATATATAGGTCTCTTATTCAAGGATATTAAATTTCGGGATTTATATATTATACATATATTTGACAGTTTGAAAGGTTTGAAATAAAAAATATGGACAGTTTCAATCTACACACTAAAGGTTGATTCTAGTTTTCATATAATGTACACTACCTTTCTTGATAGCAATATTTCATTCTTGCTATCTAATGGATTATATTTATTTTAAATTACTCGAGAATTTCCTTCAATAACACGAGCTTTGCTGATAGATGAATATTATCATTCAATAAATGTATGAAAAAACAGTCGAAATAAACTCACGGGGGTCACTAAGGATACTTTTAGGTACAGGTCTGTGGACGGAGATTTGAAAACCCACCCTATTCACATATTTTGGACGTTCTAAAACGGTACCTAATCATATATTTAATGATTAAATCAGACCTATTCATATATTTAATGATTAAATCAGACCTATTCATATATTTTATTACAGCACATCCCCATTGGCAAAATAGTCCATTCACTACCAAAATGATCAAGTGATGTTAATGGAACACTTTGTTTGTAAAATCACTGTGCTTTACATAGGCTTAGCATGCTTAAGATGAGAATTGAGGCATGGATATATTTTGATAATTTACAACTACCCAATGATATATTTTTCCAATGAAAAAAGCTACCTATTCATATACTTTGGAGAGGTAAAAAAGTGACCTATTCGGGCCGCACATCCGTATTACCCAATATATACCAAGTTACCCCCCGTGAATAAACTACTGAAAATCAATTTTACAGTCGACATCATAAACGTCTTATTATGTATAAAAGCTTCTTATACTTTGTCTCTCTGTCGGTTTGTCTATAGGTAAGTTTTTCCGTATAGTTTTCAGTCTGTCGATTCTTTCAAATTTAAGTTTCTTGAAAGAAGTAAACATAAGTAATAACTTGTAAAGTTATTCAGATGGCAGCTGAATGTAAAAATGTAGAGGAAAACTTTAGTTTTTCCATTATCATTGCAATATATAAAACCCTTAATCAGGAATATAAAATTACTTTATTAAATATCACATATCGTTGGTAACGGAAATTAAGGACAGTTCTAAACCACACAATAAAGGATTGATTTTAGTTTTTCTGCAATGAAATTTACCTTCTTTGAGAGCAATATTTCACTGTTGCTATTTCGTGGGTTATATTTTATTTGAAATTAATCGAGAATTTCCTGCAATAATACGAACTTTTATGGGAGATGTATTGTGTCGGTCAGTCTGTATGTATATATGCATGTATGTACGTATGTCTCTGTCGGTCTGTCTGTTTTGTTCTTGATATAAGGGGTGTTGCTTCCTGGTAATTTGATTACTCAATAAAATATAGCATAAACATTCAGTATAGGGCTATTGTATGTGTAATCGAGGAACAATATCCGTGTTTAAATTGCCAATGGCTGTACATAAATAATTATATCGCACTCAGTAGTAATAAACCGGGACTTACATATTATATGACAATCGAAAATACTAGTATACTTAAGACACTAATAGTTCAGTACTTGAATTTTATTGAAATATTAAATAACAGAAAGTTATAGGTTAAATGTTCAAACAGATGATATGTCTTCTCAGTTTGTTTGTCCGTCTGTCTATCTGTATTGTATGCTTGTCTGCATGTATGTCTCTCTAATACAATCTTAATAATTGATTTCTACTATATTAAATAATGAATCTTTAAGTTGGTTTGTCAATTGCATCGCTAGTCCTTATTTTACATTTAATGTTTAAAAACACCGAACACCAATTAAACTGTCAAAAACATAATCCACAAATCAAAGTCCCATAAACCGGCAAACTCCAGAAACAACAACCAGCATATAGTAACTACAGCAATGGTCCTGACTTGGTACAGGCATTTCAAAAGAAATGGTGGGTTAAACTAAGTTTAATGGCATGCAAGACCTCCCTATTTCATTACTGTAGAATGTGAGTTCGTTAGTGGTATCAAAAACCACTTTTTACTAATATATGTATCAAACAATATTCGTAGCACGTTCACTGTACACTGAATTCAAACTTGTGAAAACTATCTGCAAAAATAAATGTACTTAATAAAACTAGCAGAAGCAAACTTAAAGAGACTAAATAAATATAAGGTATTACAGCTGTACAAAAAATGACTAATAACAATCATTTTGAGTTAAACTAATCATCTGTTTGCTCTAATAAGTTGTACATCTCCCTCTCCCCTCTCTTTCGTTCTCTCTCTCTCTCTCTCTCTCTCTCTCTCTCTCTCTCTCTCTGTCTCTCTCTCTCTCTCTCTCTCTCTCTCTCTCTCTCTTTCTCTCTCTATCTCTCTCTCTCTCTCTCTCTCTCTCTTTCGCTATAATACACAAGATAGAAGAGCTGCTGTATCCTGGAATATTAATAAATAATGTATAGTTGCATACCTGGAAACCGTTGTAGAAGGATTCTCATCAGTCTTCTTGAATTTTAATTCACTGTAAAAAAAAACACCAGTAACTATTAATTGCTTTAAGTGTTAGATAACTATGTAAGACTGATAGAAAAACATATGAATTGAAAATTTATTTCGGAAGCCATCTATTCAAAATTTAACCTTTGAACTTGTATTATTGTTTCATCCAATTCATTTTTACGACGAGACTAGTTTTATTGAAACGATTTACTCAAAAACGTTAACATTGCTGTGAAATTCGTAACCATTCATATTAAGCTTTTTATATACGGTTTATCTTAAAATATGGAAAATTTAAGACATTCAAAAACCTCATAACATAAGATCCCATGACGGAAATGATCTCGTTCTCAGTTCGGTTTCTAGCTTCGTAAACCACGGATGGTAAATAGGGAACGGTTACCAATTCTACTTTGATAATATCATTATTGAATGAATTTAATTTCGCAATCAAGCCAGCATCATCTCGCTGTCTTTGCAATTCGAGTCGTCCTGCTTCTAGCTGATCTAATTTTACAAGCACTTTTTTAGCTTCAGAAATTATTTTCGTAAGTTTTTCATTTTCTGCTGCTGCTTTTCTTCTTATATCAGCAATAACATTACGAACATGCTGATCTATCATAGCCTTTACTTTCTCGCCCTCTTCGGTTACTTCTCTTATTGCTGTTGATACATCTTTCTCCATTTTACCTAAACCTTTTTCCAATTGTTGAATGTTGTCTTTGATGATTCCATATTTTGACTGAATGTTATTGTTTGCTTTCTCCTTTAAAACGGTTAACACTTCAGTGATTCTTGTCATCTTGTGACCGTTGTGTTTTCCAACAACACATCCTGTACAAACCGAAACATCACAGGTGGTGCACAAGAAAATAAAATCTTCATTATGATCTTTGCATTTGGATTTTACTTCCGGAATGACATCAGAACCATCTTGAAACGTATGGTGTTTACTAATTTTTGACCTTGTGTGTACTAATTTACAACTGTCACAAAATAACTGCTCACAATCCAAGCAAAAGCTAGATCCCGGTCCAGAAGCACATATCTCGCATATCTTAAGAGCAGCCTGAGCCATGTTGTGTTTGTTTTTAGCTGGTAACTACCTGTGACGAATCACGTGATAAATGTCCTTGTAACGTCACAACGACACTATTTACAGTCGAAACATTTAAATTTAGAATAGATAGCAATCGACATTATTTAAATGTACACTTACTGGATGAAACGTGGTCTTGTATGTCAATTATCAGTCAGATTTAAACAACGTTATAATACATTTGGTTACACGTAGACGATCAAACATTTTTAAATGTACATTTGTATTCTGTGTTTGTCCTAATCAAACAGTATCTAAAAATAGATATATAATATTATACTACTATTAGTACTACAAACGCATAATAAATTAATGAATTTATTCAAGCAAATGGGATGATATAAATAAGATAAATCATACATTTATGTCTTATCATCAATCATGACAAAATACATACCTGAAAATTATGTCGACAGTTTCGTTGTCGTTTCTTAAAAACTTTCTGTTTATCTAAATCTGTTACAAGAGATAGATGGTTCCCTTCTTCAGTCCCTGTAACGTGTAACGTATATGTTAACGAAACGCAAATGCATGAAAAATGTTCGAACGTTTAACGGACGATATACGAACGTATATTATTAAAGGCATGTACTGCTAATAGATCAATAACAACTTATAAGTATAAACCCAACAGATAAAGAATCACGTTTTCTTATCCTTTGCAACAATTGTATTATTCGAATATTTTCATCCTTTTATTGAACATAATTGATCAATCACATTATTGAATCTGTACATTTACTTAAACTTTCTGACATTTACTGAAAGATTTATATTTTCACCCATAGACTGAAAAAAGCTGACAGTAATGAATTATCATGTAAACATGTTTAAAATGCATATGCACCAAAAATTTATTTCATAATATACAATATAAATTTTAAACACCAGCGTTTCTTGAGCATCAACATTGTACACATTCTATTTACTAGGTCAATACTGGGATGGTTTGCAGTGCTCGACCCACAGAGAAGCCCAGCGCGTCCGGTATGGCGGATATGGGAGACATTCTCAATTGGAGCTTGTCAGATCATAATACGGAAAGCCTGACCGCGGACCATAGTGGGTAACGTGTTTGGAGAATGTCACGCTCCTTTCACGAAAAAGACCCCTTTTGTAGATTTCAATCAAGAGTAGGTTCATTGTAGCCGCTACAAAAGGCTAAATTCTCCTACCCTGCCCAATGCTCCATGCTTGTTCAATGGCAGTCAATCCCACCCCTTTTTCCATTGATTTATTGTTTGTTAACTTGTTCGCGTCCTGAATCTAGGTGAAAGCTGCTCGCTGGACGTAAAACAAACATACAATCAATCAATCAATCTGATTTCGTTTAGTTCTTAGCTGAATTTTGTAGTAAAGTGTCCGTCTTTTACAAATAATAATAATATTGCGGTTTTTCTTAAAATAAAGTCTAGTATCATACAACGTTTTATGCGGCAACATGTGTGTCATGACAAACATGTTGTTAATCTTACATTTGACATAATTCAACTCCAGTGTATTTATATTGTGATATGTAATCATAGTGGCCATAACACTTCAGAAGCTTCAACTGACTCAAAATGGACTTGTATAACCTGCAAATCGAGATTTGTATAATCAGTTTTTAAACAATAGTCGTCTTGTTTATATTAATTTCAGAATATTTAACTTACCGATTATAAATTGAACATGCATATCAAAGTCGTAAACAATTATTTATTCTGAATACTACTTGGGATTTAATACAATAATTTGATTTAGTGAATTACAGCATAACTAAATCATTGCTGACTGTAAACATATATGTTTGTATTACCTAGTATGTCTTATATCTTGAATCTCTATATTTCCTATTGATGCTTATTACTGTTGCTTAAACAATGGAGACTTATTGTTGGTTGAAACAAATTTAAAAAATTTTGCGTGTGTAAAATCATCTTACAACAACATATTGGACACAAATGATGTGACCCTCAAAACAGTTTTACGAACTCATAGTATGAGTTAGCTAAATATGATTTTTATCAATTTACCGAATGTATAGAAACGCCTAAATAACAAAGTAAACACTTTTACAGGAAACTTGCGAATGGATGCCATTACGATGTTAAAGAGCGAAAGTCCACAATAAACATCAGAATAAACGCATTGCTTAAAGCTAGGTAACAGTATCATAACAAGAGGGTGTATTTACATCGGTTTGTCCGCCAGGTCTATTTGTACCAGACGATTTCAGAGCATGAAAATTATACAGCTGTTTTCAGTATGCAACATACTTACATGAACACACCAAAGTGTCTTATAAATAAATAATCTGATTAGTTTTCAAGACCAGTATCCAAACTTCCTACGGGTATCTATTATATTACAAATCGTTTACACATATGTGACTGGGTATAATTTGATCTCAAGTACACAAATATCCACCTATAATTTGAACCAGAAAAACCAAGACAAAACAAGTACTATGATTATTTTACTATTAACTGTATTTCAATGAAGGTAGTAACAAAATACTGAACAAATATGAAACTGTCAAAAAAGACAGACCACAATTCAGTCAGAAAACCGCCAAACTCCAGACCTCAATGTTATAATAGACACAAAACTGAAATAAACAGTCCAGGTTTAGGTGTATTACCGTTATCAAAGTATTGTCACCTATGTAGTCTACAGTACGCATCAAGTTAAACACAATCGTTGTAAAACAAATCGTGCTGTTGTTCATGAAACGTTACATTACGTATAATGTATAAAATATTATTCATACTAAAATGGAAAAAAATTAGACACTACAAAGTCTAAACAATTTCTTCTTATATTTTTAACCTTTTCCAATCAACAACTATACTTATTTCTATACCACTGTTATGTTGTTTTATACGATGTATATATGTACTCTTATATGCAGTTCTTTTATTCCTAAAGTGCTTACATACTTTAATCGTAATATGAGTAAATCGAGTTAACAATAAACCAGTTGATACATTACAAAATGAGTAAACATTTGTGGGAAATAATCATAAATAAAGGTAATAACAAAATACCAAAAGTACCAAACACTGCGGAACGGTCAAAAAAGGCAACCCGCAAATTAAAGTCCGAGAAACCGGAAAAACTCCAGTACTAACATCCAAATATATAATAACTAAAGCAATGTCCCTGACTTTGTATATGCATTTAAAAAAATGCTGAGATAAACCAGGTTTCATGAATACCAAACTTCCATCTTCCATTACTGTAGTATGTGAGTTGGTTAGTTGATTAAAATGGATGGGTGTCATATACCATAAATCAGAAATAGGTGTATCGAACAATCATCGTAGCACGTAACCTGTATACTTAATTTAAAAATTGTTAAAACTATCTGCAGCCACTATCTGTGGAATTACAAAAGACAATATTGCGTAGTGTTATTTTACAGATACACTTATCGCTACTTGATGCACTTGTGCTTACCTGCTGAAATGAAACTATCAAACAGTATAGCTAATTGCTTAACTGATGTGTACTAACATGCAAATAGGATTCACTTAATACAATGTATCATATCTTGTTTGCTCTGCAGTCTTACAATGTATAACAGTACTGAAAATAACAAGGTAATCCTTGGATTAGAAAAGAAGCTCCATTAAAAGAAACAGTAAAATACAATTATCACACATAGTTTCATCTATCTATCCTCAAATTTTTGCATTGTTATTTGAACATATATATAATATATATATATATATAATAAATATAATATATAATATATAATAAATCGTATTTTCTAAGATAAAACCTCTCCACTTGATTGGAAAATTCGGCTGCCTTTTCTCGGTCATTCTGCCATATTACATATTCAAATCGGACGTTTTGGCATGTAAAACATGGTTTAAACCACCATTTCTTTTGAAATGCCTGTACCAAGCCAGGACCATTTCTGTAGTTGCTTTATGTTGGTTGTTGGTTCTGGAGTTTTCCGGTTTCTAGATCTTTGATTTGTGGAATGTATTTTTTGACAATTTTATCGATGTTCGGTATTTTGTTATTACCTTCATTTACAGACTATGTTAGTTTATTCGCTCTTTTATTTGTCATTCTATCAGTATGATGTCTGTAATGTGCAGTTAATAAGATTATTAATTAATACGTGTTAAATATATAAACCATGTCATCAAAGATACTAACGCATTTTATTTCAATTAGTACCTATTATTAATATGTTCAATGTCTTAAATATAATAAAAACATATTGAAATGACAAATAAAACGCATGAATTATAATTAATTTCAATATTCATTATAATAATATCTATTGATCATGAGAAAATACATTTCGGTTGACTTGTTGTTTCTAAACATATATACATGAGACATAACAATGAACATAATGATCCATTTGTGTCTTTTCTAAAATACAGAATAATTGTTTTACTTCTTTGTAACATAGTACGTCAAACCGATCCTGTTTTTCTGTTACGTTTTCTACACTTCCTTAACATAGTTCATAAATCCGAACCTGAAACAAACAAATCCAGTCTTAGCGTTAGCACTCCAATTATTCATGTTAACTTGACATTACCAGCCACAATTATTAAAATGAGATCAATATAGAATGAGGGGTAACCACAACTCAAGAGAACAAACTGTTCTAATTGTGCCCAGACATTGAAGGAAACAACATTTATAATTCATATATAGGAAGAAAAGATAAAAAGTTTTATGTAATATAACCTTTTTTCTGCATCAGTAGAATAAAGTAAAAACAGAAGACGATTAAAATATGCAATGATGACTGTACATCACAACTTAACTGAACGTAATGATATATTAAGACTGATTGTCACCGTGTAACAGCAACAGATTTTCCAATATATACATGATTAATGACATAATTCCAAGTTTTGAAATGTAAGAACAAACAGTGGTTGTTTCCTGTAAACTGCCATTTAGCTGTAGTGTTACAACAAAGTACTTACTGACATTTCTGACATCCCCTAGAAAATATGAAACATGTGTAAATAGTAATGCTGCATAATGTATAACATTAGGATATAATTTTATATCTAGATTGACAAAAGGTCTTTTATAGCGATAATAATGTGGATTAGCAAATTAAATGACATGTAATGATAATTGAAAGGATGTTTAACGTATAAGAAAATTAATAATAATTAACTTTTTTGGCCAATATACGTATGTATTTAATATGTAGCAGCATACAATAGATTTGAAAGAAGACATATTAAAACACATTGATGATGAATAAACCAATAAAAAAGCATACTGATGATGAATAAACCAATACATAGTAAATATTTGTAATTCCGAATCAAAAGAAAGATAATCCACATTCTGGAATAAAAAAAAAGATGAAAAAGGCAAGCAAAAAGAACTTAACCCACAAATTGGGAGCTTAAAGGGTTAAACAGTTCTTACTTTTAATGTTGCTACCCACGAGTTATTTAATGTAACTGTCGAAGTACATTACATGTTATAAATGGGAACCAACCAGAGAAAGTACAGTGTAAACAGACACCACTTAGTAATCAATTAATGCATGATGACGATATACATTCCTTACAGCAAATTTTAACCCTACTGGTTCTATTCAATCATTTCCGTTGTACGAGTTTTATGATAATTTTCTAATCCATAAAACGTCAAATTTTGTGGATAATGAACACGTCATTTAATTGGTATAGATATATACATATTTAGTACACAGGCACTTCTAAAATGTTGATACCGATATCAATGAATGCTCAACACATTGTGGGCAGTTTGATTTTAGAAACTAAATGCAGTGCAATATTTTAAGTTTGTTGACGACCTTCCGTTACTTGGAAAACGCTTGTATTTCTATTACAACTAACTATTTAGGTGGATACAGAAGACCAATCATATCATATTGCATTGAATATGATATGATTAGCAGCGACATGTAATAAACCTAAATGACGGTCTATTAACTCTATAACTACTAAATATTAATTAGGACACTATGCGTATAAAAACATACAAAAATATAAATAGCAATTCCCAGAATCATTATTTACATTTATGCAGTGTTATTTTGGGTTTACATTACGCAACAATTAATGGTTTTTTTTAAATTTTATAGACAACAAACTACTGCTGACTATTAGGCTATTCAAACACTATAAGTTATTTCGTGACTAAGGTAGTTAGTTGAATCTGACTGCGGGAAGTGGGTGCTAGACTCCAATCTTAATTGTCAAGGAATTACCTTTTTTCCTATCAAAGGTCGCAGTTTTCTTCAGGTACTCCGTCATCTCCCCCAATACAAACTTATCGCCGCGATACAACTCATGAAAATGTATAAAAGTGGCTTTAAACTACATTTAGGTAAACGTACAAACACATAAACGGATGTCATTCCTTATGGCCGTTACCGTGAAATACTCGTAATAGCCCGATATAGTGTCTTCATACACTATTCAACTAATCATATAGCCAATAATGATGTTGATTCAAACAGTAAGCATAATTTTTTTTATTTTAATTAAATACTTTCAGCCGTATAAATCTTCCCTAAAATGCTTAGTAAAGATTTGTCTGTTTAATTTACTGTAAAGGACTCTAGATAAAAACAGAAAAGTCAGAAACACATGAAGCAATAGTGCCTCAAATTATAAAACGAACAAATTAGCAAACAAGAACCTGTATGAACACTGAGATTACGTAAAATACGTTGTAAACTTGTTACTCCATTTTTGTTTAAAATGAAACAAATCTTAATTTGTTAATTTTAATTGTCACAAAATTCTACGATACCAATATATTAATCGTCATACTTAACATGAGGCGTTATTGTGTAGTGTTATTTTGTAGATATACTTATCGCTATTATCTTGATTTGTACTTACTTTCTGAAACGAAACAAATCAAACAGTATAGATACTTGCGTGAACTTAGTTTTCATTCTGCTATAAATTTTATTCTAAAAATAGTTGTATTTTATAAATATTTCTCAACTCCAATTTTGTTGATTTTTACATAAACTATAAGTCGAATGTGACATGTACAAACAAGGACGATGAGAGTTATTATTTCAAATAAATATAGTTGAATTGCAATCTAAAAATGTATCTATCAGAACCTACGTAACACAGAACACACAACAAGTTAATAGTTAAAATATACCGTATACACGAGCTCACGTTGTAAATGACAGAGAAATTAAATTAACAGACAAAATTAACAATAAAATAAACATAAAATGATGTGCACACCAGGATTGAAATCAGGCGCTCCAGAAGTATAAGGATTTTCCGGAACAGCCGTCAGCATAAACAAATAATTAATAACTTTAAATGTATTTTCACCATTGCAGTAAAAGACACAAAGTATAGCCTTAAATTACTAGAACAATAGAAGAATAGTATAATTAAAAGAAAGAGTCGATTTATTTATTACTTTTATTTACCAGAATGGGGTTAATTACGTGTTTGTTAAAATAAAAAGGAAATCGAAACGTAATAAATGAAATGCAAGTACAAAATAAGTTGGCAGTGTCTGGCAGAAAAATCAAGAACACATCAATCAACAAGTACTCAAAACATACTACAAACAAATAAGCAACAAGGACCCGTATGAACACTGAGATACTGTAATATCCGTTGGATAAAACATTAAGATATATTCTCTCAATGCATTCTACTTTAAGATTGTATTCTTTGAAATGTTTTATATATACTTATTACAATTAATTTGTTGACTGGTGCAGAACACGTTTGGTTGAACTCAATTTTGTTTAAAAGTGAACAAAATCATAATTTTAAATAGCTCACACAATTATGCGATATCAATATTCATCAACATACTAACATGTGTAGTGTTATTTTATAGATATACTTATCTTTACTTTCTGGACTTGTACTTACAAGCTGAAATGAAAGGAAGCAAACAGTATTGATAATTGCATGAAATGACGTTGTTTACATGGATAATAGCATCGACACAAATATATATAATATCAAAACATCTCTTTTCTATTGCAACCTGACAAACGTGGACTAGGAGCAATAACAACCAAATTGTTGGATTAGAAAAGAAATCATTGTATGAAACAGACATATACAACGTACAGTCACAACTCAAAATAAGAAACAGTTATTCTTGTCATTGAATTAATAGACAAACCTATACTCAGCAAGTATTCGTATGATCTGTCGGGATCAGTATAGAATGCGATAGATAAGTTAAATTGTTACATTTATCTGCAGGTAAAAGACTTTTTATTTTAGGTTTTATTACAATTTAAATAAAATTCTAGCTGATAAAGGTAAATTCAGAGTATAATGATTCGTATTTAAAAAATGCATATTCAAAGCTACGTGGTCATGGCTGCCAGAAAACTCAAGAACACATCAAATAAGCACTAAAAAAATATAAGAAACAAATAAGCACTCAAAACACATAAGAAACAAATAAGCACTCAAAACATATAAGAAACAAATAAGCACTCAAAACATATAAGAAACAAATAAGCACTCAAAACACATACGAAACAAATAAGCACTCAAAACACATAAGAAACAAATAAGCACTCAAAACATATAAGAAACAAATAAGCAGTAAAAACATATAAGAAACAAATGAGCACTCAAAACACATAAGAAACAAATAAGCACTCAAAACATATAAGAAACAAATGAGCACTCAAAACATATAAGAAACAAATGAGCACTCAAAACATATAAGAAACAAATAATCACTCAAAACATATAAGAAACAAATGAGCACTCAAAACATTTACGAAACAAATCAGCACTCAAAACATATAAGAAACAAATGAGATATCAAAACATATAAGAAACAAATGAGCACTCAAAACATATAAGAAAAAAGCGAAAATTACCTAATATATGAACACTGAGATACTATAATATTCGTTGGATGCAACGGCTATTCAAAGTATTTACTGTTTTTCTAAGATGTCTGGTCTAAGAGCAATCTACGTTAAAATTGTATTCTATGATAAACGCTAGAATTTTATTTATACTTATTACAATTACTTTGTTGACTAATGAGTAAAACATTTGGTTCTAACTCTTTTTTGTTTTAAAGTGACGAAAATCACAAATTTTCAATAGTCTCGCAAAATTCTACTATACCATTTTTCATCGAAAAACAAAATATAAGGTTTAATTGTGTAGTGTTATTGTATAGATATACTTATCGTTACTGTGTGGGCTTTTACTTACTTGCTGAAAAGAATCAAACCAAACAGTATAGATAATTGCATAAACTGACGTGTACAATAGGATTGACATAAATATAAAATATTAAAACATCTATATTCTACTGCAATCTGACAAACTATATTAGAACAAACGTAAAATAGAGCCAATAACAATTTAATTGTTGGATTAGAAAAGAATTCCCATTATAAGAAACTAACAATCGCAACTAAAAAGAAAAAAAGGAAAAAACTCATAACCACGCAAGGAGTGAAATCGGATGACATGGGAGGTAAGCATTTTCCGCAACTTCAACGGCAACCGTCACTATAAAAAATGCTTGATAATTGTAAGTAATTCTTGCATAGCATTAATAGACATAAACACAT
Organism: Limnoperna fortunei; assembly: GCA_944474755.1. Taxonomy (NCBI): domain Eukaryota; kingdom Metazoa; phylum Mollusca; class Bivalvia; order Mytilida; family Modiolidae; genus Limnoperna; species Limnoperna fortunei. The sequence goes on from OX104119.1 coordinate 36,318,514, forward strand.
CGATTATTCTTATGATCTGTTGTGACCAATATAAAATGCAATCGATAAATGAAATTGTTACATTTACATGCAGGTAACAGAATATGTTTAAGTGCCATTTAAATGAAATTCCATCCACTTTAAGGTAACTCAACGTATAATGATTCGTAGTAAAAATACAAGTTCAAAACAACATGGTCATGGCTGACAGAAAACTTGAAAACACATCAAGTAAGAAGCATTCAAAACATACAAGGGACAAATAAGCAAAATGAACCCGTATGATATACTGTTATATGCATTAGTTCAAAACACTTTTCAATGTTTTTACTGATATTCTAAGATGTATGGTCTTAGTGCATACTACTTTAAAATTGTATTCTTTCAAACGCTAGTATTTTATTTATACTTATTACAATTACTTTGTTGACTGATGCCTAAAACATTTGGTTGCACTCCATTTTTGTTTTAAAGTGAAAGAAATCATATCTTTGAAACAGTATTACATAATTCTAATATAACAATAGTCATCGGACCACTAAATATAAGGTTTGTTGTGTAGTGTTATTTTATAGATATACCTATCGTTACTTTCTGGACTTATACTTACAAGCTGAAATGAAACAAAACCAAACAGTATAGATAACTGTATATATAATATATGTATCCCAAGTAAATTTTCTTTACAGTTTATATAACTGGCACAATAAATTCCAATAAGACTAGAAGTTTCACTATATATTTCACTAGTACAGTTACGTCTTCCGACGATCTTCAGGTGAATGATTGTAAATGTGACGTTACATAATAATCGAACAACATGGTAACGTTATAAATAGAAAATGAACGTAGCGTTATAAATAAACATGCAGCTAACGTAATATATTGAAAACATAATACAATGTATAAAAGACACATTTTCTATAAAAAGCATAATCTTAGACAATGCTTTGTGTCCATTACGCGCAGTGGATTCATATTATTCCATTTCCCAAACATGTCATGAAGAATACCTTAAGCATTTATAGTAAAAAGCCACTGATGAACCTTAAAAAGGCGAAACGCGTCTAGCGTAATGAATTTGCCACCTTGCTAATTTTGATAACATTTTAGTGGAATATTTTATCAAACCCAAGTGAAAGTTCACAACACCATCGGGTAGCGGAAGTAAAGGCAATGTAGAGAAATTTAAAGTTCAGTTAAAGTGAGAAAATTCAAGATCAATATTTTATGACTTGTTCACGTGATTTATTTGTATTGCCACTCACTGACTAAGGCCATTCGTTAGTCAGTCTGTGTCTATAACCTTTGACAAAAAAAACCGTTATTTGTATCGTTGCATAATTTTCGAGACTGTATATTATTTGTGTTTATGCTGTATCGTCATATTTGTCGATCCGATACTAAATAAGTGTACTGGTTGGTAGCTTCCTTTAGACCCCTTAAATATCACAACATATTTTCGATTGCAATCTTACAAAGTATGTTAGAACCAAAGTGAAATAGTACAAATTACAATTACAATCTAATCTTAGGATTAGAAAAGAAGGCTCATTGTAAGAAACAGACATATACAAGGAACAGTCAAAACTAAAAACTAAGAAACAAAACAAAAACTCATGTACACACCACGAGTTAATTCAGATGCTCCGGAAGGTAAGCATTTTTTGCATCTACAGCTGTTTGTATAAAAAATGCTTTATAATTGTACAGTTATTCTCGCCACTGCATTGACTGATACAAATAAACGCATCAAGTAATCTTATACTCTGTCGTCATCAGTATAGGATGCGGTGGAACAAAAATTTAATGGTACATTTTACATGCATGGATTTAATTACCATTTAAATGAAATTCCATCCCATAAAGGTAAATCAGAGTATAATGATTCGTATTAAATAATACAAGTTCAAAACTAGATAGTCATGTCAAACAGAAAATTCAAGAACACAAAGTAACAAGCACTAAAAACAAACAACAATCAAATCAGCAAAAAAACCATATGAACACTGAGATAATGTAATATTCGTTGGATCAAACGACTGTTCAACATTGTTACTGCTTTTGTAAGATGTATGGTTTAACAGCAATCTACATTAAGATTGTATTCTTTAAAACGCTAGTATTTTATTTATACGTATTACAATTACTTTGTTGACTGATGCCTAAACCATTTAGTTCTAACCCCAGTTGTGTTTTAAAGTGAAAGGTATAAATTTTAAGTAGTCTCGAATAATTCTACCATACCATTATTTATTGGAATACACAATATAAGGTTTAATTTTGTAGTGTTATTGTATTGATATACTTATCGTTACTGTCTGGACTTGTACTTACTTGCTGAAATGAAATAAACATAACAGTATAGATAATTGTTAAACTGACGTGTACTTACATGCACAATATGATTGACCTAAATATATAATACTAAAACATCTATTTTCTAATGCAATCTAACAAACTATATTAGAACAAACGTGAAAAAAGACCAATAGCCATTTAATTGTTGGATAAGAAAATAATTACAATTGTTAGAAACAGACATGTACAACAGACAGTCGAAACTGAAAATAAAAAAAAAACTCGCCAGGAGTGAAATCAGATGATCCGGGAGGGGGGTAAGCATTTTCCTCATCTTTAACAACAGCCGACTGTAGAAAAATTCTTTCATATTGTAAAGTTATTATGACCACTGCATTAATAGACACACATAAAAACATCAAGTATTCTTAGGATCTGTCGTGAATATAGAATGCGATTGATAAATCAAATTGTTACATTGTGCATGCTTGCAACAGAATGGGTTTGATAGCCATTCAATGAAATTTTATCCTATAAATTAATGTAAGTTAGAGTATAATGCTGCGTATCTTAAAAAAACAAGCATAAAACTACATGGTCACGGTTGGCAAAAAACTCAAGAACACATCAAGTAACAAGCACCAAATACATACAAGAACGATAGGCAAAAAGAACCTATATGAGCAATGAAATACCGTAATATTCGTTGAATAAAACGACTATTCAAAGTATTCAATGCTTCTCTAAGATATATGGTATAAAAGCAATCTGCTTTAAGATTGTATTATTTAAAACGCTGGTATTTTTTTTATACTTGTTACAATTAATTTGTTGACTGATGCCTTAAACATTTGGTCAAACTCCATTTTAGTTTTAAAGGGAAAGAAATCATAACTTTGAAATAGTCTTACATAATTCTATTATAACAATATTCATCGGAATACTAAATATAAGGTTTGTTGTGTAGTGTTATTTTATAGATATACTTATCGTTGCTTTCTGGACTTATACTTACAAGCTGAAATGAAATAAAACCATACAGTATAGATAATTGTATATATAATATATGTATCTTAAGTAAATTTTCTATACAGTTTTTTTTTATAATTGGCACGTTAAATTCCAATACGACTAAAAGTTTTACTATATATTGCACAGTACTTTCACGTGTCCCGACGATCTTCAGGTGAATGATCGTATATGTGACGTTACATAATAATCGAACAACAAAGTAACGTTATTAATAGAAAATGAACGAAGCGTTATAAATAAACATGCAGCTAACGTTATAAATAGAAAATATAGTATAAAAGACACATTTTCAATAAAAGGCATAATTTTAGACATAGCTTACTTGTGTTAACTTAACGCAGTGGACTTATATTATTCCACCTCCCAATCATGTCATATGAAGAATATCTTAAGCATTTAGAGTTAAACGCCACTGATGAGTCTTGTATAGACGAAACGCGCGTCTGGCGTAATGAATTTGCCACCTTGATAATTTTGATAACATTTTAGTGGAATATTTTAACAAACCCAAGTGAAAGCTCAACACACCAGATGGTAGTGAAAGTAATGGCAATATAGAGAAGTTTTATGTTCAGTTAAAGTGCGAAAGTTCATGATCAATATTTTATGGCATGTTGACGTGATTTATTTGTATTGCCACTCAATGTTTAAGGCCATTCGTTGGTCAGTCTGTGTCTATAAATCTGACAAAAAACCGTCATTTGTATAGTTGCATAATTTTCTAGACTTGTAGATTATTTTTTGTTCATGCTGTAGTGTCATGTTTGTCGATCCGATACTTAATAAGAGTAGCTTCCTTTAGACCCTTTAAATATTACAACATATTTTCTATTGTAATCTGACAAAGTATGTTGGAATCAACGTGGAATATTACCAATTACAATTCCAATGTAATCTTTGGATTAGAAAAGAAGTCCTAACAGACATATACAGGGAACAGTCAAAACTAAAAACTAAGAAACAAAACAAAAACTCGTGTACACACCAGGAGTTAATTCAGATGCCCTTTAAGGTAAGCATTTTTCGCATCTACCCCTGTTTGTATAAAAAATGTTTTATAATTGTACAGTTATTCTTGCCATTGCATTAACTGACACAAAAACACATCAAGTAATCTTATGCTCTGTTGTAATCAGTATAGAATGCGATGGAACAAAAATTAAATAGTACTTTTACATGCATGTAACATTATAGATTTCCATAAAGGTAAATCAGGGTATAATGATTTGTATTAACAAATACAAGTTCAAAACTACATTATCATTGCTGACAGAAATGTCAAGTACACATCAAGTAACAAGCAGACAACAATCAAATAAGCAAAAAAAAAACATGAACACTGTGATAATCTAATATTCGTTGGATCAAACGACTGTTCTAAATATTTACTGCTTTTGTAAAATGTATGGTCTAACAGTGATCTACTTTAGGATTATATTCACTAAAGTGCTAGTAATTTATTTATACGTATTACAATTGATTTGTTTCCTGATGCATTAAACATTTGGTTCTAACTCCAGTTTTGTTTTAAAGTGAAAGTAATCATAAATTTTAAATAGTCTAGAAAAATTATACTACACTATTATTTATTGAAATATGAGGTTTAATTGTGCAGTGTTATTTTATAGATATACTTATCGTTACTGTCTGGACTTGTACTTACTTGCTGAAATGAAACAAACCTAACAGTATAGATAATTGTATAAACTGACGTTTACTAACATGCACAATAGGATTGACATCAATATATAAAAACATCTATTTTCTAATGCAATCTAACAAACTACATTTGAACAAACGTGAAATAGTACCAATAGCAATTTAATTGTTTGATTAGACAGCCGTCAGTATAAAAAATGCTTTAATATTGTACAGTTATTCTTACCACTGCATTAATAGACACACATAAACACATCAAGTATTCTTATGACTGGTCGTGTTCAGTATAGAATAAAACATTTGGTCGAACTCCATTTTTTAAAGTGGAATTTATCTTAAATTTTTAATAATTTCACAGAATTATACGAAACTAATATTAATCGGCATACTACAAATAGAAACCTTATTGTGTTGAGTTATTTTATACATATACTTATCAATACTTTCTTGACTTGTACTTACGGGAGGACATTTATGAAATCAAACAGAATAGATCATGTACATTCTACTTATATTCCAATTTGCAGCGAAATCCGTTAACTGTTTGATTTTTAAGGATTTATTTTCACTTTCAAAACGGCCGATATTTTTAGATGGACATGATGACCAACATCTGATCGCAACATGGTAATCTATCTAAAAACCAAGTTTCGTGCGATTCAAAATGGCCACCATAAAAAAATCAACATGTGCGTCATATGTTGTGGTATAACATACTCTACTTATATACCAATTTTCGTTAAAATACGTCAACTTTTTTATTTTTAAGGATTTTTTTGTCATTTTCAAATGGCCGCCATTTTAAGATGGTCACCGTGTTAAATTTAAATTCAAATTTTGATGACTATCATCTGATAGCAACATGGTAATCTACCTAAAACCCAGTTTCGTGCGATTACGATCATTTTGAAATTTGGCGGCCATCTTGGATTCAAATGGTCATATGGTGCGGTATAACATGCCCTACTTGTATTCCAATTTTCATCGAAATCTTTTAACCTTTGGATTTTTAAGGATTTTTTTTTAATTTTAAAAATGGCGGTCCTTTCTACGTTTTGACATGCCCAGTAGTCACACTTTAGTGTAAACATGAAACGTCACAGATTAATTCATTATTTATGAATTGCCTATTCATACTGTATGGTATTTATAGTTTTTAGTAATGTCGCTTTACTTACATTTTTGAAAGTTAAAATGCACTTTTATCCCTTTAACTGCGTGATTTTGAATTACTAACTGGACGCTATAAAATATCTGAAATCCTGCATAAATTGATTTGAAACTTTTTTGTGTTAACACTAATGGGACCAAAAAAGGTCAATTTATGCATTATATTTATTTACTTTGTGAATGGTGCGAAGAAGGGCACACTATTTACTAGGATATTTAAGCTTCGGGATCATTTAGGCAAAACGACTCACCAATAAAGAATATGTCATAAGTGAAAACGTCTTATACAATTTCCCCTTTATACTGATATTAGGTAATTCATCTCTCATCTTGTAACTAGTTATCAAATGGCTCAATTACAAGAAAACATTCACTATATTATGAAGTAAAACTTATTTGAATGTTTACTAAGTTGTATGAAAACATCTACTTACTGCTGCATTCATGCAGAAACTATTTTCGCTTATGAACCCATGTAGCTGCTTGTAATACTTACTCGCATATACTATTATATTTCTCTTCATGACTACAAAAAGAATAGGTTATGAATACATCGGAGGTTATAGACTTATCCTACATATAAAATATTAACTTTATTCTAAAAGTTACGTGCACAAACACATTATTTATCACAATTGAGGATTTACTCTATTTTGTAATAATTATCACAATGTACGTAGCTAATATTTTTAAGTGGCATTCGTAAAGTTAGGTTTAAAGAATTATATAAAGAATGGAGATAAATAGGTGCTGTAAACAACACAAAATGTGGAGCTATACTGTAATGTCTGTCTTGTCGCATCGCTTGTTAACTGTTAGAATATCGTCGATAATGGATTGTAATAAATTGTGCTGATTGCTTGACCTTTTGTGCACATTAATACACGTTTTATTTAATAATTACTGTAATGTCATGTAAAACATATTAAAATCTTCCCTAATTAAACTGACCAACCCCTATGTGCTGATTGCTTGACCTTATGTGCACATTAATACACGTTTTATTTAATAATTACTGTAATGTCATGTAAAACATTTTAAGACCAATTATCCCTAAACACCAAAATAACTGGGACATGACATGTCTCAGATTTTGCTGATTTTCATTTCATAAGTTGCAATTGACCATTGGATCACAAAAATGATGACTGTTTGTTATGATTGACCACAGTTGCCATGGTAACCGAGGCGGTCATTTTTTATCATTTCTCATACTGCGAAATAGATTATATTCAATTCCCAATTTGTTATTCAAAAATCAATGCATATTCAATAAAACGTTTTATTTGCTTAATTCAATACCTCATTTACAATATTCAAAACAGTTTCAAGACTAAACATAAATGTGTAGTCAGAACGAGGCTTTCAAATATGTCAAGAAATCATGCATTTTTTCTGGATTTTTTTTAACCAAAAAATTACCATTTTTGCAACTTTACTGACTCCATTTTCAGAAAATGCACCAATCACAAATACTCATCATGAATATAATTACATAAATTGATGATTAATATTCAAAACTTATAATTATCTCAATGGGGTAACAAAAGATGTCTATAGAAAACACTGTCAAAGATGGTTACCATTGTAACTTGTGAAAAAAAGCCATTTCTGTATTGTTCAATATTTCCACGAAACTACTGTTTCTTAGAGGGTTAAATTAAATCATGCTTAATTATTATTTTTAACAGACATCCTATAAACTTAAAATGACATTGAAATCATTTCAGGGTACAGTGTCTCAAGGTCAAGGTCAACTAAAATTTGAGCTTTCAAATATAAAAATCTCGAAGCAAAATCAATTTTAAGTGACCTTGAGAACAACAAAAGTGACCTTGAAAGTTTTCTAAGGTCATACTATGTTGAAAAGATCCTTTTAGGTACATATGATGACAACAATTGTTATCCTTGGCTCATATTAGAAGTATGGTCATACATATATTTAAATATCGAAAAATTGCCGTTTTTGTTTTATTACCATGGTAAACAACTTTAACAGTGTTTTCTAATGACGTTTTTTCTTACCCCATTGAGATTTTAAAAATTTTTGAATATTAATCATCAATCTATGTAATTATAATCATGATGGGTATTTGTGATTGGTGCATTTTTTGAAAATGGAGTCAGAAAAGTGGCAAAAATGGTAATATTTTTTACCAAAAATTATAGAGAATAATGCACTATTTCTTGACATGTTCAATAGTCTCAGTCTGATCACACATATATTTAAAATGTTGTAACTGTTTTGAATATTGTCAATGAGATATTGAATTAAGCAAATAAAAAAATTCTATTGAATATGAATTGTTTTTCCCCTGAAAAATTGGGATTTAAATATTGCCCTTATCACTGTATTTTAATCGGCTCAAAATGGCCGCCACGGTTACCATGGCAACCGAAGTCAAATCATAACAAACAATCATTATTTTGTGATCCAATGGTCAATTTCAACTTATAAAATGAAAATCAGCAAAATCTGAGACATGTCATGTCTCACCCTATATTGAAATCCTTTGATCCTTACGGAGAATTGGTGTTAAAACCTTCCCTAATTAAACTGACCAATCCCTATGATGGCATTGTTAGAGAGGTTGTATGGTACTTTGTTTGTATTGATAAGTCTTCCTCTTTGTATCCGATATTATACATCTAAATCTTCTATATATTAAATGTTTCTCAATCACATTTGACCGATGCTACTATAAAGCGGGGATAAAACGAATAAAGACATAAAGATATAATCTGTATAGGTTTCTGTGTTACGACCACCTTTATTTTTACGAGTCTGGTACCAATAATCTTACGATACGTCTGGATTTTTTAACACTGGATTTTTTATATGCACTTTAACCTGTTTTTATAGCTTTCCCCCGTGGTCATTTTATTTTGTTCCTTTAATCTTTGACTTATAATTCATGTATTTAATCATACTGTAAATTACTAGTATATTAAAACAACTGCTCGTAGAGCACAACCTTGTGTATACTTTCGTAAGAAAAATTTGAGAAATGAAATAGTAGCACTCATTCAACATATGTGTAACGTACCTGCAGCTGGTACATCTGTGTAAGAAGCCTTGTTTCTTTTCTGTGCCTACATCTGATCTGTATAATATATTTTAAAAGTTATGTAATGAAATTTCTGCTATTATAACACATTGATTTATATATTTGTATTTTCATAGTATATGTGTTGGTATTTTTTATTAAGACATTATTTAACGAACATTACACTTCCATTTACATTCGTTAATAGTTAAATTTTTTGAAAGAAGTAAAAAAAGGTAATAACTTTAAATATATTTGGACGGCAGTTGAATTTAAAGACAAAGAGAAAAAGCCTAATTTTACAATTTATCATTGTAATACATAGGTCTACTATGCACGAATATTTAATTTTGGGATTTATATATTATACGTATATTTGACAGTTTGAAATGTTTGAAATCGAAAATATGGACAGTTCTAAACTACACACTAAACTACACAACAAAGGTTGATTCTAGTTTTCCTATAAAGTACCCTACCTTCATTGATTCTTGCTATCTAAAGGATTATATTTATTATAAATTTCTTGAAAATTTCCTCCGATCACACGAGCTTTTCTGATAGTTGAATATTGCCATTCTTTAAACTTATCAACACGAAAACGGTTAAGATGAACTACTGCAAATAAATTTTACAGTCGACATCAAAAGCGTGTTATTATGCATAGAAGCTTCTCATACTATGTCTCTCTGTCGGTTTGTCTGTCGGTCAGCCTCTCCGTATGGTTGTCAGTCGATTCCTTTAAATTTAAGTTTCTTGAAAAAAGTTAAAATGAGTAATAACTTGTAAAGGTTATTGAGATGACAGCTGAATGTAATGAGGCAAAGAGGTTTTTAAATATACACACTAAAGGGTTAATTTCAGTTTTCCTACAGTGAACTTTTCCTTCTTTGTGAGCAATATTTAATTCTTGCTAATTCAAGAAGTATATTTTATTTTAAATTACTCGAGAATTTCCTGCAATAATACGAACTTTTCTGTGAGATGAATTGTGTCATCGGTCAAAGCTATGAACACGGAAACGGTCAAGATAAACTAGTTTGAAGACATTTTACAGTTGACATAATATGCCTGTTATTACGTAAAAATCTTCTAATTATATTTGTTTCTGTCTGTTTTTCTGTTTGTCGGTCTTTCTATACTGTTGATACAAGGCGTGTTGCTTCCTGGTAATTTGATTGCGATAACTGCATAAAATATAACATCAAAACATTCAGTATAGGGTATTCGTATGTTTAGCCGAACAGCAATATCCGTGTTTAAATTGCCAATGGCTGTACATAAATAATTATATTGCACTCAGTTGCAATAAACCGGGACTTATATGACAATCGAAAATATACTAATAGTTCTTGAAAACGTAAATAACAGAAAGTTCTAGGCTAACTGTTTAAACAGAAGATATGTCTGAACTGTTTGTTTGTCCGTCTGTCTTTACATACAATTTAATTTAACAAATTGTTGAATGTTTTCTTTGATGATTCCACATTTTGACTGAATAAGTTATTGTTTGCTTTATCCTTTAAAACGGTTTACACTTCAATTATTCTTGTCACCTTGTGACCGTTGTGTTTTCCAACAACACATCCTGTACAAACCGAAACATCACATATGGTGCACAAGAAAATTAGATCTTACTTGGATTTTACTTCCGGAATGATATCAGAGCCATCCTGAAACTTATGGTGTTTACTATTTTTTGGCCTTATGTGTAGCGATTTACAACTATCACAAAATAACTGCTTACAATCCAAGCAAAAGCTAGATCCCAGTCCAGAAGCACATAACTCACATATTTTAAGAGCAGCCTGAGCCATGTTTGTTTTTGTATTTAGCTGGTAGCTACCTGTGTCGAGTCACATGATAATTGTCCTTTTAACCTCACAACGACACTATTGACAATTTAAACATTTAAATTTAGATAACAATCGATATAAGTTAAATGTACACTTACTGGATAAAACATTGGGCTTTCGTATGTCGTCATTATAATCAGATTAAAACAATTTAAAGGTACATTTGTATTTTGTGTTATAAGTCCTAATCAAACATTATCTAAAAAAATATATATATAATGTTATATAACTATTAGTACTACAAGGGCAAATAAATTAATGAATTTATTTAAGCAACCTGGATGATATAAATTAGACAAATCATGCAATTATTTCTATTAATAAATAATGAAAAAATACAGGTTTGAAAAATATGCCGACAGTTTTGTCGTCGTTTCTTAATTATAACTTTCTGTTTATTTAAATATGTTACAGAAGTAAGTGGTTCCTTCCTTTAGTCCTTGTAACGTATACGTATACGTTAACGGATCGCAAAATGCATGAACGATGTAGAACGCTTAACAGACGATATACGAACGTTCATTATTGAAGGCATGCACTGTTAATAGATTAATTATAACTTATAAGTATAGACCCAACTTATAAAGAATCACGCTCATTTGTCATTTGCCACAGTTGTATCATTCGTATATTTGCCTCCTTTTATTGAACTTAATTGATCAATCACATCACTTAACCTGCACTTAAACTTTCCTACATTTAAGTAAGATTTATTTTTTCATTCATACGATTAAAAAACTGACAAAGATGAACAATAATGTTTACATATTTAAAATCCATATGCACCAATCATGAATTTCATATACAATCTAAATTTGAAACATCGTTTCTTGGGCATAAATATTATACATATTTCATTAAGTTCTTAGCTTAATTTTGTTTTAAAGTGTCTGTCTTTTACAAATAATAATAATAATATTGTCTTTTTTAAATAAATGTTAATATCATTCAGCGTTTTATGCCGCCGTATGTGTGTCATGACAAACATGTTGTCAATTAAAAAAAAATCTTACATTTGACATAATTCATCTCCGGTGTATTTATGTTGTGATCATAGTGTGGCCATAACATATTTGCCAAGTTTGCCTACACGTGTATTGAAGTTTTTATAACTTTGCACTTCATTCGTTTCAACCGAGTCAAAATGGACTTATAAAACCTAAAAAATCGAGATTTGTATCATTAGGTGAATCAAAGGCTGTCCGATTATTTAATCTCATAATGTTTAACTTACCGATTATAAATTGAATATGCATATCAAAGTCGTAATCAATTATTAATTCTGAATATTGCTTGGGATTTAATACAATAATTTTATTTTGTTAATTACAGCATTACTAAATCATTTCTGCCTGTAAACACAGATGTTTGTATTACATGTACCTGGTATGTCTGTTTAAGTATATTTTGCTGTCGCAAATGTCTTGAATCTCTATTTTTCCCATCGATGCTAAGTATTTTTGCTTGAAATTATTCTTAAACAGTGAAGACTTACTGTTGGTTGAAACAAAGTAAACAAGTGTAGACCCATCTTACCACGGCATATTGGACAAAAATGACCTGCCCGCAAAAGAATTTGACGAAATCATAGTGTAGGGTAGCTAATATTCCTACATTTTTATAAATTTACGGAATGCATATGAACGACTGAATAGCAAAGTAAACAATTTTACAAGAAACTTGCGATTGGATGCCAGTACGATGTTACAAAGCGAAAGTCCGCAATAAACATCTGAATAAACCGTATAAACATAGCAGAACACATTGCTAAAAACTCGGTAACAGTATCATAACAAGAGGGTGTTTTTACATCAGTTTGTCGGCTAGGACTATTTGTACCAGACGATTTCAGAGTATGAAACCTATACAGCTGTTTGGAGTATGCAGCATACTTAAATGAACTCACCAAATTTTCTTATAAATAACTAATCTGATTAGTTGTCAAGGCCTGTATCCAAAATTCCTCTCATTATCTATCATATCACAAAACGTTTACATATAAGTGACTGAGTATTAATTGATCTCAAGTACACAAATATCCACAAATAATTTGAACCAAAGAAACCAAGTATTATGATTATTTTAACAAAATCCCGAACACCTTAAAAACGGTCAAAAAAGCCAGTCCACAAATCAGTCAAAAATCCGGCAAACTCCAGACCTCATTGTTATATTAGACACAAAACTGAAATAAACAGGTTTAGGTGTATTACCGTTATCAAAGTATTGTCACCTATGTAGTTTACACTAAGCATCAAGATAAACACAATCACTATAAAAAAAAATCGTGCTATTGGTCATGAAACGTTACCGTACGGATAATGTATAATATATTATTCCTTCTTAAATGAAAATAAATTACTACACTACTAAGTCTAAAAAATTTCAGCTTATATTTTAAAGGTTTAGAGGATGGTGATTGACTGTACCCTATACTAAACATTGTCATTTAACCATGCATTCTACAGGTGACCAACTGACAAGTACTCATCATAAGCTACCACTGGACAAAATGGGGTTGACCTATGTCTTAAGCTTACAAGAATATAAAGCAAATTGTCAAGTATTAAGCCCACCATCGGTTTCCGATATATATGTGTCGGCTCCAGAGTCGGTCGTTGCAGGCGAGACAAAAAACTCAAGATTTTAATTAGATGGATATTGACTAAGCAAAACTGTAATGTACATTTTAACAAATATATATATATTATACATCGTTGCGGTAAAAATCATCTAGAATTAACCAAAGACTTCAGAGCACATCTTTACGATTTGCCGTTCATGTTAAAATATGGATATTTATATTTATATTTGTTTGAGATACCTGTTGAAAGCATAGCCTTACTGAAAAGTAAGCCGATGGAAATAGTATGGCTTACTTTAAAAATTCATCTGCTTGCTCTGTTCCACTACCTGACCGTTCGTGTAAGAATTGTGATGTTACAAATGGGATGCATTTTATTGTCAGCTAACTTTTGACAAATATCGCGAGGATTGTTAAAAGCATTGCGATACTTTCGAAAAAATCGCGATATTTTACTGAACACAAATGTCCTATTTTCTAGCTTTATTGAGACCTAAACAAGACCTCATTGCTCTCTATTGTTTTGCATTACAAGTTGGATTTTATAGTGATAGCACACTGGAACAGTCTCTAATAAGAAATGTTAGCTATTTTACACAATCAACTTCATTATGGGACTAGCACACAGTTTTGTTATTATTATTATTATGGTCAAATTGAAACATCACTCTTAGCCTTGTTTTTATACAAAATATGGAATAAGGCAGAGTGCATGGTTGTTCAAAGCTGGTAAAAAAATCCAAATCTAACAGTATATTATTCAACTCGGCAGTAAACTCTTGAATCGTTTTGTTTGTTTGGATGGTTTTTAACGTCACTTTCAGAAATTTTTCAGCTATATATCTTGGTGTCAAGTCTTTATTGGGGAAGGAAGCCAAAGTACCTGTAGAAAACCACGGACCTTCAGTAGGAAATTAAACTCTTGATGATGAAGCCAAATATTTCTGCCAGTAAACTGGTCCAAAAAAAAACTGCTTCATATATTGACTCAAAATTATTGTATAAATAATTAGACAGCTCTTCTCTACTTAGCTGGAGTTCAAGATTATTGGTAACATATAACTACATACTTATTAAACATTCTTGTTTCAGGCTTTCTGATTGTATATCAGAGACAATGTAGTATTGAACAATAGATATAGGATCTATAGGATATCGAGATGTAAAAGTTGATGGTTTACGAAAGACAGATATTTTTATGTATTTTTGGTCAACCAGTGTGATCTTCCACTTGTGGTAAAAACTTTTTTATAGGTCTCTCTGCTTTTTCCACTGCATACCACTCACAAAGACATAACATTTCTGTCACTCATGAAAGATCACCTGGTTTTCCCATTAAAGTATTTAAGAACCTATTAATCTTTAAATGTGTAGTTTCTAAAATTAAATGTCTGATTTAAAATCAAAAGCACTATATATATTATAAATTCTGTAACATATAAAAATCTCCACTTTTACTATGGGCAAGCAAAGGAAACTGTATTGTAAAGCATAATTACCCAAAGTCAATGTAAAGTAAGGCCTGTTCAAAAATATGTTGTGTACTTATTTCATTATATACTTCTTCCCAGTACCTCGCGACACAAAACTACAGGAAAACAGTTCAAAATAAGTTCATTATAGAATAGCCCTTCAAACCAGTTGATCTAAAATATGGTCAATCTAAATGAATTTAGAGAACTTCAGGGTGAATGACTCAGTATCTGGTTTGGATTGGTGGTCATAATGATAAGGTTACCTGTAATGTGTATATAAGTATGGTTTATGTATAGTGTATCTGGTTCCTAGAGAATATACTGTATTAAGTAAAACAATGTTAAAATAAAATAATTTATTTTGTCATTCACAGTAAATACAAATGTCAACGAGATTCTCTTGGTATAATAAAATGTGTCATAAATGCCTAAAACGACATCAAGAAAGTAAACAATATTACGTGTCATTATGTAAATAAAGACCTAAGTATACTTCAAATTTGCTACAGTTTAAATGCTATGGTGTGTTTTTGTTATATTTTCTACCACATGTGATCAAAGGGAGACAAATCATAGATAAAAAAAGAGCAAGTTGTCAAAGCAAAACAGCAGTATTTGAGTACTTGTCTAAAGAAATGCTAAAAAATACATAGGCAAACTTAACCTTTCAATGCACAATAGCAATACACATGAACAAACTAACATTTATTTATAGTACAAATTGCCTTGTGTTTAGTTAAATAAAAAGCAGAGGGCTTTCCAATATATTTAAGTTCAAAATTATTGCTTTAGAAAAAAAAATGTTAATTTTCATACAATTTTCTTACTTCAGATGAAAGCCTCAAGTGAATTTTAAACAAGGTACATCTAAGTGTGTCTAGCCAATCTGAATACATTCTATGCATTACCTGTACTATCAAAATTTATAGTTAAAAATCATATTTCTTTAAGTTTTCAACTGCAATCACACACAATGCAGTCGTCTACAACTAACAAGAAAAAATTGGATAAAATTTGGTTGACGATTGTTATCTGTTTAAAACTCTTTTTTTAGCAATTTACAGATATGACATGGTGACCAGCTTTATTTGCATTGAGGAAGCCTGAGTACTTTATCTGAACCCTGACCCTATACGGAAAAGGCAATCCTTGTCAAGTAAGGTCAAGCACACCTCGTCTGATGTTGGACTCATAACACCAGTGTTGACATGCTAGTGATTGATAGTCAATGACCACCAACGGAAAGTACGGTATCTACTAAAACTAAACCTCTGGTTAATGAGTTTTTTTTTCACGCAAAAGATATCATTTTGATTTTTATAACTTTTGTTCCCTGCATGGTTTATACCAATTCTAATGAAACATATGAGGTCTATGAAATGTCCTTAAAAATCAATGATATGTCTGCAGCAGTATCACAGATGCTTTGCTCTTCTATCACATAAACAAATGTTAAATATTCTATCTTATTCAAGACAGAATTTGCAGGTTCAAAATTACAAACTATGTAATGTATTCCATAGCCAGCAATACTTTTTCAACCTTTTCTGTCACCACACATAAATGTTGGATTTTACGTAACAGTCTGTTGATTATTTTAATACATTGTATAATGATGATTATGTTATAACAAAGGGTCTGTTCCATTCCAATCTATCTGGGCATCAGACCATCTACAAATAAAAGAATAAATATACTAAAGAATTTGTAAGGATCTGTCTGTAAAAGATCCTATTATTAATGTTGCATAAGTTTACATGATTTGAATACATGTATTTCCTTTCTTCTTTATTTAACAAAGAAAATGTTCCAATCATTTTTCCCCAGTTTTAAACATGATAAAGCAATAAACCAAAATTCAATATTAAACATCATTCATAAAATTTAAGATATGGGAAACAAAAATTATTCAAAATGTTCTTTTTCCTTTTTGTCTTTTACATTGTTCAAATAGATTACGTCTTATTCACTATAGACCATAGTCGGTAACATGCATGAAGAGTGCTAGTGTCCTGCATGATACAGATGGGTTTTTTTGTTATCTAGAAATCATCCATAGTGCTTGCTGGACATTTAGCAACCACTTAAATGAATGAATCAATCAATCAAAACTACTCCACTGCTTTTGTATGAATTTGTTTTAAAAGAAAGCAGATTCTTCATATTAAGATTTCATGATTAAAGATTTTCTGCCCATAGGAAAACTGCTCAGACAGAAATTCATGACAATCAAATTAAAGTTTCCACTAAGGAAGTGCTACAGACGCCATTATGGATTGGTTAATTGCCATGGAGGGTCAGTCCCACATAGATGACATGTTATCTTTACACTGTTTAATTATTTTGTTTGTCATGTCACCTACTTTTTAACTATTTAGCAAAAACCTTAACACTGTGCACTCACGTGTTTACCTTTCCATAGCAAATGTGTTTACACCCACCCCTCTTTTTCACCTTCTTTTGCTCTTGTTCAACAAAACATGTAAGTGTGTCGGCAGAAATTGTATTTGTAGAGAAAGTTTACAGAATAAACTATGATAACCATGTAAGTCATAACATCAGTGACTTCTACACTGGTACCCTAGTACAGTTATACATACTTTGTCCTTATACAGTGATCAATAGGAGGTACTAGTTCTTCCTCCCCAGTTGGTGGCCTATATGATTTGTCTAAAGTACCTGCAATATTATCAAAACAACACCTGGGTAAGAGAATTACAAACATAGGTATAATTTATATTATTGTCGTACTAAGAAAAAACAAATGATGCAGGTTGGATTACTGTGTATAAGTATATTAAAATTACTATGGAAGGTACCTTAATACTATTAATTGTTTTTTCTTGTTGTAGTTTGCAGTTTATAGACATATTCACACATATTATTTAATGCCTGTTTAAAATTTTGAACTAAATGTAACACAATGTTTTTCACAGAAGTGTACAGAAATAAAGACACAATT
Organism: Limnoperna fortunei; assembly: GCA_944474755.1. Classification (NCBI taxonomy): domain Eukaryota; kingdom Metazoa; phylum Mollusca; class Bivalvia; order Mytilida; family Modiolidae; genus Limnoperna; species Limnoperna fortunei. The sequence goes on from OX104119.1 coordinate 36,336,579, forward strand.
GATGAACAGACTTCAACTATGACATTGTTTTAATTTAACAAGGATTCAGAAATGCTTTACAATTGTCATAATTGAAATACACAATAGTAAAACTACATATATAACCAGACGGTACAAAGGTAACTATGTTCTTGTTTCAAAGTAAATACATGCTGTCAATGTCTACCCAATGAATAGCAAGGTCAAGTTGGCTAAGTGATGAAGGTAATAAGTCATCTAATATTTATAGGGTACATGCTAGACAATGCTCAGATCTTGGGTTAGAGTCTTACTGCAAACATGGTGTGCTAATCTCCAGCCTTAATTGACAAGTATTACCAGTTTTCCTGCCAAAGGTCAGAGGTTTCCACCAGTACTCCGGCTTCCTTCTTTAACAAAACTGGTCTCCATGATATAGCTGAAATTGCTAGAAGTGGCATTAAACCCCATAATGAAAACTAATGAACAGCTTGGAATACTTACATATAGTTAGCTTGATAACATCCTGTTGCCTGGCTAAGCCATCATAATAATATAAATCAAATCTTTTCTCAGCTTTCCAATCATTCACCAAGTCTTTGTTCAAAGAAAACAACACACTAAAGTGACTCTCACTACATATAACCCAGATAGGATACTTTGGAGTCTTGTAGTATGTCCCTACCTTAAAAGAGGATAAATATACACTACACAACAGGTGGATTCACCAGGTGGCTTTTTTCAATAGCCAAAAGTGGGCAAACCAACAGTGTCAACAATACATTGTACTTTGAACCTGTATTTTCTAAACAATAGTGAACATTGTTACATGTAACAGCCAGAAATTGGCTGTACCACTAATTGTTTTAACCATTCAAATTAAACAATTTTGACAGAATGTCAGTTATAAATTCTTGAGAGTGGTAGTTTAATTGCAGAGATGAAAGCAAATGGGAGAACAGATTTGTTTTAAGTTTTACCATTCCCATTATTCAACATACCTGACAAGATTTATAATGTTCAAACAACGAGAGAAGACCTATATCACTTCTTCCTGTAATGCCCTTGAGGACCATTGGTGGAGATCCATCTCCTGATTCTAACTCCATGGTATCATTGAACACATTAGACACTGCCTTCCCAGTCAGCAGTAGATTTACCAAATCCTAAAAAAAATCAATATTTCACTAACAAATTTAAATGACTAGGTATGTGAATGCTTTTATAATCAAACAAACAATATTTATATAATGGTTAGAATGAAAGTCACGTAATCCATATAAACAAACCCATTTCAGAGGGTAGAAGAGCTATCAGAAGAAAATGTTGTAGACAAGCACTAACATTATTTTTAAAGTAGACAAAAATAATTTTGACATTGATAAAATTGAAGTGTTTATTTTTTAAATCACAAGAATAATGTCAGACAGATTTGCAATCTCTGAAATGCTGTATTATAAATCGACATTCTTGTGATGTAACCAACATATTAGATAAAGATGTCACAAATGGAATGCAGAGGCACTGTTAGGGTGCTATGAAGTACATCATGAACCATAAAATGTGTGAAGCTCGCATTAAGACTGTGCCTATATTCATATTCGATGAATGTTGCTTCATGTCATGCAGTTGAACAGTAAGTATGTCATGACAAACTATTTAAAATTTATCCTGCACGTTTCAAGTATGGGTAAAACATAACCAGATACCTGAGTACAATAGCCATGAGCTCCCATCAACTTTCCTGTTGGCTCATCCATATCACTTCTGACTCTGTAAAGAAATAAAACCAATGAGCAATTATTATGTAACTAGCCACTGCAAAAAATTCTACAGTCTTTAAGGCCCCTACACTATGAAAATTAAATATACTTGTCTAGAAATATTCTCAATTACTAAGACCACATTAGAAATCTTACTGTTTGATTGGATAAAATGGCAAATAAAAACATTTTTAGACAAAAGTTTGTTTATGACACTCTAGATAGGGTTATTCAAATTTTGTTTACATGAGACAAATATACATGAAACTTGTATCTGTAATAGCTTTGGTTCACTATAATTAACAGCTTCTTATCACAACAAAACTTTAATTTTATTGAATATTTTTGGTCTAGACACTTAAAAGAATCAATCAATCAATCAATCAATCAATCAATCAATCAATTCATTAAAAAAAAATGTAAAAATACAATTTTGTGGTTAAGTACAGACAGCAACTATAAGCTTAATTTCAAAGGCAGTGTTTAGAATAAAAATAATCTTTATTTTAATTGGCTTCATTATTATTCCATGGTTTTGCTTCCTTTATATAACTCTAAAAATATTCTGACACCAACAAGGAAGTATGCCGAAAGTGCCAAATAAACCACCCTGCCCCCCCTCCTACAACCGACATGTAAAAACCAAAATTCATCTGAAGTGTAATGAAATAACAGCATCAATTGTTAAAAAAAAATTCAGATGGTGAGGTGAATACTCACAGATCAATATATCTGGACATGACAGCAGAATACACACATAAAATTGCACCTCCAGTACCATCACATTCAAACTGAAATAATAGGAAAGATTAAAAAGCATTTAAATGCATGGTACAATTCATAGAAACATATAAAACCATAGTTGTAGCAGCCCCACTCCTAACTGGTAAAGCTAAAAAAAGTTGCAGTTTAAACTGAGGCATCATTTTTCATTGCTACATGAAAATATTAAGTTGATGACTGTTTGGGTAAAATAACTTTGCTTGAAATTCTCGTCACATCACTTTACAAGTGCTAGTTCTATAAAAACACACCCTAGCCTGCCCTCCTTCAGCAGATATAATTTGCTAAAAGAATTCCAACATTTTGTAATTATAATGATGATTAGTAGACGGCTATCTTCCCATGCCACTCTAAATGGCTACCGAAGGGTCAGGTCCTAATTAGTTATATACTTAGATTTCAGATTTGTCTGTTTGTTATTTAAACTTTTGAAGAATAAAAAAATAGTTTCAAGGAATAGTTGATCAACACTACAATTAAGTGATATCTTCTTTTTTCTTGTCAGACTGGGAGAGAGGACAAAGTGGGCAGAACTTCTAGATTGTCTGTACTTGCTGACTGTCGTCTGCTTGCACAGCAATACAACTCAACAATACACAAGTGTCAGTATTGTTGTCTGACCAGTGTGGAAACTAAAATTAGATGCCATTACATAGCTGAGAAATTACTGAAAAAAATGAAAACCACATTCAAACTAAAATAAGTAGATTAAACTGCCTTAGAAATGAACAAATGTATATGTTTTGTAAACATTTTAGTTTGATCACACTTTTATAACGTACATGTAATTTATGTATATACATTGTCCGAGATAAACACAACCTGTCTAGGTACTTGTAACTCTATCATTGATACAAACCTGTCGTATATTTTGGGAAACAAAACTTTGAAGTTCATCATAGTTTTTGAAATGGTTAATCATCAACTGAAATAAAAAACTTATTAGTTTAGTGTCTACACAGCAAAAATTAAACCTTATCAGATAGAATAAGTGTGCTTGCAAAATCCAGAAGATAAAGTGCTCAAGAAATTTTAATAATCGAGAAACCTGGAGTAAATCACCTGCTAACTGTTAATTTATTTTCAAATATACTTTTGTACTGTAATAAGATATATAATAACAAGTGTGGACACAGAAAAACGTCTCGCCTGTATTCCGCATCAGTAACGAAAATAAATTTCGTCATAAGCATTACGTAAATAGCATTTAATATCAGCAGCAGCCTGTATACACAATATTGTCACCATACCCTGCATAGTTACAGGTTAACAGCCGTAACCCAAAAACTTTAACGTAGTTGCTGGACCGTGAAATTGAGGTCAAGGTCAGGTGGAACCTACCAGACAGTCATGTACTATTCATCAGCAACATATATACCAAATATTGTCATCCTACCATGTGTAGTTACAGAGGAACTGTCGTAACCAAAAAACTTTAACGTAGTCGCTGGACCGTGAAATTGAGGTCAAGGTCAGGTGACACCTACCAGACAGTCATGTACTAGTCATCAGCAACCTATACACCAAATATTGTCATCCTACCATGCGTAGTTACAGAGGAATTGTCGTAACCCTAAAACTTTAACGTAGTCGCTGGACCGTGAAATTGAGGTCAAGGTCAGGTGACACCTACCAGACAGTCATGTACTAGTCATCAGCAACCTTTACACCAAATATTGTCATCCTACCATGCGTAGTTACAGAGGAACTGTCGTAACCCAAAAACTTTAACGTAGTCACTGGACCGTGAAATTGAGGTCAAGGTCAGGTGACACCTACCAGACAGTCATGTACTAGTCATCAGCAACCTATACACCAAATATTGTCATCCTACCATGCGTAGTTACAGAGGAACTGTCGTAACCCAAAAACTTTAACGTAGTCGCTGGACCGTGAAATTGAGGTCAAGGTCAGGTGACACCTACCAGACAGTCATGTACTAGTCATCAGCAACCTATACACCAAATATTGTCATCCTACCATGCGTAGTTACAGAGGAACTGTCGTAACCCAAAAACTTTAACGTAGTCGCTGGACAGTGAAATTGAGGTCAAGGTCAGGTGACACCTACCAGACAGTCATGTACTAGTCATCAGCAACCTATACACCAAATATTGTCATCCTACCATGCGTAGTTACAGAGGAACTGTCGTAACCCTAAAACTTTAACGTAGTCGCTGGACCGTGAAATTGAGGTCAAGGTCAGGTGACAGGTGACTGACTGGCAAGTACTCATCATAAGCTACCTCTGGACCAAATTTGATGGACCTAGGGCTTGGGCTTACAAAGATATGAAGCAAGATGTCAAGTGTTTACGCCGCCGCCGCCGCCGCCGCCGCCGGATTCCCATACATATGTCTCGCCTCCAGCGACTTTCGTCGCAGGCGAGACAAAAATTACCAGTGAAACAGTCTTTCAAAATTGAGAATTAGGGCATTTCAGGAAAAATTGCATAGGACAGAACTCTCAGTGGAGTTGGAAGGCAATTTTTAATGCACAATACCCATATAAGTAAAAATATATAATTAATTAATAATTCATTTACTATTATTTTTCGGGAACAAGACTACCAAGATACATTTTTTTTAAATTGAAGAATGTGTCCATGGGACATGGATGCCCCCGCTAAATGAAGTCCCAAACAGGAAGTAGTAGTCTGACAGGTCTGAAAGTGGCTTAGGACATACAACTTGTGATAGAGAACCACCCTGCCAAATTTCAAATTGTTCTTATGTACGGTTTCTGAGAAAAGCTTGACGGAAATTCGTATGGACGGATGGATGGAAGGACAGATGGACGGACATGAGTAAAACTTAATGCCCCCGACATTTCGTCGCAGGGGCATAAAAATAGAAGGGCACTGTATAAAGTAGCATTGAATATAAGGACATGTTCATGGATGAGTAAACAGTAAAGGAAAATATAAGAGTAACTTTGTCCAAACGTAACTAAAAACATGTTGGATATTGTCTTCTTTATGTTCCACTGCTCTAGATTAAAATAATTCATTTTGCTGATTTTTACATATATTTTACATACTATTTGTCAGTTATAATGTATTGGGTGTTTATACTAAGTAATATAAGAAGTACAGAGACAAGATTTTACCAGACAACACCTAGTTAACATATTTCTAGACCCTTATTAACTTCGTGAGATCCATGTCACATTATAGCCATCTGGAGAAACAGCTAATTAAATTTTTATCTATACAGTAGTCCCCCTCTTATACGATCCCTTCGCCAGCGACCACCCGCTTTATCCGGCCAAAATCCTGATGCATTAAGTGTTTCTAACGTAAAATTACCTTTCGCGAACGACCACCCCTCAAACGCGACCAGCGACCACGTTTTTTTGACACAACAACGTAAATTCTTCTCACGAACGACCATTTTCACTGACCGGATGTTTATTTTGGAAGTCTCGAATAGAACGAGATTTGGTTTTATTATCGTAAACCAGTTCGGAAACAGTTCAACAACCGGTAAACAAAATGTCGAAATCGTGCAAAAGAAAGGTTTTTAAGCTGGAAAAGGGGAAAACAAGTAATATATATTGTAGATCAGTTTCATTTCGGCATGACGGAAATCGGGTTTATTACAAGAAGACTGAAATATATAACAAGGAGATAATAATACAATGTACCAACTTAATCATAAATCAAAATTTACTACAAACGATGTCAAAAACTTGGGAAACTGGAAACAGAGAAAAACCTGGATTTTTCCAAATTAGATGGAACCTTAATAAACTACGAAGTGGAACCTGGGCAGACAATAAAAGTGATAAAAACAACGATAATGCAGATGAAACAGGAACAGAAACATTCACTGTTAAGAAGACTTGGAAATATTGTATTATCATTACACATTTTGAACAGATAAAAACTGCATGAATTCTTGTTATTTTTATTTATATTGAATAATAAAATACAAATGCTTATTTTGTGTGAATATTAATCACTTCACAGCTTTTGCTGCTAATCAACCGACCAAGCTCTATAGACCTGTATAAATTGTATCCCCTCAAGAAAGACCACCCCCATTATAAGACCACTTTCATCACTCAGATGGGGTGGTCTTATAAGAGGGGGACTACTGTATAACTTAAAGCCAAGATCAAGAAAAGTGGTATTGATCATCTCTAGATTAGCATTTCTTGATTGTGAATTTATTTTTTAATTACAAATTACACTTACAGTTTCAGTAAAATCATCTGACTTATATTTGTTACCTCCTCCTTGGAACTGACTCTTCCCAGAAGGCCTGAAAATTGAATGAGCTTTCTCAATGCCAACAAGAGCAATATATAGAAAGAATAAATTCAAAATTCAAATATATAGTTTTAAAAATACAATAAAAGTAAAACATACATATTCTATGACCTTGCCTGGACAAGTGTTGCAAAATGAAATTGTACAAAAAGACACAGTTGATGACTGCCTGGATAGTATCATAATGTCCAGCTTATATTAATTCAGCAAAAGATCATGTTCAAGATAAAATGGCTCTCTTTAAAGAAGGTGAAAATCGTAATGCAGACCATGTGACTTAATAAAAATTCAGGGCACTTTTAGTGGAAAGCGGCAACATTCCAATCAAAATGGGATGGCTGAAGAAAGATGAGACAAACCTGCTGTGTTGTGCCAGGGCGCAAAGCCCACACTAAACTTAAACTTATAGAAGAGAGTATAGTTTTATGTCATTCACACAATGTTAAAAGACAACAAGCTAAGGACATTGCACTAAATAAAATCATGTGATCCCAAAAATCACATGATAGGATACATCTAACTACCCATCTTAAAAATGACATATACAACTTAACAAATAATCAAATGGGGGAAATGAGATGACCAAATTGACATAAAGTTTATACAGTCTATTGTTAAGGATGAAGAACAGGTTAAAGACAGAGAAATCCATAGAATTTTGCATACATTGCAAATACTATTTTTTACAAAAGCAATCTCCTATCATGTTACCCAATATGATAAGTAGTACAGTTTTTTGCATCACAAACTGATCCAATTGATAAAGCTCTAAATCACACAATAACCATTGATTTTTAATGAAGCAGACCTCTGTTATGTTTACCAAACATGGGAAATACTATTTGAGTAACTTATTTTTTTATGTAAAACTATTAACATTGACTCAAAGTAAGACATAAATAATTTGTATCATTAATTAGTAATATATTGATTTAATAAAGTGGTTTTTCTTGGTTAATAAATAAAATTAAAACGTACCTTCGATTTTGGTCTGACACCTTAATTTAATTTTAATTAGCATGAACTGGATTATATCTAACACAAACCGTGGACAATGACTTACATCACAACAACAGCAGTTTTATTTTCCCCACATCTCCAAAATATTTTAGACAAAGCTATGGCAAGAGCATTGGTCCTCTCGGCATTAGTGGGGTCTCCACTGAAATAAAATGATATAAATGCCCGATACATTCATAATTTGACAAAATAAACAATATACATATATTATATAAGGTTGTTTCGACATCAACGTTCTTTATTGGTGTTGCATGAGAAAAGCAAGTCAAATAGAAATGGATTGTTTGTTTTGGTTGTTTAAATGTTGGATGCCATAAAATAGCTAAAAATTTGCTGACAGTGGCGGTAATTAACTTATAGGATATATTTTTCATATGAAGTAATTTCGGATTTTTCCATTCATTTTTTTTTAAATGACGTCAGGATGTAACAGCTAACTGTTTCACTCCTTCCGGAACAACTGTTCCATGCCCGAGAATGATGCACAGTATCAAGCACACAGACTACCATCTCATTCATGTCATTTGAAGATTGTCACTCATAATGGACGAAAGTGAACCTGAAAGGTTTGCTAGCATCTCAGAAGAAGATCTGCTGGAAAGGACGGACTCTCTCTGTAAAGTCTATAAGTTAATAAAACAGTTATTTCATGCCTGTTCATGGAGCAGTCAAACTATTATGCCATCGGTGCTCAGGAGATGATTTAGGAACTGTTGCCTGTTATATCAAAATATTGAGGCAGTTAAATAAGAATTGTGCACAATGTGGTGTCCAATACGATTTTATGCTTAGATTTTTTTAAGTTCTTAACTTGAAAATACCCCTTTGTACAGACATTTCTATTACTTACTATCTATTTAATGGAATTCTCCCATCAACAAAAAATAATGTTTGTAGTACCATAGCCTGCACAGCAGCCATAACACCACAAGGTCCACCCTAGAAACAAACTAGAGTAAAAAAACCTGTGAGCAATGCTCACCATTGATACCCCCTGCTTCACAATTACTTTGAAAATTCAGGTGTTCTTAATTATGAAATTGAAACTTTATCTAATTAAACGTGAAGGTGAAATTGCAGATAATGCATGTAACCCTCCCCAATCCCCAAAGAATGGCATCCCCTATGTCAATGACAAAGTCCATGTTTTTCTGTGGGAAACCTCCAATAATATTCTGATCAAAATGTTTAATATCCAATGCACAATGGCAATATGTGACCAAGATTCTGTGTAAGTTTCAACAAATTTCATTCAGTGGTGTAGGAGGAGTTGCAAATAAAAGATGGGTATCCCATTATGTCCATTACAAACTCCATGTTTTTCAATGGGAAACCCCAAATATCATTCCGATCAAAATGTTAAATATCTCCTGCCCAATGGCACTATGTGACATGGATTCTGTGTAAGTTTCATCAAATTCCATTCAGTGGTGTAGGAGGAGTTGCACATAAGAGATGGGTATCCCTTATGTCAATGACAGTCCATGTTTTTCTATGGGAAACCCCAAATATCATTCCAATCGAAATGTTATATATCTAGTGCACAATGGCAATATGTGACAACATTCTGTGTAAGTTTCATCAAATTCCATTTAGTGGTGTAGGAGGAGTCGCACATAAGAAATGGGTATCCCCTTATGTCAATGACAGTCCGTGTTTTTCTATGGGAAACCCCAAATATCATTCCGATCAAAATAATAAATATCTACTGCACAATGGCACTTTGTGACAAGGATTCTGTGTAAGTTTCAACAAATTCCATTCAGTGGTGTAGGAGGAGTTGCACATAAAAGATGAGGACCCCCTTAGGTCAATGACAATGTCCATGTTTTTCTATGGGAAACCCCAAATATCGATCCGATCAAAATGTTTAATATCTCCTGCACAATGGCACTATGTGACAAGGATTCTGTGTAAGTTTCATTAAATTCCATTCAGTGGTGTAGGAGGAGTTGCACATAAGAGATAGGGACCCCCTTAGGTCAATGACAAAGTCCATGTTTTTCTATGGGAAACCCCAAATATCATTCCGATCAAAATGTTAAATATCTCCTGCACAATGGCACTATGAGACAAAGATTCTGTGTAAGTTTCATTAAATTCCTTTCAGTGGTGAAGGAGGAGTTGCAAATAATAGAAAGTGTAACGGACGGACAGACGGACGGAAGGACGGACGGACACCATGAACACTATATACACCCCGCTTTTCAAGCGGGGGGTATAAAAACAACATGGACCATAATAATATCACATGGTCTAACATGTTCTAAAATTAGGAAAACAACATAGGATCCATCCTGACAAAAGCTTTTAGTATTTACAGATTTTGAATAGTTAATAACAATATAAACTGTAATTAAACAAATTTCTATTACAGTGAAATAGAAAGATATTAAATGAAGAATAGGCCACAAAGACATTAATAAAAAATATCAAAAGAATAATAATAAATTTTAGTGTTAGTAAACACTTATTAGCTAATTTTTTGTTTTGATGTGATTGTCAAAGACATTATAAATAATTAGATCGTACTTGTGTCAACATTTCCTAAATGAATTACTAGTTGGGTTTTTTTTAATCAAGATAAAAAAGAAATTTTAAAAAATGCACTGTTTAAAAGACTGTTGCATTTGAATCACAAGATCAGTTGACTGTAGTTACATTTTCAAAAAAGAAGAGCTTTTGTGCTCTGTAATATAAAAAAAACAAATTTCAATGCATACACTTAGTCTTATAGCTACCTTTTTCTGTACTAGACCATAACGTAACTTAGGTATATCATAAAATGAAAAACTCTGATATCGCCATTCATCATTAAAATTTTGATTTGCAGATCCAAAGATAATTGTTTTTAGATTTATAGCTGTCTGCAAAGCTATAGGTCTGGCATCAAGTAAACTTTGAATAGGTTTTCCGCTTGGCACAACTGGCCTCAGCTGCAGATCAGCCAGTTCATTATCTAGGTCATCAACATCACCGAATTCCACATCACCAACTTTTGAACTTTTGGCACTTTTTAAAGATGATGTTGATGATTGTCTGAAGAGAAAAATAATGGTTCATTAAAAATAGATTAATAAGGACATGTGAACCTATATAGACATATTCAGTATTTATATGTATTATATTAATTTTAAAATTTAATTTTGACATATTATAGCCTGTGGTTAACACATTTATTTCTGAATGTATTTTTATAATAATGATAAAGAAACAACTAAAAATGAACGATCTGCTCAACACAGGAGAATCTTGCTTTGTTGTAATTGAAATTCTGCACAAAGTATAAGCTATTTGTTAGGGCAAAACCAGTTTCAGTTTATTAAACTTTCTATTTGTTAATGAGAACCGGTTTGAAGCTAGTTTGGAACCTAAACTGGTTTGCCATTTGTTAGTAGCAAACTGAAACTGGTTTCGCAAACCATCCAAACTACATACAGGGGTGGTTTGTGGTTTAGGTTTTTAGGTTTGAGTATTAAAAAATGGCGGCACTAATGTTGCAATGTGGAGATGTTGTAAAGATAAACAAAGAAATATTTTGAAAAAATCAAAGAAACAAGATAAATCTTAACTAGAACATAGCTGTTTTTTTCTGGGGAAACTAATAAAAGACAAACATAGAAATTGTCAAGCAAAGTCTTTGACATTTGAAGATTTCGAAAACAAATTGCAACAAAATTTTTAGAGAGTCATCTGAATAGAGGCATATGCAACAAATGTTAGAATTTGTTTTACCCAATTTATAATTGCGTGATCTTTGCTTCGTATTAACTAAAGAATGTTTCTTCATTTATTTCTTCAAACTAAACCGAAAACCAATTATTTGTTACTCATCATTAAACCAAAACCAGTTTTGAAAACTTCATCGAAAACCGGTTTAAAACCTAAAACCTAAACCTAAACTAGTTTTGCTGTAACAAATTCGCCTTATATTTATCTGTTTGTATATATTATGATTTATGTAGGCTGTGAAAAATCCCATTGTTGTGTTGACTGCATGTTTTCAATCTTAAATTGTTATAAAAAAACCAAAAATACAGTGTATGCTACATGTAGTATGTACATGTACTATACATATACTACGATATTGTCCATAAACACCAAGGGTCCTCAGTGGCTGAGTGGTTAAAGAAATTAGTCATCTCCAATTGATCACATGCCTGTCAACACTCTTACTGCAAGTTCAAGACTCACTCATATCCTTCATTATATGGAGGAAATGAGGAAGGGGAAGTAACTTGAAATTTTAATATATGATGATCAGTGATTTGAAAAGTTGTCATGTGAATATTCTGTGGTATAATTTAACATTTTCCTTAATAGCATTGAGTTTTATATAAAAAAAAAATCATGAATTTAGCTAATTATCACAATGCTTATATAATAAAAGGTTTTGAAATAGTTCAGATTTAAATCTTTATATGCTTTGTTGCTTACATCAAAGAGAAAATCAGAAATCAAATTGTATATAAAATTTTGAATTTATCAGAAATCAAATACAATCAAATATACAAAAAATTGAATACATGTATATCATTGTATATAAAATTATGAATTTATCTAATTATCACAATGCTTATATAATAAAAGGTTTTGAAATAGTTCAGATTTAAATCTTTATATGCTTTGTTGTTTACATCAAATAGCAAATCAGAAATCAAATTGTATATAAAATTTTTTTAAACCAAATGTCAAAGTAATTTAACTTAAAAAATGATTGGTACCTCTCAAGTCCTACTCGTGTAGGGGGTCTTTGAATTATACTGGATTCTTCAACGCTGTAATGAACTGGCTCCTTTTCCTGCTGCCTCCTTGTGGAGGTCTTTGGTCTACCAGTAGTAGTTTTGGGTCGTAAATCAGACTTTTCAAGTTCTAAAACATCTTTAATAGAAGATTTTCTTTCTTGTTTAATCAAACTGTCTAAATGTTCTATGCATGGTTCTGAACTTACATGAAGTAATCGTGGATTTTCACTCGGCACATCATTTGTTAAAATGTTATTTTTTGATAGTTTGTTACTGGTTACAATATCTGGACCTGACAAAACATCTGATGTCATTTCTCTTGAAAGGTCAAGTTTTTTCCCGCCTCTCCCAGATGATGACAGTGGTCTAGGCTTTTGAAAATTTCTTCCTTTCCCAAGAGTCTGCAAATAAATAAAATAGATGTTGCAACATTAACATATACATTTCCGTAAAATACATGTATATCATTGTAGTAGAAAGTCAAAATTTGTTTAAATATCTCGTTTTATTTTGAAATTGGTCTGTTCATGATACAGCTGTACATGAAAAGGCTGTTCTACATGCATATATTGCCCAGGAAAACTTTTTTCATAGAAGCTTTTAATGTTTGTGCATGTTTCAGAATTTGGACACAAAATTATCTATTGCTTCTGGATATTATGAAAAAGTCTATTTAGTTCCACAATCATATATTCATACAATATTGAAACATTGTTTGCAAATATACCATTTATATTTATTATACCCCCCACACACTTGTTTGGGGGGTATATAGGAATGACCCTGTCTGTCTGTCTCTCTGTCTGTCTGTCCACATCCCTTTCTACGCTCATTTCCTCCTTAATCGCTCAATGAAATTTAATGAAACTTAGCATAACGGAAGTATATTATATGTTGATGTGCATGAAGGATTTTTATTGACCTCAGATATCATTAAGGGGAGATAATTGGATTTGAAAGCGAAGCAGGGTGTATCGCTTTGTTAGCATGCCCACAGTCCATACTTGTTTTTAACAGATTATTCTAATTTGCAGCCTTACATCTAAATTAGCAGTTATTGGACTGCCCATAGTCTTCACTTTGGCAGTTCTAGGTCTGGTTTGAGTGCTAAGTGGTGGGTCAGCAATAATTTCAGGACCGATCAATCCTGCTTTACCTTCCCCGAGAATGGTTTGGCTCTCCACATCATCATCAATCAGCAGATCACCTGATCTTATTGGGGCACCTGAAAGGACAAAGGATGAACCTTTTATTTTACTGAAAATGAATACAAAATTTTTCACAAGATTATATATTAATGTCAGTAGTTCAAGGAGAATTTTTAATTGACACCAGACCACAGTGGGCAGCTTGCATATGTCCACATCTGACCTTGAATTTCTAAACATAGCATTAAAATTCTAAAGTAACTCTTTCAAGATTTTATAATTTGGGGATATTACCTAAAGTCAATTCTATTTAAGGCAATAACTGTATTATTATACTGAACTAAACACAAACAAGAAAAAGGTAACTAACATAGTAATAACTGAGTAACCTTTTTAAATTTGGCATGCTTTTGCAAGTCAAAAAAATAAGTGGTAATTTCCCCTTTCAAATTTGGCGCGCTGTAGCACGTCAAACAAATACCTAGTTATTTCATCTACATGTAAATTACCAGACAGTGCTATTACCCACGTGCAGTTTTGAGCGAGAAAAAACAAGTTATTGCTCCTTATATCAAATTTAGCACTGGTTTCCATAGTAATAATGATTGTGTATGTAATTCTTGAGATTAATCAAAGGAAATATTTAGTAAACTCCTGAGGGTGGGAAGGTTAGACAGGGTTGAATTATTGCCCCCTGGTTCCTTTACCCACTTTGGACTTAATAACAAAACAAAAATAGACCTTAGATTTAGTGTAGATAAACTTGCCCCATCCCCAGTAGGATCAATAGACATTGCATAATTTCATAAATATCTTTTAGTTTGTTTGTTTCAATCTCAATCTTCACTTGGAACACATAACTAGTACATGTAGCTTGTAATAATATAATATTTTTATATATTTTACTATGTCTCTTGTCTACTATTACAATTAGATATTTGCTTGGAATGACAAATTTTTCACTTGTCAACTAGAGAGTATTTTTTCTAGAGACTATCTTTAGCAATCAGAAAACAGCAAACAACAAACACACCACATAAACTTATTGTTCAGCAAATATGATAATCTGTTTCAATTATTGTAGTAGCCAATTGTACTTTGTACTTTGTACAGTGTATTCAGAGATTGCATGGGCAGACAACTGATAAACATTGTGACAAGTTGAATGCATCTTTGTAGTCAATCAAAAAGGCCCAGAAGTGAGAAGTGTACAATATGTACAATAAACTGTAAGATGATAGAATCATCTTTCATGTCTATACTTGGTCATCATGGTCACATTCTATTAAAGGGGCTCTCTTCATCTGCAAACAGGCAATGAAATGTAGAACATGAGAGTCATTCGGTGTTTTCACTAGCAATTTAATGCTTCAGGTACCAGAAGGCAGGGAATTTTTAGCGCTCCCCACTTTCGTCATTGACGAAATCATTTTAAAATTGACGATAGATTTCTAAATCAATTTCGTCACCTGATTTCCAACAAGTACTAAATTTTTTCATTACAAATTCATTCTACCAAGTGTAAAACGACATATTTATGACCCCAAAGCCAATTAACAGGAAATTTAATTATTTCACCTCGATAGTTTTAAACAGCAGATGTCAATCGATGAATCGATGTTTTTACAGGTAATCCGATTAACATGATTAAGTGGTGCTCCTGGTCAATATACGCAAACAAAAGTTTTATGTTTTGCTGGTTCAAATGGATTATGCGCCATTTGTGTACATCTGAGATACGTCTAATTACAGATGGCTACCACTTAGAAAACGAAGAGTACAACGGCCCTTAATAAAATGTTGTAACCGATTGATATACAAACACTTTTTAAATAAGTTTTAAAATTAAAATTCTTTGAAAACTTATAAACATTTTGTTATAGGTTAACCTCTAATAAATAGATTTACATAGGTAACCATTATAACATTTTATAGAATACTGAATTTACCTTAAGTTCACTATTAGTGACACCCTTATTTTCTCAAAATACCATGTCTTCGCTAAAAAATATCTGACCGGCACAACAATATTAAAGTCTAATAAGAATGTTTGTAAAGTTTACAAAATGACGTCACAAATAGAGCTAGTTTCAGTTGTCAGATGGATAGAAACAGGTGTCAGTCTGTTAAGTTTCGTACAAAATCTAATACTTGCTGGAAATTATTAAATTTGGATTCATTTCACTTCTAAAATATTTGTGCATCATATAAACTTAATTTTAAACAGGTTCATTCAGAATTACAATTTTTATGCAAAGTGAAAGTAGAACTACTTTGGTTTTTTTAAGCACTACTTTTGACTACGGCATCAACTGATTGGCTATTTAGTAGAGGTTAACGTATAATCATTTTTTAAAACAAATTTATACACTGCAATTGAACGAATATAGTTTTTTATACTATGATTTTTCACCAGTACAATGAATGCATGCTTCTGAGCAGATGCTTATATGGATCATTCGCTAAAGTGACTAAAGCCCTCAAAATCCTAAAAAAATTCCCTGCAGAAGGCAGATAAATATACGCAGTAAATATACAAGCAATTGTGCAATAGGTACTTATGATTAGTAAACCAGTCTCATAAAACATCTCAAATTTTGGGATTTCCTTAAACTTACCCTCAATTCAATTACTGACCAATCAGATTGCTGAACAGTTTTGATTTGAGAAAAAAAACTCAAGTATTTGACAAAAATCTCAATTTAAACAGTTCTAAATTGGTTCCACTCATGCAATGATTTTCTTAAAAACAGTTGCAGATGGACCAGAATTACATCACAAATGATAAAACAGCAGTCCCAGCAGTGTATTAGCATTTGCTTAATTATAATTCTGTGTAAATGCTAATTATTCTATTACTTTTTACATGTGTTTTAGCAGTAACTGAAGATGATGATAATGCTCCATTTTGAGATTTATTTGATTCGGGTGATGCTGGTCTATCTGAAGCTGGACTCATATCTAAAATATCTGGCGGTTTATATCTTTGTGATTTGGCAGTTGACGGTCGATCAGATCTGTTATCATTTTTAGCTGGAGAAACACCATTTTCTACAAAGCTGGCTACAATGATCTCAAGCATGGCTCTGAATGGATCTTCTCTTTCCTTTAAACAAATTAAATAGTTACTTTACTCTCATTAATATTTGGAAATATATCCTTCAATAATTTGGGTTATTTAAACAAGAACTTAAGGGACCTGTAATCACTTACCTGAGGCATACTTAGACATATTATCTCTTAATAAATCCTCAATGTACCATTGTAATGAAATGACTACGGCCTCTTAATTATTTGCGTATAGGGGAAACTATTCACATTTTTTGCTCTGACTTAGGCACCAAGTTTCGTTGAGTAATGAGAGACCCCTCAAAACGAGCGAAATAGTTTCAGCTATATCTAAATTAAATTTTCGTGGTGTCATGTCAGATAAAATTGTTCGCAAATTTAGAAACCCCCGAAGGGTACTCAAGGACACTCACAAACACCCATAAAATAGTCCAGAACAGGGCTTTGCACAATCAGCTGAAAAATAACTAATACATTTCACAAATTATATAAATAAATTTATTTATTAATTCTGTATGAAACTGCTTTTTAGATACAGCTCCAATATTAAAATTCCATTGAATAATAAATCACTGTCCATGCTAAAGCTTGGCGCAGCCAAATATCAAAATAAGAACTAATTTCCTCTCCCTCAGTCAAAGGTCATTTACAGAGCCATTGTCAAATGAGAAGTAAACAATAACAATACACAGCTACAAGTTGACTTATTCTTACTCTTTAAAAAAAAATTACAAATACAAAATTTAAAAGTAACCATAAAATAACAAAAAATACACAGGGTATCATGTTAACCCCCTTTTTAAAACCTTATATTAGAATTATAAAATAATTAAACATGAAAATAATAGATTTAAAAAATTCTGTCCATTGAAATTTTCTGAATTCGTTAAAATTATGATAGGCAATACATTTTATGAAAAGAAAAATAGGGGTTTCTGAGTTAAATATTTGTCTATTGGGAGATAACTGGAAAAAAAGTACTGTTTGGTATTTTTTTAGTCAAAATTACCTCCCTTGTTATCAATTTTAATTTTTATTATATTATTTTATCCTATACCAAACTAATTTGTGAAAACTTTGTATTTCAACCATCAGTAAATTAGAGTAATACAAAAGGTATACGACTCTAATTATTATTTATAATTTTATGGAAATTAATAGTTTTTTAATGAAAGAAATTATTAGTTGCATCCTCACAATCAGGGTTCCTTTGTCCACATGTGTACACACAACCCTGACAAACTTAGCAAGAAAATTCCCTCGGCTAGAAGTCACTATTTTAATTGGCTACATCATACCTGCATGTAGCCAATCAAAACCTCGCTTCCATACAGGACTTGGTTAGGGGATATCCTGATGGTCAATTGCAAATAAACAAATGGATGTGTTGCATAGACCACATAAAAATCAGTGCATTTTGTACAGTAGTGTTAGTACATGTAGTTTGTTATTATTTTGATATTAATTAGTTGACTCCAAGTTGCATATTCTACTGCCAAACACTTTCTTTTTTCAAGCAATTTCATTTGTTGATATTCTGAAGGGGTGTCATCATATGAAAATCTTCTCGCCCAGAAATGTCCTAGCTAAGTTTGTTAGGGTATCGTTGACACCTGTGGACACAGAAACCATGACTTGTGAGAATGCCATAAATGTGATATCTATTCCGAGATTTTCACAAAAAAATAGCTGATGGCGTCTTGCATCCCCTTAAACATTACATAAAATCTAACCGTAATCCTCTTATAAAACTAACCTTATTTCGCTTCATAAGTCTTTCAATGTGTAATTCTTTCATTAAGGACTGTCTGTTACTGATAGCTCCTTCTGCCCTTGGCAGCTCCTGGTCCATCACTTGTAATGTTGCTTTCAGACCCTGGAATAGTGAGGATCAGTAAGTCTACATGTACCGGTATATGTTCTCTGAGCAATGTTCAAAAATACCAAAATATCGATAAATGTGACAAGTCAAGTCAAGTGTTTTAGTAATTTGTTCATTGGCTACAGATTAGTGTTTTCAGTAGCCAACAGTGGGCAGTCTACCAGTGTCCCAATATTTAGACAGGTCTTCTCATTAACACACCAACTCTCACTACAGTAATGTGAGAGGTTTGGCATGCCGTGAAACTTTGTTTGACTAACCTGGTTTTTCTTTTAAAAGCCTGTATCAAGGGAAGAATATTGCTGTAGTTGCTGTATTTTTGGTTCTTGGTTCTCAAGTGTGCTGGTTCCTTGGACTTTGATTTGATGATTGCCTTTTTTGACAGTTTCCTTGGTATGTGATTGCGTTATTACCTTTATTGTCAACAATAGTGAACATATATGTTTATCTGTTTTGTCAAAATTGACATGATACAAGTTTTGTGATGATGGCTCTTAAAGAAAATAGCATTTCCCCTCCAGATGTGGGTAGACTAAGTTGGTGTTTTGTCCACCCTTTGCCAACTGTGCACATGTGAAAAATGCAAATCCCACTTGAACTGTTGAGTAGCTATGACCTTAACCTACATGCTCAGTCTGATATGTATACTGCCGCTGCTAGAACACAGAAGTAGTCTGGAAAGGGATAGGGTCTATTGGTAACTGGAACTTCATCAATTAGTTGGGTTTTTTTTTTCATTTAATTGCATTGTTCAGTTTTTCTTTGTTGAAAAGGTTTAAAGATGTTGAACAATTGAATAATGATGTTTTTATTTGGTTTCTCTCCTAATAACATACAAATATAATTAAAAATTTTTAGCCTTTGCCACTGTTAAACCTATATGGCTAAAGTGTCTGTTTTTTTGGTAAAAATGGCAAAATGAGGAAAATTTGAATAATTTGCAGTTGGCCAATTTTTTAACCATTTTTCTTTGGATTATCTGTGTTGCTTTAATTTTAGATCTATTATCTTTTTTTGCACTTTTAAAAGAATTGTTTAAATTAACTCTTTGCAGGGGATGCGCTGGGCTTCGCCAATGTCGCCAATTGCAATTTTGTTTTCATTTGGCGACATATTGCGTCTGGCGATTTTTATGGCGCCAAGGTTTTATAATGTTAAACGATGCATGCACTTTTTAAATTTATCTGTAATCAGCGATTGCATCATTAAAGATCCTTTGTCGGCTTCTATGGTCGTAAATACACGTGTATTGTGTAGTATCACATTTGAGTAGACGTGTAATAAAACAATTGATGCTGTTAATTAATTTATAAAAATAACAAAACAAACATATTTTTGTAGTAATATTTTTTTTATAATGTAATTAATAAAATACAGGTATGAAAACTGACGTCGTTATTGAGTGATTTACGGACTGGATGTCCGTCTTAATTTCGTAATCAGAAAACTCTTACTCATGCGTAGTTCTAATTTCAGTATTTCCGGTTTTATGTTCATTCACGGGAATAGATGTTTCTAATAAATTACTGTCAAATTTTTGTTTTCTGCCAACAAGAAATCACTCACACATCTTTTCATGATTAAAATACAATTAGTGTACGGGCTGCTCGAGACCAAACTTTTGAAAAATTGAATTAAGAGTCCGGCAAACTTGGATTTCGTCCGACGTTACAGAATATGTCACACATGTTTAATAATTTCGCCATGTCATGTAGTGATCTAGTGATTTCTAATATGGCGACACTTTTACAAAACTGGCGACGGAAAATTGCAGTTGGCGATTTTTTTGGTGCCAGCTTTTTAGAAGCCAGAGCAGCCCCTGCTTTGCATCAAACATATTTTGTTACATTTAAATATTTAATCACATTGTACAGTGGTGCCCTTTATTCACAAAAAAAACATGTTTGGTTTCCAATACTCAGTATTTAGAAGATTAAACAGACCTACAAATGTAAAGCTAAAATAACTGATCTACATTTAAAGTTAAAGACACAGATCAAATATGTAGAATGCAACTTCTACTCAACCTGAAATTCTAAAGGCAACCGAAAATGGAGACAAAATGAGCCTTTCATAAAATGGTAAATGTGCACAAATATCGGCTAATGTAGAAAGGTACATGGGAACAATATTTTATTCTGCAACTACCGCTTCAACTATACAAATACAACCCTACGAATAAAGCAAAGCTTTATTTGTAAATAATGACATCATTCTTGGTACCCCTGTCCTTACTTCTAACGATATTTAATATTGTTCTGGTGTATGGCATGTTGTCGAATACGATATTTGTTTGTGACGTCAGGAAATCACTCAAATGCATGCAGAAAATTTCAAGTAAAGAATGGGCTAGAAGTGCACTTTTTTTATGTTTTCCATTAGTATTAAATGTATTTTATGGTTGCAGAATAAAAACAATATTCGTACATTGTGAGAAAAACATTTATTTGTACTCGTGCAAAACAGGTGAGAAATGCTCTGCAGAGCCTTGTATTTCTACCTGTTTCTAAGGCTCGTACAAATAAACTGTATATTTTCTGACAATGTACTAATATTGTATATGTATTTACAATACTTGACTTGACATTTTCCTGTCCTAGGCTTAAGCAAGCATATAGCATGAACCCATATAACACTACACAGACTCGCCCCACTAATTTTTTAAGAATATTTTCAGAGAATGTTCTTATTTGGATTTTGTTGATGCTTCTAGGTTTTTGGTAGGTATTGTGTCAATGGTTACTGAAGAATGTCCGTCCTGAAGAAGCATGGGACAAATTTTTAAGAGCGTTTGGTTTCGTAGAATTGTTTTGAAAAAACTATAAACCTTTCGACTCAAGTACTCTCGAACAATAGATGATGTGACTTCTTCTATGTGTGTTTTGTCCATACTGGCAGTCCTTTTTCCCTTAAATATACTATAAAGATGTTTAAACTTCACTTTTGTCGGCCATTTTGAAACATTCTTTTGGAAACGGAAGTAACTATTTCTGATACCTAAGAAATTATATTCTCTGTATCATATCATAAGGTGCTTTTCATTTAGGTGACCAGTTTAAGATAGTGACTGAATTTCTAATTTTACAATATCATAAATATACTAGAAATTACATATATTGATGTTATTGTAGTGTTATATTTCAAAGTTTTAAAATAAAAATAAAAGTTTTCAAAGTATTCAAATATTTTTATTATTTACATGTAATTTTTGGGAACGTTCGGAAACATTACGTTCATCAAAAACTAATTACGACATAATTCTGATATTGATTGCAGCAACATTTATTCCTCAAACCAGGAACCTATAAATCAAGTTATACTAGTCCCAGCTCAAACATGCTGTAAAAAGCAACTTTTAGAAATAAATCAATCAAAGGATATGTCTTTCGTGACCTTATTTGCATTTTAAACTTTAATACACGCAAGCATTATATGGAAGAATTAAAGTAGATTTGGTAATACACGCAAGCATTATATGGAAGAATTAAAGTAGATTTGGGGAAACTAACATTTTATTATATATTTTAATATCAAATTTTAGCTATACTTTGTCAATGACTTGGCATTTCTCTGATGAATAAAACAAAGAGAAAATTCTTAAGAACGTACACTTCGTTTTATATATATGTGAAAATTCATATCAAAGCATAAGCGGAAAAGTTAAAATTACCATCATTTAAAACTCGACGAATGCGAACTATTGCTTTGGAATCTATAAGATTATATATTAAAAACAATTATCTTTGTGATTAATAATTTTGTTAAAATAAAGAACAATTCATTAATTTCACATATATCAATACATCTGAGATAACAAGACAAAGAACAACTGATTATAACAGTAAAAAAATCTTGCAGGCCAGTATATGAGGCAGCACAAATTTGGTATTCTCTGCCGAATAATGTCAGGACTATAACAACATTTTTACAATACAAAAAGATACATATACAATAGAAGTAGTGTGAAGTCAATAATACAAATGCAGTGCATGTCGAATGTACATGCTTTTTTTTCTTTTTTGAACTAAGTCTGATGAGCTTAATCACCATCGATGTTAAATTGTTAATGTTGTTTAAAATATGTATGTATGATGCTTATAACAGATTTATTTTTTTCTTCTAGAACTGTTTAACTTCTAATGCAGTTTGTTAACAAATTATATGAATGTTTAACTTCCGAATCAATATGCTTTTGATATGTGCTTCTTCATATAAAAAGTTTATGTTTTAACTATGATCTGAATATGTGCTGTATATTTTAGTATTGTTTAACTTTAAGTGCTATTGTAACCACTATACTAAATTATGCGTTGTTTCTATATCCGTGTGCATGAATGCTTTTATCTATAATTTGACAGTCGGCTTTAGGATCTAAGCTCGTTTTTGTCTTGTTGTCTTTGTATCCATATATATATATTGTATTCGCCGACTATACAAAAATGTACATCAATTACTTACTGCATTTCGGAGGTTTAGATACAATTTAGCTAGTAGTGTACTAAGAATAGATATAGATATGTGTAAATCCGAATGACTTGCAATAAATGCTGGTGTCCATCCAGGCTCAAACTTATGTCCTCTTCTTTTTTAATTTACATAAATGACACAGTTAAGAACATAAATGCAAAATCAAACTATTTGCAGATGATACTTTGCGTTGAACATCATCGTTTACAATCCTTTAAATGTTACCGTGTCTTTCTTGACGACCTAGTCAATACCCACAGCTGGTCACAAAACTGGTTCGTAAATTTCAATTCTCTTATCTTACTTACTAGTACATGTCATTTAGTAGATCTATACTTGATTATGCTTTCGTAATCTAGCTGGGACAATCAAATTCAATCTTTAAAGAACAAACTTGAAAACATTCATATCTGGTAGTCTCGGTTGGTGGGGGGGGGGGGGGGTATAAACTAACCAGTATTGAAAGTTTATTTGTTTATATGTACCATGGGAAAAATTATAAGCGAGAAGACAAAATCATAGGTTTATACTTTAAACATAAAATTCTAAAGAATCAAACTCCATATTAT
This sequence comes from Limnoperna fortunei, assembly GCA_944474755.1. Taxonomy (NCBI): domain Eukaryota; kingdom Metazoa; phylum Mollusca; class Bivalvia; order Mytilida; family Modiolidae; genus Limnoperna; species Limnoperna fortunei. The sequence goes on from OX104119.1 coordinate 36,360,256, forward strand.
CTGCCAAACTTAGTAGAAAAATTTACATATATATGGTATTAGGCAAAGAAACAGTTTGTTTGAATCCACGAACTATCTTGTTTTATGAATACATGTTTCCTGCATCTGTAAAATTGTGGAACAGGTCGCCAGATGCCCGGAACTGCAACTGAGCCCTCTCTCTGCATTTAGAAAACTTATAAGAAACCAAAACAGTAAGATTCCCGTGTATTATTATGCCGGAAATAACTTCTTCGCGATGAACTCTTTTTCAATAAATTCCCACTTATTTCTAGGCGGTCTTGTTCAGTGGCGGATCAAGAAGGGGACGGAGTTGACGTTTGCCCACCCCCTAAAAAAGGGAAAGTAAGAAAAAGTGAGCGAAAAAAATGAGGAAAGACAGAGATAGGGAACAGAAAAAGCGAGAGAGAGTGTGTTAAAATGTTAAAATTTGTAGTCCTCAACACCCTCTCAGATTCTTAAATCTCATCAGCTTCTGGGGGCTTCGCCCCGCCAGGGCGCTGCGGTCCCCAGACCCCTTGCCCGAATTTCGCCCCCCCCAACCCGATTTTCCGCATACGCCCATAAATAATGAAAAAGACCTTTTTAACAAGGGAGGTAGTTTTGACCAAAAATACCATTTTTAGCACCTTTTGAAAAGTTATTTCCCAATTTACAAAAATTTAACTTAGAAACCATTTTTCTGTCCATCACTAAATGTATGGACAGTTTGCTGGAAATTATATAAAAAATTCGGAAAATTTCAATGGACAGAATTTGTGCAATCTTTTATATTAGTTCTTGTTAATTGCTTTCTCAGTATAATCCATTAGAAAATATAAAATGTCAGTGCTCAACCCATCGAAAATAAGCTCCGAACCCATTATTATTTATTTTGAATTATGATCACTTGTATAAAAACTAACTATATGGCGAATTCAAAAACATCATCGACAAATGCGTCCCCCTTGAATAGGCACAATTGTACATTATTTCTAAATATGGGTAATACAGATATATAAATTTTACAATACTGGCACGAGACAAAGACGCATTCTGCATACCTGACTTAGACTGAATTTAAGTTCTTTAAATTACGAACCGTATTTGTGAAATTTAGTTTAATAAGCTTTGTGAGAGTCTTGTCTATTATACTGCCTCTTGTAGTCCAAGAATCCTCTGTCGTCCCACGCCTTTTTTAGACTTTGATGGGAGCATCCCGCCAGGAAATGCTAAATTCATTCGGTAATCTAATAATTGCTGATGATACATATTTGATACTATACTGCGATAAAAAATCTGAACGACGGAGAAAGCATAGTTATTCAAAATGGTTTACATAAACACGGACATCATTGCTAAACTATATAAAATTGTTATGATTACACGCATTTTATCATTTTTTCCTTCCTTTTGTTTTCAGGTAGTTTAATTTTCTTTTCTTCTCATTATACCCTTTGTAAAACATGATAACGTTTCATTCATGTATATAATAATTTAATTTGCTTTGTAATCTAAAATCTGATTGGTCAATTTTAATCGAGCAACCCATATTATAAGATATAACTTCCGTGACCTATGGCATATTCTTACGCCGTTAAAATTCAAATAGTTCCATGACGTCATCGGCTTTTTTACCATAAAAATTGTTAAGATTTATAGTTAAAATTAAATTATAAGGGATATTTAAAATTTATGAACAGGTTATACGATATAATATGGTTTGGGTCTGTTTACTTAACTGTTCTGAAATTTGAAGTATTACTTAATTGTATATGTATGGATTGCAATACCCAATAGGGTTTTATATGCAATAACAATAATATTATTGCACACACTGATTATTCTACCTTTATTTATCAGAAAATAAATTGTTATTCATTGTATTGTGTATTGTTGTTTTGTTAATATTTGGGTATTTTCTCATTGTATTGAAGATACAAATTCACATATTAAGCATGTTGCTTGTTTCTGATTCCTACTTCTACATGTTCTATATAATGAAAGATGTTATACTGTTCTTGTTGGTTTCTCTTTGAATATATACACTAAAATGTATCCCTTTACGCGCAGTTTTTCAGTCTTATGACCTGGCCAATTACCCCCACCCGCCACCCCAATGAGAGGGCGACCCATATCCGCCCCTTGGACAAGTGCAGCAGCGAATTTATTTGGGAGGGGATGGGTGGTAGAACACAACAAAAATAAGTCAGGTTATTGCAAGTCGCACAGGTTAAGTACATTCAAGTTCAAATGTCCTTAGTTTAAATGAAGCGTGGCAGATTTATACGGCTAAACTTTACTCGCTTTCGGCGTGTTCGATGTGGCATATTATATAAGAATCCTCGCGCCTATTCAATCAGCTGTAGGCGTTGGAAGAAATATAACAACTTTACTGTTTATTGTTATGTTGCAATTTTGAATACTATTCTTGAATGTCAATCAGGGTTCATAAAATCATTTAATTCCACCGATGTTTAGTGTTATGAAAATAATTTAACGAACACTTTTAAAGGGTGCACCCGATAATAAGAATCAGGATCATTTGAAATGTTTTGTAATTGACTATTGTTTGAGATATTTATGTCTATTCCCTTATGACTGTTATTTTGTAAACCAACCTGTAAATTGTGTACAAAATCCTCGAGTTTTTCTGCAGCAAAGTTCATATAATTGGAAATCTAATTCCTTGAAGAAATTTAAATATGAATTTTTTTCTATTACTTCAAAGGGGCCTCCGTGGCCGAGTGTAAGGTAGTTTAGCATTTACAATTGCTCACCGACGTGTCAACGCCGAGATGACGATATAAGCCTGCTTCGGACCGGCAAGTGTGTTCGAATCTAGTTCAACATAAAACCACCCATTTCACGTTTATATTTATCATGTGTATCTGTCTTCTACCCTTTTAATTATTTGAAATGCGAGCTAAACATAAAATATCAATATTCGATTAAAAGTTGAAGATAAACATGCAATGGGAGGTTTTATTATTGGAACTATGCTCGAATCCAACCGTAATAGACAAAGATTGATAGTTTTCCTTCCGATAGTCTGTTGTTTTACCAGGTGCTCCATTTTCGTTGCACAGTAGGCCGAATTTTACTGCCGTTATAATCCGAAGTTAGTTTTATGATTCGCCAAAAAAAAGCGAGGGTACGATTATTCGTTCTAGTTGCACAGTAAAACCGAAGCGGAATTATATTTGAAAAATTGCTGAAACAGGAGTACCATATCCGATTGTTTAAAAATCTGTTCATGGATGGATGCTCCAGCACGCCTTATCCTATCAGTACAGTAACTGTATAAAATTGCATTATGACGTCGAAGATAGCTGCGGGTCGTGGTTAATTAATGTGACGTGCTTTAAACTCTTTGAAACCTCAACCACGGTAAAAAAAATTTATATGTACGAGCAACATGCGACCCATGCTCCGGCACAGAACATACTGGTTCTCAGATATAGCCTCTTCCCCACGCCATCCCTTGTTAACTGCGGGACTAAATTTGTCGTCTGACCGTTATGTTTGTAAACAAAGAATGATGTGTGTAAAATACCACACGAGATCTTATTTATTTTTATATACATATAGTCTATTTATACACTTTTGATACAGTTTTTCATTAAAATTACTGCGTTTGTACGCGAAATTTATCTGTCATGTATCTCTCACAATGTCAACCAATGGTAGGTAGAGGTGAATGACCATGTAATTTCTGTAATGCTAATTACAACGTGAGTCAAGTTGGTTACTTATTCAACGCTCAAAATTCAACATTCAAATAAATAAAAAAGACTTCTTTCAGTTCAACATTTAACACCAAGTTCCCAGTTCAACATTTCCAGTTCCTAGTTCAACATTCGTAGTTTCTGGATCAATATTTAAACATTTTTTGTTTCTCGTGTATCTCTCACACATTTTTCAGTTCAACATTCGCGGTTCCAAAATCAATATTCGTAGTCTCTCGTTCAATATTCAAATAGTTTAGTTCTTCGTTCAACATTAGAAGTTCCTAGTTCAACATTCGTAGTTCCGGTTCAACATTTAAAATTTTTAGATTCTAGATCAACATTCGAAGTTCCTAGTTCAACATTCGTAGTTTCTGGTTCAATATGTAAAAGTTAAGTTCCTCGTTCAACATTTGCACTTTCTAGTTCAACATTCATAGGTCCTAGTTCAACATTCGCACTTTCGAGTTCAACATTCGATTTTTCAGTTCCTAGTTTCTTTCCCTCCATCCTCACAATTCAGGGTTACTATGTCCACACGGACACGTACATGAGGACACAGAAACCCTGACTTGTGAGGATGCCTTCCTTCTTAATGGATTTTAATTAACCACCAGATATGTCTAATTATCTGATTTAGACCTGGGTGAGACGTAGGGTGCCATGCAAACGTGGAGCGGTAGTTGTTTACTTTTCCGGAGCACCTATACTAACTCTGGGTTTTAGTTGGGTTCGATGTACTCAATGTGTGACTTTTGCGTTTGTTCGTCTGTTTGTTTTGCTGTTGTTTCCTCCTTTGTTTAACCATGGTTTTGTCTGTCCTTGACCTATCGTTACAGGTGTGCTCCTCGATATCTTCGATTCTTTTCTTTTATAAAACAAAAACGCCTTGAATCGTGGAAATTTAGAAAAATACTTTCATAGCAAAACAAATTAAACACGTCATTAGTAGCTAACATGATTGCATGTTTGGTGCAACTACGTCTGTTTTAATTAAATATATTCCAGAATTTAAGGGACAGTTCAAATAAGCGACATCTCTGTATTTAATCAATTAGTGAAAACATATTGTGTTGTTGCTAAAACCTCTATTTAAAAATTGAATGAAAATTAAATTTAGCTCGCTCATATATTTCTGTTTCAGACAATATATTCCTGGCTGCGTGAAATGATGTAGAAATGTTTGAATTTATAAAACGTCACCTGACGCACAAGGTTATAGTGCATGCCCTTTGTGTAAAATAGCGGACAATCTGTAAGTCCGTAAAAAATGTGCATGTCACATACATCAAAGTGTCAATAAATCTTGAAAATAGAATTAAAAAATGCACGAATCGTTGTTCCTTTTCAGTGTAAATTAATTAAGAAATAGATTATTGCGAGCGGGCTTTATGGGAATTGGAACATGGTCAGGCCTTATATTTGTCAATATTTTATACCGAGCGATAGCGAGGTATAAAATGAAGACATAAGGTCTGACCATGTTCTAATTCCCATAAAGCCCGCTCGCAATAATCTATTTCGATTCTAATATGTCTAACAAATGTTTTAAAATTTCGAAGCGGTTCTAAGAGGACGCTTTCAGTGGTAATATTGTTGTTTTGAAACTAACACGATATATCACAAAATAGTATGTTAAAGCAAATAAAATTGACATAAACATATTTTCTCGTCATTTTATTGAATGTACGTACCTTTTAAACAAAAATATTGAGAAATCTTAACGAAATTGCATCGTTCCAGTTTGAAATTTTCAGTTCAGCGTAATATGACGTCGGAATTCTAATTGTGACGTCATAATAATTCGAATGTAGAATTGTTAAAATATAATGTATCGGGAGTAGTTTAAATCATATAAATCTCAGAATTCAGACTAAAAGTAATAAATTATTAACAATAACGATAATTATGGATAACACATAACAAACGGCATTTGTAAGTCAGTTTTTACATTTACACTAAACACGCAGTTTACGCATGTGCGAACTAAACTTATTGGAATTTTGACACGGCTTTGTTTACATAGCTAAAGCAGGACGTCATATTAGAATATTTAAATTAGTGATTTATAGTTATAATCGTTAGGAATATGTAGTCTTCCCTACACATGGATTTGACTTGTGCGTGACAATGAGTAGCTCGACATTGCTATATAACTCGTCAGAAGCACTCGATGATTGCACCCATGTTTTTTTTTTAGTTCGGGTGACTTTTGCACTTTCTGCGGTTTTTTTGTGTTTTGTTTTGTTTTGTATAAATCTGGATTTTTTTATCGTTTCTTGATTTTTCGCATCGGTCGGCTTCCTTGCTAGTTTTATAGAGCGATGTTTTAAAAGGGGGCTTCTCTGAATCAAAACCAAAAAGAAAATTGTTAATTGAATGGTATTCTACAAAATTTATGTTTTCTTATTCTCTTCGGACATTGAAACCAACGCAGAACGTAGCTTATCATTGACAAATACAAATACAAATAATTTTATTGGCTCAAACTCATCTACAATAAATGGTTAAGGCCTATGACAATAATTGGATACAAAATTAAAATTACAACCCATACAGTAGGGTTACTATGATAATAAAATGTGATATAGATAATACTTATTTATTATACAGGAAAATTAAGATGGCATTTCCTATATTTAACCCATCTGATATGAAGGAGGAAGTCAACTTTAATATTTGGTATGAAGTATTATTTAAAAGAAAATTTAAGTCTGGGAAATTTTTAAAACAATGATTCTTGTTTTGAAAAATATTCAATATCTTTGTATGAAGTGTTTCCCGTAGTTGCTTGTATTTTGAACAGTATAAAATAAAGTGATTTTCATCTTCTATCTGACCAGAATTATAATAATTACAAACTCTTAACTCTCTTGGAATTTTAAGGTGTCTTCCATATCATGAATTACACCATCCTCACAAGTCAGGGTTCCTGTGTCCACATGTGTCACACATTATACTTTTTCAGGAAGGTTTACAGCACAGGCAAAAGAGCACCTTATGTTGACATTTTGAAAAACAAAAATGATAGAGCTGCATTATGCCAGATACGAATTAGCTCTGATACATTAATGATGAAAGAGGAAGACACCTAAAAAACATTGACTAGAGCGGTTTTTCAGTTTATAATACAACATTGTAAAACGTAAATTGTATAATACAAAATAAGAAAATTCTATTTAATATTTAAAATAATAACAAATATAGTACATGTACTGAATTTAAGCTCATAAATGCATTTTGGTTCCTTTGTGTTCAGCTATTTAAGATCATTTAAATATTTTGTGAAAAAGAAAACTAATAATAATTCTTCCTTTCACTCAATATCAATGATGTTTCTAATAACACATTCACTTTTATATGTATTTTTTACAATGAATTTATTATTATTGAATTATTTACTTCCTGATTTGATAATGTTACAAAATTTTTCCTTACAGTTGAAGTAGATTCAATGGTAACTTCGCGAAAAAATGAAAATTTGATTTGTTATTCTTCAAATAAAAAGAAACACTTTTGCCTCTTGATGTTTTATTATATTTTCAACGGTTAAGTTCCTACATTGAATTTACCGTGTTAAAAATGCACTTATGGAGGGTCCGCCATCTTGTCACTATCTCGTCACCAGATGGCGATACGGTTGTAGGAAAGAAACAATCGGAACATCTCTCGGCCATTTCCGTCAAGGGTCGAGAAAGTGACCTCGGAGGTAAGTGATATCCATTTTGAACTATTTTCAGTGATTTCAAAGAATTTGTGACGTCACAAGTTCGTTTGTGACGTTTCAGTTCATTCATTTTATTGGCTTGTCATTGACGTTTAGTTGATTGTTGCTGATGACGTAAGATTGTAAACAAATACTTTTCCATTTAAACGTTGTCAAAGAAGGATTTTTTTGGCAGTGTCAGCGAATTTAAGTTTAAAAAATACAATCTTGTATTAGATTTTTAGTTCTGCTTCGATAAAGATCTGTATAATTGAATAATAAAAGGATAATCTATTTCATCGCAGTAAAATAATGTTGTTGTGTAAACAGGCTAACCGCATCACATTTGGACCGATTTTTGGTCCATATCCATACACTTACCTCCGAGATTACTTTCCGACCATAGGCGGAAATAACCGAGGTGATCCGATTGGGAAAGAAAGTCACAGGAAAAAAAGTCACGGAAAAAAAGTCACGGATAAAAGTCACAGGAAAAAAAGGCACAAGAAAAAAAGTCACAGGAAAAAAAGTCACAAATAATAAGTTGCATCGGTATTGACTGTGTTTTTTTAGGTTTTTTGCAAGATTTATGTTGTTGTGTATAAAAAGTGCAGTGGATATTTAAAGACATTTAATTTTAAAATATATATCATAACAAATTAGCAAAATTTTATCATATTAAAAACAACGGAATAAATAAGCAATTAGTAGTGCAGTAATTGGTCACACATGTTCATTTTTCAATACACATTATTTAATAAATAAATCAATAAAATTTTGAAGCCATATTTTTGGCTTGGGTCTATGTATATTTAAAAAATATTTCTATAGTTGTTTATCCTATACTTTTCTTTGGTATACATATTTTTAACTGTTACAGCAGCACAAAAAGAGCCGTCTACAGTAGTATGTTATTACTAAAATGAGGGGCCGCGGTGGCCGAGTGGTCAAGGTAGTTCGTCTACTATTGATCACGTGGTCTGTCAACACTGAGATTGCGGGTTCGATTCTCACTGCAGGCAGGGTGTACTCGACTCCAATCTTAATTGACAAGGATTGCCAGTTTTCCTACCGCAGGTCGGGGGTTCTCTCCGGGTACTCCGGCTTCCTCCCCCAATAAAAACTGGACGCCATGATATAGCTGAAAAATTGCTGAAAGTGGCGTTAAAACATGCACACCATTCAAACAAACAATATTACTAAAATGTTTTCTAGATTTTGTTGGGCTTGGAATACAATTTTTATTAATGGTATTAAATAACTAATAAGTAATAAACAAGTTTTGCATAAAATTATAATTATAATTATAATAAACGTAAAAATATGTCATATTATGACAACATATGTGACCAAGACTGTGACTTTTTTTCCTATCAAAACTGTGACTTTATTTCCTGTGACTTTCTTTCCTTTTACCGAAATAAGATATATAATATGTGATCGTTCATATTACTTGAATATCGCATGTCGGAGACTAAAAAAATTTCTAATCACAAACCCATGAACCGCGTTAAATTGGAGCTTTAAATCATGATTTAATCACGGAATACAAAAAAAACTTTTTCTCATTGAGTTAAGTGTCCTCTTGACCCGTACAGATCTAAAGACCGCTAAATGTGCATATTAAAGATTTTTTTTACCGATTGAAAGCAAGATTCAAATATATTTCAAAGTATGTTTGCTGAGTTATTTAAAAGCAGTTTCTTTAGTTATATTATATTAACTTTTTTTTTATTTGCAAAACATAAACCCTGACGGGTTCAGCAAATACAAAAGAACTTACAAACAGAAACACATATAGAGAACAAAATGATTGAACATGTAAATGAATTATATATATAGAAAAAAAAGAAATGGAATGCATCTAGAATTAATTTTGCATAATTTTCAAATTCTTACATATACATTTTCTTATTTTAAAAACAGCCATATGTCAAAATTTTACACGATAAAAATCGTGGTCAGTAAGAGCTCACTAACGAGAACCACGAAAATTGTCCAAATTAGAACGAATAATCGTACACTCGCTTTTTTAAATTTTTATTTATTTATTTATTTTTTATTTTTTTTGACGAGGTTAATCCGACAAATCACAAAACTAACTCGGATTATAACGGCAGTCCAAATCACTTCAAATCATGAAACCCTCGCGTTTTGTTTAATATTTGATTCTTTATTTGCACTTGTTATGTTCATTTTTAAACCACGAAGACATATAAACCTGCCTTGTTACAGACTTTTAATCTGATAATAGATCGAGATGTGCACGAAGTCGACCCTACCCGATCATTCCATTAAAGTGCATTTTGACCCAATTAATTTGGTACGTAGCACGTGGTTCTATTACGAATACGTCAAGCATTATTTGTGAAAGTTAAGATGTTTGTTACGGATTTATTTATTCAATTATAGTTATTTGTTCGGATTTATTTATGCATTTACAGGTAAGTTTATTGAATTATTTTCCCAAGTATGGGCTTATTTTATGTGTGGCATTTTTAAAGCAAAGAACATTTATAATTTTAGTAACAATTTAGTAATAAAAAATATGACGGACACTACTCTTATTTTTTTTTAAACTACGTTGTGTCACATGCGTAGCAATTGCGAATCAGTATTCAGTCTTGCAGTTGCAGTTGAGTCGCCCCAATGCAGTAGTGCGGTGCGCTCGAATAATTTACCACAAACTATTATAGTCATAATCTTCGAGTCAACACACGGTGACCACTTTGTGTCGGCTGCTGTTTCTCTATCCTTTACTTATTTAAACTACTGAAAAGAATTAGCTTGTAAACAAACTCTTATATATTTTTGTCTTGAAAAATTTAATTTGCTTCATAAAAGTAATCATCAAATGAAAAATCGTGTGATCTCTCTTACCTGCACTTATACTCCATACCTTTGTGAAGATATTACTCAAAACATCTTCAGATTCACAATATAAACTTTGATGAGGGTGCGATGAAAAGGGGGGGGATAAGGTTAAGATTCTCAAAAAATTAAAATAAACAATATTACAGGTCAAATGAAATAGAAATTGCTGTACAATTGTACTAATAATGAATAAAGAACATGAGCACAAAATCACAGGTCACAAAAATCATTAAGTCTTAATTACAGATCATACAAAATCCCGCAGTCCCCTCTTTGATGTGCACTAGGTTTTGTTTCTTAAAAAAGAATAGTTTAGAAAATTATAAAATAGTAAAAATGGGCCTAGTAAAAAACAAGAAACAAATATATCCACGCAACATTTGATGAAAATATTCTCTTAATTGTTTGCCCTTCGGGGAAATATATAGTTAACATTTTTTTCACTCAACTGTACACCAAGTTTCATTGAATTAGTTACCACTCAGAATGTCAGAGAAGAATGTTGTCAGCTGTATTACAAGAATACAAGAATACAAGTTTATTGGCCAATTATGGGCCCTCAAGGGGCAAATACAGCACAACATGTATGATTATTACAGTACATAAATAACATAGATTATAGATTTCAATGACATTAAATTTTCGGGGTGTCATGTCAGATACAAATTTTTGCAATTTAGAAATCCCAAAGGGTAGCCTAGAAACCCAAAAACACCTCTAAAAAGTCCAGAAATTTGCTTTGTACAATAAGCTTAAACCCACACCCTCCCCCCCCAAAAAAAACAAAACAAAAACCCATCAGCCAATTCAATTAATAACTTATCTTTATTCGTTTTGTTCTGATTCTATAAGTCACTGCTTTTCAATATTAAAATTTCATTTAGAGATAATTCCACTGTCCATGCTGCAGTTTTTTTTGTTTTGTCACAGCCAAAAAAAAGGGGGGTTGTGGGGTGGCAAGATCTTTTATGTTAATGTGTTTTGGGCATTTTTACACAACTGTTAACTGTTTTTCAACCATAACTTGTTACCTTTTTCTTAAAAATTGACATGATGGTTGTTAACTGTTAGTAAGTCAGAACACTGTTAACTGTTTTACAGATTTTGTCTGTGGTAAATTCATTTTATTCAACACTTTTTAAAATGTAATCAAGTCTTCCTATGAAGGGAGGAATATACCTGACTAGTTACCATGGAGACACTGATTTATGTATGCATTTTCTCACCATATTGCCCTCCAATATGGTGTTTTCTGTTTTTTTTTATTTTTTAACTCGATGTTTTCTGTTTTCTCATGTAAATTTCTGTTATCTGTTATCATTATTTTAGTTAAATTTACTGTTATCTGTTTTCAAAAAATAAAAACATATTCCTCTTACTCAGTCAAAGTTTAAATACAGAAATGTTTTCATAATTTATGCACCAATTTTTGTATTTAAAAAATGATAGTAATATTCTTTAGAAATAAGTAATAAGTTCCATAATTTGTTAATAGAGACACTTTAAAATTCCAAGACAAGACATTGTATATAATGTAATACAGATAAAAACCCTAAACATTCTGCAGAAAAACTGGCAATTCTTGTCCATTAGGTTTGGAGTACAGTACACATGGCAAGAAGTAAAGATCGAACTCGCAACATCAGTGTATAAGACCAATGATCAAAGGTAGATAGACAAACTACATTTACCACTATGCTGCCAAGGTCACCAAAGTAAAGTAAACAGCAAATTAAAAATAGGATAAATGATTTTTTTGGTGGTTGCTAAAAATTCATTTAGTTTTTTTGGGATACCAATTTTCATTGTTTGAAAACCATCACTGTTTACATAGTTTTGTGTTTTGGCGCCTGTTATAGCAACAGGAGGTTGGATTTTATTTAGCAGACATGACTTGTGTATCAATCTATAAGCATCCCATGAATGATAATGAAAGAATATTTTATGTGTATGTAAAATTATTTTTGGAAAGAGTTCTACGTGATCCCCCCTTCTCAACCCCCACCCTCCAATAATTATTTGTTTCATATTGACAAACCATTATTAGTAATGGATAAGGAAATCAATATTAAAACTTTTTTTTTATATTTATGATTGTAATTTTGGAGTGCAGGTGCCATAGAGACTCTTTACAAAAAATTCCTGTAAAATGTAAATTTATAGCTTATTTAAATTTATTAGCTTTTGATGTAAATTCATATTAATAATTATCAATATCTTGCCCTGTTGATCAAACGTTTGAGTAATGTCCAGCAAGCAATACATCAGCAATATACAGGACAAGAACAAAACCTTATCATTTAATAAATCAGTAAAAGAATGAAAAAACAAAAAAACATTACAAAGAAACAAATTGTAGAATACATATTAACAAACCTCCTAAATGTAGCAAACAGATATAAAATCAATTTAGTTTTCTCCCTTCCTCAGTTCTAATGACTGCTTTATGAAAGAAATAAAGGATTTAATATCTTCAGGTTTTGATGGGTTTAAACTATAAGAGAGGTTTTTAAGTTCACTAATATATTGTCAACATGATCAATATTATTGTATAAATTATAGATATATTTTGATCTAAGTGTTTCATTAATTTTACAATGAAAAAAGAAATGTAGTTCATCTTCTATCTCATTACACATTTTACATAATCTTTGTTGTCTTGGAATTTTATATCTACCCTTTTCTATTAATAAATCATGGTCACTTATTCTAAATTTAGTTATTATTCTTCTTGTTTCTTTATTTAAATGTTTTGTCAGTTCAAATGCCTCTTTTAAAAGAGGGTTAATATTATTATTATGTAACCTAGCAAGATAGCTTATAGTCTGGCACTTAATAAAACACTCAATAGGAAGACTGCCAAGTTCTTCTCTGCCAATTATATTTGTTGTATTTCTTCTTACTCCTAAGACAGATTTAATCAATTTTAAGTGAACTTGTTCTAGTGAGTTTTTATCTATAAAATTAAAAATGCTAAATTGTGAATTATTTTTCTGCGCTCTAATTTTAGAGCGAAACTCTTTAAGGTTAGAGTCCATAAAAGAGATTTCTGAGTTATATGTTAATATTGGTTTAATCATGTTTTCAAACAGATTGACTGCAACTTTAAGTGACACACGTCTCAAACTTATTGGTATAGGACTTACACTGACTCCACACAGTATTACAAACAAAACTTCTTTGCTTTGTTTGCCAGATCTGATAAACATGGAATTAAACTGCCATTTTTTGAAATTGTGCAACCTAAAAATTTATAATTATTAACAATATCTAGTGGTTTGTTTTTATAGGTTAAATTTAGTCTTCCTAATGTTTGGTGGTTTTCTAAGATCATTGTTTTTGTCTTCTTTTCATTGACTGTTAATTGCCACATATCACAATATTTGGATAAATTGTTCAGATTATTTTGCATCCCTTTGGCAGATTCTGATATTAGTATTAAATCATCTGCAAAGAGAAGACTACCTATTTTTGTATTGACAAATTGTGCAGGATAACTATCTTCATTCATGAAAAGTTCTACAATATCATTAATAAAAATATTAAAGAGGGTAGGACTAATTGAATCCCCTTGTCTTACCCCCATAGAAGTTTGGAAGAAGTTTGAGTTATAACTTTTATGTTTAAAAGAGTTTAAAGTATCTCCAAATTGCTTTTTTATAATTTGAAATAAAAGTTTACCGATTGCAAGGTTACCTAATTTAAACAAAAGACCTTGTCTCCATACAGAATCAAAAGCCTTTTGGAAATCAACAAAACAAATGAATAATTTTTTCTTATCTCTATGTAAGTATTTATTTATCAATGATTAAAGTATAAATAAACTATATGTGGTTCTATGATTTTTTCTAAATCAGAACTGAGAGTTATTAAATTTGTGTTGCATAAAATGTACCAATCTATTATTTAATATTACACTAAAGACTTTTGACAAACAACTCATTAATGAGATGCCTCTGTAATTATTTAAATCATCTTTATCCCCATTCTTAAATATAGGAACTATAAAAGACTTTTCCCAAGACTTTGGATAACATCCAGTCTTTAATATTAGATTAAATAACTTAAATATTGATTTCAATGTAAATGTACAGCTCTCTTATATTATTTCATTTATAATGCGGTCAGGTCCACCTGACTTATTATATTTTATATTTTTAATAACACTTTTAATTTCAGATGTTAATTTCAGATGTAACCTATTGGCCTGTCTGTGCATTCATTATAACACATTTCTTTTTCCACTAAATTTAACTTATTAATTGTGAATTCTTCAAAATCATTAATGTTTTTACATATACCCTGATGTTTAAAATGGTTGGTAATTTTGTCTAATTAATAAATATGTCTTCATTTAATTCTTCACCTTCACAAGGTGTTTTTTTCTTTTCATAGATTTAAGCATTTTCCAGTATTCCTGGTCTTTATGACTAAAATGAGCTTCCAGTTTTTTTTAATATCTCTTCTCTTTCCTTAGCTTTTTCATGTTTAACTGCTTTTTTTAAGCTCTTTTTTAAATCGAAAAATCTACTTCGTAAATTATTCAATTGTTTCTAATATTTCTTCCTATAAAGTTTATTTGCTGTTTAATATCTTGCATACATTTTCAGATATATTTGTGAACATTTTATTTAGTTCTTCTGTAGCCCCATCGACACCTTCCTGGTCATCATTAAAATTTTTTGTTTCAAAATTCACTATATTATTAATATGGTTTATATATTCAAAATAGGAAATAAGTTTTATTTTTGATTTTTCTTTGTCCCATTTAAATAAGTTTTATTTTTGATTTTTCTTTGTCCCATTTAAATAAGGTATCTTCAGTCCATCCTGAGTTATTTTCAAAGCTAAAGTTACAGTTTATTGTATCCAATTTACATTTTAAATAATTTCTGTTTGTACATGATCTGATAAATAAGTAAAGTTGTTAGTTTTAAAATATTGAACTGAGGAAAGGAGAGGTTCTGATACAATCATATAATCTACAACACTTAGCCCATTGGTCATACAAGTAAAATTTCCTAGCATATCCCCAAAATATCTTCCATTTGTCATACACAGGACGGATGATATACATAAATCTATAAGTTTTAATCCATGTGAATTTACAGTTTTATATAAATTAGATCTGTTAAAATATGTATCTATTCTATAGTTTTGTGGAAGGGCATCAAATCACAAATATTTATTTAAATTTATACTATCATCATTTACAAAATTTTTATATTGTTGTATTTCTTCTTACTCCTACATGTAAGACAGATTTAATCAATTTTAAGTGAACTTGTTCTAGTGGGTTTTTATCTATAAAATTAAAAATGCTAAATTGTGAATTATTTTTCTGCGCTCTAATTTTAGAGCGAAACTCTTTAAGGTTAGAGTTAGAGTTATTTCACCAGTTCGAACATTTAAATCTCCTGCTAATATAATCTTGCCCTTGTTGCAAAACTTGTTTATTTCTTCTTCTAAAAGTAAAAAATCATTATCACAGTATGGAGAATTTTCAGGAGGGATGTACTTGGCACATAAATAGACATCTTCTTCAAAGCCAAAAAAGGACTTGTGTAATTTAAGCCATAATCTGTTATCAGATAGAGTACCTTCCCTTATATAAGTGATTCGTTTTTTGTATTTCTTTCTGTATACAATAATAATGCCTCCTCTATGTCGTTTTGCTTTTCTTTTTTTTCTTTCTTGTTTTGCTTATACTAGTTTCAAAATCTGGTAATGATAATAAATTATTTTTGCCTTTCCAGGTTTCTAATAAAATGTTAATGTCTGCATCAAAACATTGTAAAAATAAAGGATCTTTTGTTTTATCACCCAGCCCGTGTATGTTCCACGAGGATATACGTAAATATCAGAACACATAATGATTTAAGGTAATGAACAGAGACGTGCTTATAACAATAGAAAACATATGACTGTACTGAAACTTGCATACTGTTAATTACAGTGTTAACAGTGAATCTTACACAATAGAAAATATATAACTGTACTGAAATTTTAAACTTGCACACTGTTAATTACAGTGTTAACAGTGAATCTTACACAATAGAAAACATATAACTGTACTTAAACTTGCATACTGTTAATTACAGTGTTAACAGTGAATCTTACACTCAATAGAAAACAAATAACTTAACTTAAACTTTCATACTGTTAATTACAAAGTAAACTTTCGTACTGTTAATTACAATGTTAACAGTGAATCTTACACAATAGAAAATATATAACTGTACTGAAATTTTAAACTTGCACACTGTTAATTACAGTGTTAACAGTGAATCTTACACAATAGAAAAACATATAACTGTACTTAAACTTGCATACTGTTAATTACAGTGTTAACAGTGAATCTTACACAATAGAAAAACATATATCTGTACTTAACTTGCACACTGTTAATTACAGTGTTAACAGTGAATCTTGCACAATATAACTGTACTTAAACTTGCACACTGTTAATTACAGTGTTAACAGTGAATCTTACACAATAGAAAACATAACTGTACTTAAACTTCAATACTGTTAATTAGTGTTAACAGTGAATCTTACACAATAGAAAATATATTACTGTACTTAAACTTGCATCCTGTTAATTACAGTGCTAACAGTGAATCGTACATATATTATGTTTGTTTGTTTGTTTGAATGGTGTTTTAACGCCACTTTCAGCATTTTTCAGCTATTTCATGGCGTCCAGTTTTTATTGGGGGAGGAAGCCGGAGTACCCGGAGAGAACCCCCGACCTATTATGTACATGTTATCAATTAAGTTTGTATAACATAAATTTTAACCTCCTATGCTTTCTGTTCAAAATTGTCTTCATTCATTAGTGAGATAAATACAATTGTCTAAAATTGTATGAAAAACAAAAAGGACAAAGAATAACATCACAATTCGTTTGAATGGTGTTTAATGCCACTTTCAGCAATTTTCTAGCTGTATCATTGCATCTAGTTTTCATTTAGGAGAGGAAGCTGCAGTATCCAGAAAAGCCAAGGCCTTTGTAAGAAAATCACAATCCTTGTCAATTAAGATTGGAGCACTGGATTGGAGTCAATAGCACCCTGTGTGACCCAAACCCGAAACCTTAGTGTTCAGTAGTAGAGGAGCTGCCTGAACCACTTCACATCAAGGCCACCATAAAATAAGAACTGACATGATGTCAACTTTGTTTTTTGCATGCTCCTTGTATTTTCTAAGCTTTTTCCCAGTTATGGTTAATTTTTGTTTTTGCTTTTTTAAAATTTATAAAGAGTTTTCTTTCTTTCTTTCTCATTATTTTTCTGTTGGTTTCATTTTTTTCAATAGGAATATCACATAAGTATAAATAATTGTTTCCTATGCCTAAGGTAGCTCATTTATTGTAATGTTCATACTGGGACAATTCCCAGTGCTTGACCTACAGAGCAGCCCAGCGCATCCCCGGGTGGCGGATAGGGGAGACCCTCTCGTTGGGGGGTTATCAGGTCATAATACGGAAAGCCTGGCCCCGGACCATAGTGGGTAACATGTTTGGAGAGTGCCAAGCTCCTTGCACCATAAAGATCCCTTTTGTAGTTTTCAAAAAAGAGTAGGCTCATTGTAGCCACTACAAAAGGCTAAATTCTCTGACCCTACCCAATACTCCATACTTTTCCAGTGGCAGTCAAAATTTTGTTCCATGTGTCCCATCCCACCCATTTTTCAATTGATGTATTGTTTGTTAACTTGTTTCCGTCCTGAATATAGCAGAAATATTGCTTGCTGGACGTAAAGCAAACATCCAATCAATCAATCAATAGTGTAATGTTATCATGATGATCCAATACTAACAATAGTCTACTATAAAGAAATAATTGAGAGCAGTCCGAGTTTGTTTAAAGTAATTGCTTTTAGTTTTTAATATCATTATACTTCTTTTTCAGAGGATGCACATGTTTTCAATAGTTTAATCAAGAAAAGTAATTTCTGCAAAATCAGCTTTGCATGCACAGAATATTTTACCAGTCTGTACTAATACCAAGTGTAGCAACCATCATCAGGTAAATATTTAGCTATCTCACTCTTCTTTAAAAAAAGGATTTATACTATCACTATGTAGTCCACAACAAGGGCTGAAATAATTCATTGGCAGTCTGCCAAGTGCAGTTTTGGCAGATACATTTCACTTTTCATAACCAAAACAAAATTACAGTACCTATTGAGAACCACTTTGAGGCATTAATTGAACTTTTGGATAACTTTCTTATGACTTAGGCATTAAATAATGTTCATAAGTATGATTTTTAACACAAAAGGAGAGTTCACTTTCCAAAAATGATAAATTTAAATGCCCTGACCAACACATAAAAAGGAAATGTTGCATTTGTTCATTATAAAATTCCCTATTTTCGGAATACAAGAGTTACTTCCCATTTGCAAGAGTTGTCTTTCATAACAGCAGGTATCTAGTATTGAACAGATAGGGAAAAATCATGTTTTAATTTTTTTTAAAATAATGTCTGTGGACTGACTCTTCCAGTACAACTAAAAAAACTGCAGAATTAGTTTGCATATCATAATAAATTTTACTGGTTGCTTTGCTATATGTGAATAAAAAAATATTGTAGAAAAACTACTTTTTACCCACAGTAAGTACTATAAAGTACCTGCTCTAAAGAACAGATAACTCTGCAAATGGGAGATAAATCTTGTTTACCGCAAGTAGGGAATGAGAGATTCCTGGATTACAATACTGGTTACAATATATTTTTTTTTAATTCAGGATGTCTTCTGCCATCTGCAATATTACTGAAAACATTTTATGGCAATATTTCAGTTATAAAATTGCATGTAAATATTTTAACTAAAAATAAAATCAATAATTTGCTGAATTGGAACATTTATGCATGATGATACTAGTACAATTATCAAAATGTCCATAATACCCTTAATTGAAAAGTATTACATTCAAAGTCAGTTAAAGTGCGCCAATTACAAATATTGTGGTCACAGACGTTTTTTGATGACCAATAGTATAATTGTTATGGGAATTTGACTTTAATTTAACTCGTAGGTAATTACGTGTTGAAAAAATTAACAATAATGTTCTGTTTGACTCATTAATTGGTCAACACTGACTAATTTTGAAGCCTACATAGTAAAAACCATTATGTCACAAATTTGGAGTACTAAATTTATTTACAAAGAAAGAAAATTTATAGCGAAATAAATAAGTGAAATATGTTTTCTATGATAGAGAATTGTCAGAATTTGGATAAAAACACTCTGTTTTTATGTCAGTATATTTGGAAATAAAAAAAGACAACACAGTATTTGTGTCCCATAAAATGCTGTGAATTACGTTACAATTTCATGATAGTCGTATTGCAAACAAATTTGATTAATACAGTAATGATTCGTGAACGAATATGTACAAAAATGCTTCAAAATATTTATAAATCATGATTAAAAGGTGTATGAATAATTTTGGCCTAAAAACTAGTCTTTGATTTCAATTTTTAATTTTTTGCATTTAATTGTGAATTACGTTACGGTACCTTCCTCATAATAGGTATATGCTATAAGCGTCAAACACTGTGAGTAATAAACACACTGATGTTAACCATAATTGCCATATAAACATTGTTTTTAGCTGTTAAAACATTTCTCATATATTTGCAAATGCTTATGTCCGTAAATTACGTTGCAGTGAATTACGTTACGGTATATTCAGTAAACATGCTTTAAAACTTATTTCCTAGGAACAAATTACCTGGAAACTTTATTTTTTGACACCGCCTAAAATAAGGGCGTTTATTGAAAACTAAGTTGCCAAGCGGGAGACATTTGAAACATTTTCTTGTGTAAACATTACCATCACTCGTAAGTACACATTTATTTAACAAGAACACATATTATATAGCATTAATTGTCAGCGAAAATTATTATTAAACGACACAATATATAATATACTGCAGAACTGTGAATATGGAATATTGATTCCATTTGTATTTACGTCACGTGAGGGCACAAAGTTTAGTGTAACGTAATTTACGTATTGTAACGTAAATCACATGCACATTTATGTTATAATTTGTTTCCAAAAAATGGTAAAAGTTGATAAAATGATGTGAAAAAAATGTTTAAACACTAACCGAAGATAGGCATACAATTTAGAAGGAGTTAGGCATTTGGAAACGTTGACATTTCCTTATCGATACTACCAAACACCAGGTGGATATATCATTTTGTTTTAAAATGGCACTTTCATTTTAAATTTTATCTTGCTATAATTGAAAGCATTTGCAAAAAATAAGTATAAATTATAATACAACACCATGACAATAAATAGTTTAGAAAATCATGTAGTAAAGATCTATCACTCTTACTTTCTTGTGTAACGTAATTCACTATTGTGTAAAAAGACAATTGTCAATACAACAGTACTGAATACACAACCATTTGTTCCAAAACATTTAATGGTGTGAAATGATCATAGCCCATTGTTTATCTTTAATCAAACCGTTGTGAACAGCACAATTTCATTTGTGTAACTGGAGATTTTTTTAATATTTCTTCGCATTGGGATTTTAATGTGACATTTTAAAAGATTTTATGTTTTATGTGTTAAAATCGTTGCAAAGATATTGCAAATCATTGTACCAAAAAAAAAATAATCATAACCCAAAAGCTCTTTTTCTATAATGGTTCCAATTTAAACATAAGATAACAAGATTGTATATATTTTATGGACTTCTGTGAATTACGTTACACATGGTACTACTACTGTAAAGTGTAATAAATATATGTTTGATAAAATTTCAAGTCTTTTAAATTTGTTAAGTATTATCTTTAATGGTCAACAAACGAACATATTTATTTAAATGGTCTTTAGACTTTGAAAATAAAAGAGTATCAACATTGAAAAATAGACACTTTTTCTTTAAAGCGTCTATTTTCCTTTTTATTGTTCAAGTATCAAGGAGTTGACTGATATCTTTTAGAATTGGTTAATGTTGGGTTTCTTAAATGTTTTATTTGGTAAATCAATCATATATCTATCATATAAATGTGTTTTATATGCAATTGTGGTTCTTTTTACGATAAAATATGTTTGATATAGTTACAGTAGACAGAAGTAACGTAATTCACCATCCAAAATACCACCACATGTATATTCATGTTTTTCTTGATGTGAACTTGTTATTCAAGAGCTACCTTTTTTGTTTTCTAATTGTTCAAATATAGTTCTTACAAAATAAATACATTTGTCTTGTTTTCAAAGCCGAAAATCTTCAGCCGTTTTTCCTGTGCAAATGGCGCACTTTAACTGACTTTGAACCATTAATTATCACTTCTCAGGGGAGATAATTCAACATGAAATAGAGACACTGCAGTGCAAGTTTTATAGAATTTTGAATAAATAAAGTCGGTGAGCCTATGTGTTTTTTCTTATTTATGATGATTTGGAAAATGAGAAACCATGCAAGTTAAACAAATTTATATCAACACAATGTGTAAATTGACCTCAAAAAGAAAAATAACAATTTTCAAAGCATTATTTCTTGGATGATCTGTGACCCTCAGTTATTCGGCAAAAAAATATTACATATTACATCAGTTTTTATAAAAAATTTTCAGAAATTCCTATCTTAAAAATGCTTGACCACCAAGCTACCTTAAAAGGGATAACGATGGCCAAATCGAAATATCTCACTTCTTATATTTCTTTGGCCATTTTTTAGTTCAGTTCAATTTATGCAACACTAAATCTTGCTTGTTTCTATTTTTTATGTAACCTCCGTTCTTTAGTTTCTGCAATACAGGGGGCCAAAAAGGGCCAAGTTTTCACTATTTCTTTATGATGTTCATTCCTAACATGACTGATGTTTTTTTTTGTTTGATTCCTCATTGTATGTCAGTTTTCTGAAGTATGTTGTCATATTTTTTATTTTTTAGGTAAAAAAAGGGGTAAAAAAGGGCCCCATTTGTTTTTTTCATTTTGGATAAACATGGATCAATATTTTTTGTCCTAGTATCATGGACTTTGTTCATCAAATGAACTTTTGGAACATGTCAATAGTATATTTTATCTTTTTAGTTTTGACTTATTAAGGGTCAAAAGGGCCATTTTTTGTTTTAGATAAATATTAAATCTTTGATAACAGGAATTTTTCATTGGGTTCCATGTTTTATGAGGGTTGAGTATGACAATAGATTTCCTGTTTTAACTATTAAGATTTTAAAGTATAAGTAGCCTAATTTATGCTTAATGTTATTTTTATGAGATTTTATTAATTTTTATTTTATTTTATTTTTTATTGGATTCATTTTATTAAATTACAGTTATGTGTCCACAGATTTTTCATATCTTTTGCAAATTACTTTCCAGTGGCAAGTCAACATATTTTACTTGTCTTTTGCATTATGATAAACTTTTTAGTAGTTTTTCATTTTTTAGTGTAAGATTTTTGTTTTGGTCAAATACCTGACTGTTTTTTTCTGACTTTTATTGACATTAAAATAAAAATGAGTAAATTTATGAATGAGCTTTTGTTAATGTGTTAACAAATTTTTCCTATCTTAAATGTAAAAGGTCAAAAGGGTCCGACTGTTGTTGTTAATAATGTTACTTTCTTTCTAATGTTTTTTCATTGGATTCCTGATTTAATGAGTTGTCATTTCATTATGGTGTTAACAGATATTTCATGTCTTTTTTTCTTAGTTTGGAGATCAAGGTTTCAAAAAGGACTAAGTTTGTGTCAGCTTATAATATATATCTGCAGTCTAATTAAAATTAGCCCATGCATGTTTACTATTTACGTTGCGTTGCAATGTAAATAGTAAACACCCATGGTCTAATTTTAATTGGACTGTATATAACTGGAACAAGTTAGCATGTAATTGCTCTTGTGGCATCATTTCATTTCTTGTATGATTTGAATGAAATTTAAACCAAATGTTTAAAATCAATAATATCTGGAGTTCAAAAATCTTGCAAGTAAGATTTGTATGAGATTTTAATTAGATGTTTATATCAACCATTACTTGAATGAGTAACAATAAGTGTCATTGTACCATTTTTTGGAAACTATACCCATACAAAAAGATAATAAATAAATAAATGAGGTTAAACACAAGCAGAGATAACAAGTCCATTTGTCTATGCATGTTTACTGTTGAATAGTAAAAAAATGGATTACCTTTGCAAAGGTGCAATAAGTGCTATGGCAGGGGACATTAAATACTCTTATTTGCCATGGTGGCCATTTTGGGTTGGTTAGAAGAGATGAATATCATAACCTCTATAATAAATGGACTAAAGCTGATTTGGGCCAACATAGGTTTAATTGGCATAGATGTGTCACTGAAGTTTTTTAAAAAATTTAATGACACTGGTAATGACAGGCCAAGTAATGTCATTATAATAAACAGCAGGACCGTGAGTGCTTGCTATGCCTGTCTAGACACAGCAACTTGTGAATGCATAATTCTATTTTTTAATATTGAGACATAATCGTGTCTATCAATATCTTAATATTATGCCCAAAATTTCAAGAATTGATGAAAGCGTTTTTGAGTTCGAGTTAGAAAAAAATCCTCCAGTTCTGCATGAACAATCTCATTTAGTCTAAATAAATCCCCCCATTTTATCATACAGTCTCATAACTCTATAACAAACAGGAAAATATGTCTCAGCTGGCACATTTGTAATCTTCCCCTTTTTCTAAAGTTCAATTAAGCCTGAAGTATTGTGTTCAGCAATATAGAATTTTGTCAGTGAAGAGATCTCATAATGTAACTGCATGTTTCAATACACCTTTTTTTGTCTAAAAATTCCATGACTTTTCAAGACTTTTCAAGGACCTTGTTACCATTTTCCATAAGTGATTCTAAAATGACAATTACATTTGTAATTTTACACAGAATGTTGCAGAAAAAAATTTTTGCCTCAGGATTTTGTTGTAATTTTTGTTGGCTATGCTATATTTCTTACAGTAATATACAAAAGACAGGGAATTTTATGACTTTTCCATGACTTTTATATAATCTTGGGATTCCATGACTTTTCAAGGCCTTGAATTTTTTTTTTTTGAATTCCATAATTGATTTCATGACTCGGTAACTGTGTACAAGTTTCATGGAGCCTTGAAGTCATCTTCATGAATGGATGAATGGACAGAAAGAAATGTCCCCCAACTTTGTTGGTAGGATAAAACAATAAGAATTTTAGCAAAAACAAAAGAAAAATCACACATATTCAAAGCAAACAATTCCAAATTTCAGGAAATTTAATGAAAGCTTTTCTTTGGTTAGTCAAAAAATAAAAACATTATTGCCCCCCTTAATTTTCACAAAAAAGTCCAGTAACTCAAAATCATAATTTTACCAAAAATGAAATGAAGCTCACATGTATCAAAATAACAATTTACCAAAATTTCAAAAAAATTCATGAAACCGTTTTTGAGACTGAAATCTAAAAAAAAATCCCCTGAAAAATTCCATGAAAAAAGTCCTAAAATGAAAATTTACCAAAAAGTACACAGGTCATGAGGCTAACGTAATTAACAACTGTGTGTATGAAAATCTGAAGGTGATACAGGGTGAAGTGGATGTTATACATTTGTGTATAAAAACTAATAAATTTCAAAATTAAAACCGCATTTATGTAGCATACTGGTCTTATTCATAATTCTATTTCTTGTCTTGATATTTTGATGTTTTCTGCTTTTATTTAAAAATAGTTATAACAAAATACATTTCATTAAACGTAGATAACTCTTTTAAGTAGTAAACCTGTACGAAAGTAATAGCTGGATTCCAGCTGGATTCCAGCTGGAAAAGACCTGGATTCCTACAGGATTTTACCCAAAAACTCAAAATCCTCCTCTATTAGAGAAAGACACGTAAAATATAAACATTCCTACTCTATTATTCCTTGTCCTGTTCTTGTATTCCTGCTACTGCAAAATGAGTGTCTTTTATATTCCTGTTCAAGACCATGACATGAATAGGATATTTTGTCTTAGATTATGTCAGAACAGGAATCTTGCTCTTATACTTATTGATGAAAAAGGATTTTTTTACTTATATAAAACACTTGATTTTAACTTACATATTTGATATATGTATTATTACAGAGACTGACAATTTAATTTGCAGAAAGGGGGGTTGACATAATGTAATTATTAACAAAAATGCAACAAAACTGTGATGAAGATGTAAAAATTATTAAAGAATTGATGATGTGATAAGCAAATACACATCAGGTACCACACAAATTGGGATATCATTAAATAAAACATTATTTATCTATCCTTGCCTGAATATCTTTTTGTATTCCTCCATTGGAATAACCCTTTGGAATCCATCCAATGTTAACCCTGTTCTAATAATGTTAATAATGTTCTTCTGTATATTTTCTCTTTCCATAGGGTCCTCATATCTTTTGTTTTTATGTAGCACCTCATTATCTGAGAAGCATTTTAAGGGTGAAATCATCAAGGTCATTTAAATCCAGCTTGAATTTATTTGACTTTAAATTTATATTTTTGAATGTGTTTCATTTTTACTTAACTGATTATTTATAAACATTGTCTCTTTATCTTGATTAATATAAGATTTGATTGTTTTACTAAGAAGCACATCTTGTATGTGTATATTATTGTAACTTGACCCACCAGTGTTATGGAACCTGTTGAAGCTGATAAAACAAATTTCATTATGAGGTTATCAAAGGGTCTATTGGAAAATAAAAGAATTGCAAAAGACCAATATTTGTGTCATATAAATTAAAGTTAATTAAAAACTTGTTCTTCAATGTATTAGCTTACATTTTGAACTGAACAGCTTAATTCTTATAACCTCAGAACTGTTGATCTATTTTTGACTTAATTTCAAATATCTGCAGAGGGCCCCATTTCAAAATTCAAACTTTACCGCTTATTTGCTACAAGATGGAGGAGATGTTTGGGTGCATATCTTTTAAGATGCATCACTTTGTGTGCTTTCTAAGAAAGATGTCAGAGGATAAATGAGATTTAATAAAGAAGGAGATGGTAACAAAAAAGAATTCAGTTGTCATCATCAGAGCAGATGGTGAGTATTATTAAAGTTATATATAGTCTGTTAACACAAGTAAATATCAATATCAATATGACTTTTTAAATTTTATTTTGTAATGTTTTAATTGAGCAGGTTATTGTGGACTTTTGTTTTATTTTTATAATGTATATTGAGCCTTTAAAAAAGTTTATCTGATATCATTTTAATTTTTTTTGAATTCTCAAAAAGACACACAAAAAAAACCAAAACAAAAAAAAACCCAGGGAATGCTGCAAACCATCAGGCCACTTTTTAAGCTAATACAATGAAGGTTTTTTTTCCTACATAGAAACCATGGATGCATCTAAAAGAAAGGGACTAAAACAAAAAAATTGCTAATACCAGAACTGATTCAAAACCAATTATTGAACTACTAAAGGTAAGTTCAACCTATAACATGACAATTTATACAGTGTATTTATTGAACAAGTTGTACCTATTTTCTATGTCAGTTTCACCAAATATAACATTTTAATGCTGATAAATTTAAATTTCCTTTCAACTACTGTTGATAATCTTTTTCAGGCAGAAATAAAAAAAAAACAAATAAAAAACAACAAAATCCATTTTTAAAAAGCAGCATATGCTTTGCAAAATTAACGAGATGTAACTAAAACATGTAAATTGTGCTTTACCTCACTGACATGTAACTGGTAACAACATTTGTCAGCTTTTCTGGACTGGCATTATATTCAAAGCCTTAATTAAATTCCAAAGAACAATTAATTCAGGTCCATTTTAATAATGAAGTTTGTGTTTTTGCAGGTTATTCTGTGTCATAGTACAGAAAAGATGGCAGTAAAGTAGTGGAATGAAGGACCAACAGAATGTGTTCCATATGCCAGAACAAAAATGAATTTTCTTTTACAAAACATAGACTAAGATTGAAAACAATGTGTCAATATGCACAACTTAAAATAAAGACATCAATCTTTTTACTAAAATTGTGTCTGACCTGAGAAAAATATATTTTAGGCACTGATTAGAACAGCTAACTTTATTGGTTTCAGATAAGAGACGTTTTTTTTTGGAGCCATTTAGAAAGATTTTGGGATTCCAGAATTCAAGGTGTCTTAAGAGCAGGATCCCTGGTCCCGTACAAGGATTCCTAGTCTGGGAGCAGGATTCCTGGTCTGGGAGCAGGATTCCTGGTCCTGGAGCAGGATTCCTAGTCTGGGAGCAGGATACCTGGTCAGGGAGCAGGATTCCTGGTCAAAGAGCAGGATTTTTCATTACTTAAACCAGTAGGAATCTATTTTATAATTGAAGCAGGATTCGTGGTCTCAAGAGCAGGAATCCTGTTCTCCTCATTTAAATATTACGGTTCATTTTTCCAGTAGAATTCCATGTCTTGTGCTATAGACAGGATTATGCTATTTTCCTGCAGGAATCCATGTCTTGTCCAGTTGGAGTACAGCTGGTCGTTTTCGTACAGGTATTCACAATTTCTGTCGTATTAACTTAGTGTTATAAAATATCATCAGCAAGCCAAGATATTAGATAGGTAAGATTGCCAGTTGCCAATTTTGTAAACAAATTTTTAATTAAAGGGCAAAAAATAAGTAGTCTCACACAATTTGATCTAAGAATTAAGTCTACATGTAGATCTAGGTTTCTTGATAAAGCATGATACCCAGTCTAAATCCTGAATTAAATATGCTTCATCAGATTCTATTACATTTGAAAATCGTAACACTATTTTAATGTCTGACATTTGGTCATGTAAAATGTATACTGCAACCCTGTAAAAAATTTCTTACTAAAGTCTCGTTCATTATTATTTATTTACTATTGCACTTGGTCTAAATTACAAGAAAACAAATAAATTGAATGCATGACATATTTATTGACAATATAAATTTGGTTCAAGTAACAACATAACAATTAGCATATCAATTTTACAACAATGGTTAAAAAATTAACACTACTGATTTTTTTTTAATTTTGTCTCGCACAAAACAAAAAAAGATGTTGAAATTTTTAATGTGGCCTCCTCCTCCCCTTCAGCCACCCTAACCTCACCATTAAAAGACACACAGTGGTTTCACCTAACCAGTTCTCACAGTTCAACCAAAAATACAAATTTAAATATATTGCATCCTTCTGCAACAGCCATGAACTTTTCTCACCCTTGATGATATTTAATGGTTAATTGGAAAAACCTAAGTTACCCTGGGACCAAAATAGGATTCATACATTAGTATTGTTTTCATAATGTTAACACTTGCCCACAACATTCAATATTTTATCATAAATAAATTGTACACAAAGTACTTTGGTTTGATCAGAAAATATTTTTTATTCAAGGATGAGAGAAAAAAATAAAAAAAGTTTGAACTGACTGGTTTGCAAGGCAAGTGCTTTAATAAATGGAGAATGGCATACAAATTGTTGGAAGGTTTTGGGTCTGTATCAAAAAATGTAGGAGGAACAGAACCATCATTCATTAATTTGCTAAAAGTTCCAATGTCTAGAAAAAAAGCAAAGCATATCTTAAACAATTTCATGAGGTCACGTGCACAAATTCAATAGGTTTGCAATCTTTCAATGATATGAATTAAAAGCTGGCCAAGTCGATTGCACAAAATAGGTATCCTCTACTGAAAATTTTTCTGAAAAATGACTAATTTCCCAAGTCTGGAAAATTAGGAAAAAATCCTCAACAATTTCATAATAGCATATGCACAAAGCTTCAATTCATGTGCAGTCTTCTGTGAAGTTTAGAGGATATGGGTTGAAAGCTGAAGGATAAGTCAATTCCACTAAATAGATACCCTGAAAAATGTCTAAGTCAAGTATTATACATGCTTTGAGGGTAAGAATCATGCTTTTAAGCATGAAATTATGCCCTCCCACTCGCCACCATAAATCTCAAGCTTAATTTATATTTAATTTCAAAAACTCTAGACAGGTTGAGATTGAAACGTGCAATTTTTCCTTCTTACCTCATCAGGACTGGTGAGTCATGTGATTATGTGAGACGTATAAGTTTGTCACACCTAATGCATGTATTTTTTTGTAAATAAAGCAGCTTTATTATTAATGTTAAGTTCTTTATTGATTAAGTTTAGGATATGCTGCTAGCATCATTTTTATTTAAACTTGTTCGTTAGGTCTTTGTAAAACCTGACGAAAGTATTTTTCTAACCCTCTGAAAAAGCTGAAAAATATAAATTGCTACCATTTTTTTCAGATTTTGCGCTAATAATCAATATATGCTTCAAAGAAACGACAACAATCTATTTAAGTAAATTTTGGTTTGTTTTCACTTTTGATTTTAATTTTGGATATGTAGAAATACAGGTAGTACATGTGAAAAGAAATCAACACAAATACACCCCGTGAAACGTAAAACGTTTCCGTATGAACGTTAAACGGACGAACCAAAAGCGATATACGAACGGGCGAAGAACGAACGAACGCTCTAATCGTCCAGACGAACCATTTAAAAATTGACCAATAAGAGATAAGCTATACACTTCAATCGTTCGTATGTAGGAAAACGAATGGACACGCCTCAATCATGCTTTGTAAAAATCAAGAAACGTTCGATCATTTAAAAAAAAATCTTGAGAATCAAGTTGGTTTATAGTAAACAAATAAAGAATTGACAAAGGAATAAATAATAAAATAATTTTACTTTACCTCAATGAAAAATACATTGGAATTCCAGTGGAATTCAACTGAATTCCACTGAAATCACATCTACCACTAGAATTCCACTGGTTTCCAGTGGAATTCTAATAAAATTCCAGTAATATTCCATTGTATTGGAATTTCCATTGGAATTAAAGTGGAATTCTAATAAAATTCCAGTAATATTCCATTTTATTGGAATTCCATTGGAAATAATTAATTCCATTGAACATGTTGAAATATCCATTGGAAAATTTTACAATGTGATATGCATTGGAATTCCATTGGTATGTAAAATTTTGTTCAAATGAAAATCCTAATGAATAAAAATTCATAACTTATAAAATGTCATACGAAAGTTAAAAAATAAATAGAAAACTACATTTCATTTTTCAGTGAATAATTATATAATAAACAAAAATGTTCATAAAAGGTTATACTTCTTGAGTTATTTGCTCTAATTATGCAATTCTACTGAGCATACGTGAGAAATAAATCGTTCAATCGTTGGTATGCAGGAAAACGAACGGACACGCCTAAATCATGCTTTGTAAAAATCAAGAAACGTTTGATCATTTTAAATAAAATCTTGAGAATCAAGTTGGTTCATAGTAAACAAATAAAGAATTGACAAAGGAATAAATAATAAAATAATTATACTTTATAGTCATTAAATCATCATTTTAATGATTTGTGACAGCTTTAACAGATAATACACACACAAAAATGTGACAACATTAAAACAAGCCTACGAGAAAATTTGTGGGGTTGAGTATTTTATTAAATATTCACGGTCGGGATTTGGGGTAAACATGGAAATGTGTTGATAAAGGACCTATAAATATTTTTTATCACAGTGTAAAAAGAAACGAGCTTCATCGTCCATTATATTTTGATTATTATTATACATTCCCGAGGAAGCTTTTTATAATTAATCTTTATTGCATATAATGAAATGTACTTTTATCCAACTGTATAATTTATTATGTGGTACAATATTTGTTAAACCGTATAGTTTCATAATTTAAGGGGTAATTTATTATAACAATTCTCTATTGGAAAATGTTCATCAAGGTGTTGTTCAAATAACACATATAATATCACATATGTAATATCACTCCCCAGAACTTGCAATAAAATTGAAAACCATATTTAACATAAAAAAACTACTGAGACCTTCGAGATACAATTAAAAACTGTATTTCAGATATAAAATCACTTCTGAGACCTAGGCCATACAATTAAAAACCATATTTCAGAAATAAAATCACTCCTGATACATAAGGCATGCAATCAAAAACAATAATACAAATATAAAATCAATCCTGAGACCTTAGCTATGAAGTTAAAAACCATATTACACATACAATTTCACTACTGAGACCTTAGCGATACAATTAAAAACCATATTTCACATACAAAATCACCCCTGAGACCATAACAATACAATTAAAAACCATATTACACATATAAAATCACTCCTGAGACCTTTGTGATACAATTAAAAGCCATATTTCACATATAAAATCACTCCTGAGACCTTTGAGATACAATTAAAAACCATATTACACATATAAAATCACTCCTGAGACCTTTGCTATACAATTACACAATTAAAAGCCATATTTCACACATAAAATCACTCCTGAGACCTTTGAGATACAATTTAAAACCATGTTGCACATATAAAATCACTCCTGTAGCAAAATATCGACAAAATTTAACACTAAAAATCACATAGTGACCATGATAACAAAATGCATGACTATAAATTCTCGTGTATAAAACAAATTATTAAGGAGATGGTAAAATGTACAGTGAAATGAAATAAAACAATTATGGCAGCTCAGTGCATGCGATATCATGTTTTATGGAACACTTAAAAGGAATATCAACCTCGGCCGTTGGCCTCGGTCGATATGTCTTTTAAGTGTTCCATAAAACATGATATCGCATGCACTGAGCTGCCATAATTGTATAATATAACACATGAAATCACTCCTGAGACCATTGCAATACAATTAAAACCATATAACACATATAAAATCACTTCTGAGACCTTTGAGATACAATTAAAAACTATATTACAAATATAAAATCACTACTGAGACCTTTGCGATACAATTAAAAACCCATATTTCACATACAATATCACTTCTGAGACCCTAGCAATACAACTAAAAACCATGATATTACACATATAAAATCACTCCCGAGACCTTTGCAATACAATTAAAACCATATTACACATATAAAATCACTCCTGAGACCATTGCAATACAATTAAAACCATATTACACATATAAAATCACTCCTGAGACCTTTGCAATACAAATAAAAACCATATAACACATAAAATCACTCCCGAGACCATTGCAATACAATTAAAACCATATTACACATATAAAATCAATCCTGAGACCATTGCAATACAATTAAAACCATATTACACATATAAAATCACTCCCGAGACCTTTGCAATACAAATAAAAACCATATAACACATAAAATCACTCCCGAGACCATTGCAATACAATTAAAAACCATATTCACATACAATATCACTTCTAAGACCCTAGCAATACAACTAAAAACCATGATATTACACATATAAAATCATTCCCGAGACCTTTGCAATACAAATAAAAACCATATAACACATAAAATCCCTCCCGAGACCTTTGCAATACAATTAAAACCATATTACACATATAAAATCACTCCCGAGACATTTGCAATACAAATAAAAACCATATAACACATGAAATCACTCCTGAGACCATTGCAATACAATTAAAACCATATTACACATATAAAATCAATCCTGAGACCTTTGAGATACAATTAAAAACTATATTATACATATAAAATCACTTCTGAGACCTTTGCGATACAATTAAATACCATATTCACATACAATATCACTTCTAAGACCCTAGCAATACAACTAAAAACCATGATATTACACATATAAAATCATTCCTGAGACCTTTGCAATACAAATAAAAACCATATAACACATAAAATCACTCCCGAGACCTTTGCAATACAATTAAAAACCATATAACACATAAAATCACTACTGAGACCATTGCAATACAATTAAAACCATATTACACATATACAATCACTCCCGAGACCTTTGCAATACAATTAAAACCATATTACACATATACAATCACTCCCGAGACCTTTGCAATACAATTAAAACCATATTACACATATAAAATCACTCCTGAGACCATTGCAATACAATTAAAACCATATTACACATTAAATCACTCCCGAGACCATTGCAATACAATTAAAACCATATTACACATATAAAATCACTCCTGAGACCTTTGCAATACAATTAAAACCATATTACACCTATAAAATCACTCCCAAGACCTTTGCAATACAATTGAAACCATATTACACATAAAATCACTCCTGAGACCATTGCAATACAATTAAAACCATATTACACATAAAATCACTCCTGAGACCATTGCAATACAATTAAAACCATATTACACATATAAAATCACTCCTGAGACCTTTGCAATACAATTAAAACCATATTACACATATAAAATCACTCCTGAGACTTTTGCAATACAATTAAAACCATATTACACATAAAATCACTCCCGAGACCATTGCAATACAAGTAAAACCATATTACACATAAAATCACTCCTGAGACCATTGCAATACAATTAAAACCATATTACACATATAAAATCACTCCTGAGACTTTTGCAATACAATTAAAACCATATTACACATATAAAATCACTCCTGAGACCATTGCAATACAACTAAAACCAACTAACTAAGAGATGCTAAATCAGTTGTGAGACATTATACAAGCAAACCAAGGAAATTAATTGTCTGTATTTTAAGCAAGATTATTCAGTTTTTGTATCAAATGAAGACATTATGTAGGGATATTCAACATGGATAAAACATAAATTTTTAAAAGGCTTTAGAAAGAAAATTGAAATATTTCATTTGTTCACTTCTTTTATTTATTATTTTCATAAAATTTGGAGAGTGTTTAAATACATATGATTTATTTGTACAACCTGAATATTGTATATTTACATAACAAAATACATAAAGGAAAGTATTTCATATTGTTTATGTTTAAATTAAATAACAAGTTCATGATTTTAATGAATTTAAAATAATACATTTATTTGACATTTTAATGTTCAGGTTATTTTAATTTGATAACAGAACTGTTTAATATATTTTTCTTTTGCGAATGCTGACAAAATGACGAACCTTTATTTTTACCTGTATTGCTCATGCGGACGAAAGAACTAACGGTTTTTATTTACTTGTTTTGCGCATGCGGACAAACGGACAACTGAACGTATGGATAGATTAACGTAAAACGATATACGAACGAACGGAAAACTAAAAAGGAATGCATAAATGGGATCGTTTCAGGGGGTGTAACTTCAAGTAAACCCGTGTATTTGTAGCTATGCGTTCCAGTACAAGTGTCTGATCTCAATCTCTCTGTACTTTTTTTGAGTTAACAATCAGTTGTCCCGAGTTATTCCCACAATTCTTAATATTCAATGTTAAATATGTTTGTAAATTTTACTTAAAGGATGGTGTAGGATGTTGTTAGTGAAATGAAGATAAAGCAGAAAACGTGCAAATTCAATCTAACACTTTATTAAAAGTCTTTCACCCTTGTTAAAACTGTCTAAAATATCCTCAGAATGTAGGATTTTGCTTCTCTGAAAAAAATTTCAGGGGAGGCAAACCTTCTCACTCTTGGTCACTATAGCTCCTTAACAGGTCACAAGTCTGGAAAATTAGGAGAAATCCTCAAACAATTTGATAATAGCCGAGGTCCATTTTTAATAAATGTGCATCCTTCTGTGAAGTTTCATAGATCTGTTAAAATCTGTAAGCAGTTAATTACACAAAATAGGTACTATCTTCTGAAAATGTCTTAAAAAAAATCAAGAAAAATGCTGCGTCAATATTCAGATATTTAGCTTGAAAAGTGTAGGTGAGTTGATTACACAAAATAAATACCATATTCTCCTCTTTTACTTGCTTTCCAAACTTCACAATACTAAAACCTGGTTGTGCACTTTCTGCAAAAAAAAACCAACAAAAAACAGCCAAAAATCATCATGCATGGAGGCAAGCCCCCCCCCCCCCCTTTTTGATGTCATATATTACTGTGCTGAACACTCACAGTTCGTGTGGTTGATCTTTTTTGAAAATGTAAAAATACACATTTTCGAGTTTATTTTAATTTTGAATTTATTTCAAATTTTCAGAAAATATTTTCTCCATAAGGGGATAATAAAATTTTCATAATGCGCATTTAATATAATCCATTTGCATGACTTTAAGGATTATACAATGTGCAAAATGGAAATTGTGTTGTACCTGGATATATAAAAATGGATAGATGTGTTCACTTTTTAAATAATCAAAATCAGTGTGAAAAGTTCATGTCCTTAAAAAAAATGTATGAAATTTTTATGAAATCTTATGAACATAAGATGTACAAACATTCATTTCTGTGCAATTTAAGAGACTAGGAATATTCCCTTTCTTTATCTTTATCCAAGTGGAACATTGTTTTAAATCGCATGCCAAAGGTCTCATAAATTATCTGTCTAATTTGTAAGAAAAGGTTGGGTGAAACCATATAATATTTATTTCAAATTTTTCGAAACAGGTAAAAATATCATAGCATATAGTAACAATAAATCATACAAGTAGCAACATAGCAGAGCATATCATTAATACAAGTAACAAGATAGCAAAACAAAAAGTAACAATCAATACATAATATAAATTTCTCTGTAGCATCATCAAAATACAGTACATCATTAGTCAAAGTATCCAAGTTTCTCTCAAGTAATTCTACAGTTCTTTTTTATCAATCCTTGAGTATCTTCACAATCTGTAAAACAAAATATGTAAAACAAAATATTGAATGTGTTAAAAAAAATTTTAGGGCTTTAAACTTCACATATAAATTATGCACTTATATTATTATAAATATTTTATTTTTTTTTAGTTTTATAGTTGAAAACAAGTTTTAATGGTGTCTTTATTTCTGAAAAATAACAAACATACTTTCTCAGATTTTCTGGAAAAATTTTCTTTCTGTAAGATCTTCATCTGTATAGTCTTTTTCCTTAATCTATGAAAAGTTAAAAAAAAATTAATTGAAAAAAAAAAATAATAAATATGCAGCAGCGGTCATTTCCTTTTTTCTGCTTTTTAACACTTGCTAGCATGTGTATTGATGCAAAAATAATGTGTACCTTATGTTAAATGCTATTCTAAAAAAGTCATAAGTTTAATAGCTCCTTCATCTCTGAAATAATTCCAACAATATTCTTACCCAGATATTCTGTGTGCATTTTATTGGAGTTCCTCTTCATCTGTAATCTTCTTTCTTCATCTATTAAAAGCAAGCAAATTAATTAATTGAAAAATGTCAATTTGCAACATATTTCAATTTTTCTCTTTGAATGTTGCATTAATTAATTATTAGGATGTGTATTATAGGAAAAGTATATTATTGGAAAAATGTTCCTTAATAATATTAGTGGAAAAATGTTTATCATATAATTTCTAATATGTATAAAAATATTAAGTCATGTTTGTCCTATAATGGTCAAATATCAGATTTTTTCCCATGTGAAACTGGTGTTAGGCAGGGAGAAAATTTGTCACCTTTTCTATTTTCATTATACTTAAATGACCTAGAAGAATTTTTTATCAAAGAAAATATCATAGGCTTAAAAACAATTTCAGATGAACTAGAACACTCAATTAACGTTTTTTTGAAAATATTTATTATTCTCTTTGCCGACGACACAGTGCTCATGGCCGAGTCAGCAAGAGATCTCCAAAACCAACTTGACAAATTCAATTTATATTGCAATTACTGGAAAATTAAAGTTAACAAAGACAAGACAGAAATCACGGTTTTTTCAAAAGGACGTTTACCATTAAATTTGAATTTTAAATATAATAATGTAAACATCGAAATAGTAAAGGAATTTAATTATTTAGGTGTTATATTTTCTAGAACAGGAACATTTAGAGCTGTAAAAAACATTTATCAGAAAAAGTTACAAAGCCATGTATGAAGTAATTAGAAAAGGGAGAGCACATTATTTATTAGCTGCCAGTTGGACCTTTTTGATAAATTAGTAAAACCAATACTTCTATATGGCTGCGAAATTTGGGGCTTTGGAAATAATGATATTGTTGAAAAGGTTCATCTGAAATTTTGTAAACTTATTCTCTGCCTTAAATCTTCTACGCCAAGCTGTATGGCTCATGGCGAACATGGTCGTTTTCCAATAGAACTTGATATCGAACTACGAATGATTTCATTTTGGGCACGTAAATTAATTGAAGATTCTAAACTCTCTTCAGTTTCATATAAATTATTACTGAGTTTATC
Source organism: Limnoperna fortunei (assembly GCA_944474755.1). Classification (NCBI taxonomy): domain Eukaryota; kingdom Metazoa; phylum Mollusca; class Bivalvia; order Mytilida; family Modiolidae; genus Limnoperna; species Limnoperna fortunei. The sequence goes on from OX104119.1 coordinate 36,397,706, forward strand.
AAATAGTTCTAACTTTAGTTCTCCATGGTTCAATCATGTAGAAACAATTTTTAATGAATGTGGCTTGTTGTTTATTTTTAGAGACCAGTCCTTTTTAAATATTACATGGCTTAAGCTAGTAGTAAAAAAATTGTCTCCAAGATCAATTTAAACAAACCTGGTTTGCAAGTACTCAAAATACTCCAAAAACTGTAAATTATCGATTATTTAAAGAATCCTTAAGTTTTGAGCATTATTTTGACATATTAGATGACAGAGATTTATTTACTTTTTGCAAATTTAGAACATTAAACCACAGTTTGCCGATCGAATCTGGACGGTGGAAAAATATTCAGCAAGAGGCTAGAATATGCAACCTTTGTAATTCAAATGATCTTGGAGATGAATTACATTTATTTATTTGTTAAAATGTACATTTTTCTCTGAAAAAAGAATGTCATGCATTGATAAAAAATACCTTAAAAATGTTAATGTTATAAAATTTCAAGAAATTATGACTACAACAAAAAAGTCTAAACTACGAAAATTGTGTTCATTCATTAGGGAAATAAACAAAAATGTATGTTTTCTTGGCTAAGTCCTGTTGTTAATTGTTGTAAATAGTGTACATAGTTGTTAATTTTTGTTGTTATGTATTTATGCCTGTATACCATTGTACCAACAAAGGTTTATCAGAAATAAAGATATATACTTTGAAAAATGTTCAAGTACTTCTATATACGAAATAAAAGAGATGGACAACAAGCTTACCCAGATATTCTGGACATAATTTCATTCTTATTGTTCCTCTTCATCTGTAGTGTTCTTTCTTCATCTATAAAAGACAACCACATTAATTTGTGAATTGAAACTGTCAATATGCAGAATTTTATATTTCTTTTCTTTCATGTAACAGCATGTATATTGATATAAAAGTATCATAATTAGGTTTGGCATGCCATAAAACCTGGTTTAACCCACCATTTCTTTTGTAATGCCTGTACCAAGTCAGTATAATCGGTGTAGTAACTATATTTTTGGTTGGTGGTTTTTAAGTTTGCTGGTTTCTGGGACATTAATTTGTGGATTCTTTTTTATGACAGTTTCCTATCTGTTCTATATTTTATTACCTTCAATTTTATAACGAGGTTATGTCTCTTTCATTTTAAGGAAAAAGAATGTCTCTGAAATAAAAACAGACAAGACAACCTGCTTACCCAGATATTCTGGACATATTTCCATTTGTTTGGTCATTCTATGCATCTGGCATCTTGTTTCTTTTTCTATAAAATGATGAAATTAATAATGTTATTCAAAAACAAAAGTGAAAGAATTTTAACATGCATGGTTATGACAGTCAAACTTTTTTTATCAATAATGTTGGGAGTATGACCAATTATCTTAGATTGATACTATATAATGGTAAATCTTGACTATAACTTGTAAATTTAAGGTAAATATTTAATAGTAAGCATATTTTTGAGTAAATAAAAATATTTACCAGTTTATTCCCATTTTTTGATTCTACTGTCTGTATTTTGTCTTCAAGCTCTTGTCCATATTTGTCAGATCTTTTGTTCACTTGACTTCCAGCAAAAACTGAGAGTTTATTCCATGTTTGATTTTAATTTAAATGAAAAAGGTTTCCAAAAATCTTTATCCCCAAGGTGAAGATGGCCTTAAACTTAACTAACTTACGACAAGAAATAATTTATGAAAATCATCTTTTGTTTTTGTTTTTTTTTGCAAGGCATTATATCAATTTACCACCAAGCGCAAGTGAGGCACTAAATTTAATGATATAGTGTTTGAGCAAAGAAAAACATGCAAAAATCATGAAATCCATAAATTATTTCAATTCCAATATGGTATTTCGGGTAATGATTCAAATGGAATGCTACCACAGCTGCCATATTAGAATTAAACTTAACTAACTTAAACTTAACTAAAACTAACTTAACTAAAACATAACTATAGAAACTTAATTACACATAACTCTCCAAATTCACTCCCCTCACAAACTTCACTCTGAGCTCAACTCACCACTCCACTTTCAACTCTCAACTTAATTTATGAAAGCCATGATCTATTGTATATTTTACCATAGGCAGAGCATTGTATCAGTCAAGTTAACACTTAGCGATTGATAGGTGTTATATTTACAGAAACAATGTTAGACCATAGTTAAATATCCATAAATCTTGCCTAACATAAATTATGTTAATTCTAATATGGTTATTTGGTACTTGGGACTTATTTGTCTACCATGGCAACCATATTAGAGTTAAACTTAATAATAACTAATTAACTTCACCTTTTTTATACTCAATGAGTATAAAGATATTGAAAATTTTTTAATAGATTTTTAAAGGTTTTTGGTAACAATGGAATAAACAAGAACAGTTGTCTTTGGTCATCTGAAATATAAATGTAAATGAGCATTAACCAAACACTGCTGAAGAGAACCAAGAAATGTTATACAGTAAAACGTACACATTGCACAAAAATTAGCCTGTTTCAATCCACAGAAACAAATATAGTTGGGTATTTTCTACCTATTGGTCACTAATAACAGCTGTTCAGAAAACTGCATCAAACTATTCTCTATAGCTCTTCATCAGTAATAGCTGGGCAATTACGTTTGGAGTCTAGCGCACCCTGCAGTTTTATTAAAGCTGTTATCTGTATTTAGAATTTAAAAATGCCAGTTCATTGTATTTTGACTGTAAGACATATAGGTGTCGACAACTGACACTATCCAGTTTGTTTATCGACTGCAGCATGTGAAGTTCCAAAATACTATAAAAAACATTCCGCAAACTGTAGTTTTTATAGTCGCATTTGGTGAGTTGTTATGATGAAGTACAAAATCATTTGGTAAATTTTCCCATGACTTCCAGAGATTTATTAAGTTAATATGAATGAAGACCCTACAGCTCTTCGAGTTGGTTTGGATTATTTTATACTAACACATTTTCAGTTGTAGAATTTTTTTAAAGAAGTGAATGTTGTCTTAACAGCTGTTTCTTTCAGTAGTTAATGATTCATTCATTAATCTGTGGCAACATGATGTTGTGTGTTCATTGTCTCTTACTCCATAATGAGAAATAGTTGATACTTATAGGTTGTTTACGTTTTTTGAAACGAGATGCGTTTTCTCGTCCATATCTCATCGAAGGGCGACAGCCCTGAGATGAGATGATGAGAAAATGCATCGATTTTCATAAAACTTAAATAATCTTTTTATCGCTGTTTTGTAACATTGTGACGTCACAGTGTTTACTTGACGTCTTGACAGCGAGCTGAGATGGGCCCATCTCAAGCTAGTAGAGTGAGATGGAATAATATCGCACACAAAGATCAAAGGAAAATCCCAAAACTGACTCTGGATAATATAGGATTTGTAACATTCTAGATAAATTGTAAGGAGTTATAAGCATCAAATAAAATACCTTGCAAATTCAAGATCAGGACAGTAACTTCAGATGTACATTATCTCTTATGTCTGAAACACAAAAAAGTACAATATTATATACAGTAAAACATAACCCTCTACAAAAGACATTCAATTTTAATAGTTGGAATTTACAAAGAATCAAACCTTGAGACTAAAACTAGTTTTGGCTTGTCCATTAGACACAAAGATATAAAATACGAGTTGGCATGACATTTCCACATCCTGAATGTACATTACAATACTTTGCTTCAATATTTTTTTTATATAATAAGACTTGGATCTCATTTGAGTTTTTTTTTAAGGTAATAGGGTACAATTGTGCATTAAATAGTAAAAATGAGACTGCAGAAAATGTAAATATTTAAATAATGTGATGCCACAATTTGACCGATGTCACTCATAAGCCAGATTTTCCAGATTGCCACCAAAATATGTTTATTTAAAACATGTTTCTTAAATATTTAAGCATTCACAGTACACACCATTTACAAATCCTTTGGGTGACAGTGTTCTTGGTTTAATTTCTAAGCATGTACAATTCAAATAGTCATGGCTTTATAACAAACAAATCTTGAAAACAAAATGTTGCATTAATTAAAGAACATGGATTTAACATTTGATTTTGACAATCAGTGGTTAGATTTTAGAGCTAATATATCAAATATCATACATTTTCATTTAATTATGTTCTTAATAAATCATTTTAATATATATTTTAGAAATTGAATGTTTGTTTATTTGAATGCTACTTTCAGCAATTTTTCAGCTAATATGGGAACCAGTTTTTATTAGGGGAGGAAGCCAGAATACCCTGAGAAAACCCTGACCTTTGGTAGGAAAACTGGCAATCCTTGTCAATTAAGATTAGAGTCTAGTGCACCATGCCCACAATGAGACTTGAACTCACAATATCATTGTTGACAAATATTGAAATTGATATGCAAATTTAAAAATTTTAAATAAGGTTTTAAAAAGTTCAATTGTTCTCAAATAATCAATAATTTTACCCAGATGCTTTTCATCTGTAATATTCTTTCTTTTTCTATAAAAAAAAGGCAAAAAAAATTAATGGATTGACAAATCAATATGCAGTTTCTTGTATGCTTAGAATGTTGCTTTTACTTTTTGACACTTACTAGCATGTGTATTGTTTGAACAATAATTTAAAAAAGAACGCATTTTGTTTGGTCGGTTTCTTTGCTATTTTTCTTTTATTTTTATTTGTTTGGCTTCTTTTTTCTGAAATAATTCAAACAATTCTTACCCAGATATTCTGGACATCTGGTCTTGGGAGTTCCTCTCTTCATCTGTAATCTTCTTTCTTTATCTATTAATCAAATAAAAAAATGGATTGAAAAGATCTATAAATAGCAGATTTCATGTACTTTCATTCTTAGAATGTTTGATTGATTGATTGGATGTCTGCTTTACGTCCAGCAAGCAGTATTTCAGCTATATTCAGGACGGGAACAAGTTAACAAACAATAAATCAACGGAAAATGGGGGTGGGATGGGTCACATGGAATACAATTTTGACTGCCACTGGAAAATTATGGAGTTTTGGGTAGGGGCAGAAAATTTAGCCTTTTGTAGCGGCTACAATGAGCCTACTCTTTTTCGAAATCTACAAAAGGGGTCTTTATCGTGCAAGGAGCGTGGCACTCTCCAAACACGTTACCCACTACGGTCCGCGGTCAGGCTTTGCGTATTATGACCTGACAACCCCCCAACGAGAGGGTCTCCCCTATCCGCCACCCGGGGACGCGCTGGGCTGCTCTGTGGGTCGAGCACTGGGAACCCTCCCAGTATGGTCCCAGTAGAATGTTTGACACAGCTAATATGTGTAATAATGGTAAAATAACTGTACCTTATATCAGGTGTTAATCCAAAAAGGGCATATCAAAAATATTTTAAATAACTGTATTTTAAAATGTCATAAGTTTTTATGGCTTCTTTAACTCAGAAATAATTCCAATAATATTCTTACCCAGATATTTTGGAGATATTAAATATGTCTTGGCATTCCTCTTCATCTGTCATCTTTTTTCTTCATCTATGAAAAGTAACCCATGAAATAAGTACAATGGAAAATATCAATATGAAGAAAACTTTATTCTTATCACTTATTCTTAGATGTTCCTTGTATGGATGGAAAAATAATTCTACCTTATTTCAGATGTTATTCTTAAAGAGTACATTTTAAAAAATATTTAAATTGTCAAGGAGTTTAATGGCTGTTTTATCACTGCAATAATTTTCAGCAATATTCTTACCCAGATATTCTGGACATATTTTCTTGGGGTTCCTCTCTTCATCTGTAATCTTATTTCTTCATCTATGAAAAATAAGCCAAGAAATAAGTACCATGGAAAATATCAATATGTAGAAAACTTTATTCCCTTTCATTTATTCTTAGAATGTTGCTTTTACTTTTTGACAGCAGCTAACATGATTATATTGATGAAAAAATATGTCTGATGTTGTTCTACAAAAGTACATATAAAAAAATGTTTAAATTCTGTCAAGAAGTTTTAAAGGCTGTTTTATCATTGCAATAATTTCCACTAATATTCTTACCCAGATATTCTGGACATATTGTCTTGGCTTTTCTCTTCATCTGTCATCTTTTTTCTTCATCTATGAAAAATAAGCCAAGAAATAAGTACAGTGGAATATATCAATATGTAGAAAACTTGATTCCCTTTTATTTATTCTTAGAATGTTGCTTGTACTTTTTGACAGCAGCTAACATGTTTATATTGATGGAAAAATAATTTTACCTTATTTCAGATGTTATTCTTAAATAGTACATTTTAAAAAATATTTAAATTGTCAAGGAATTTAATGGCTGTTTTATCACTGCAATAATTTTCAGCAATATTCTTACCCAGATATTCTGGACATATTTTCTTTGGGTTCCTCTCTTCATCTGTAATCTTCTTTCTTCATCTATAAAAATAACCAAATAAATGAATGGATTGGAAAAATTGATATATTAAGCAGATTTCATGTCCTTTCATTTATGCTTAGAATGTTGCTTTTTCAATTTTTGACACTAGCTAACATATGTAGTGATGGTAAAATAACTGTACCTTATATCAGGTGTTAATCCAAAAAGTGCATTTCAAAAGTATTTTAATTGTCATAAGCTTTTATGGCTTCTTTAACTCTGAAATAATTCCAATAATATTCTTACCCAGATATTTTGGAGATATTAAATATGTCTTTGCATTCCTCTTCATCTGTCATCGTTTTTCTTCATCTATGAAAAGTAACCATGAAATAAAAACAATAGAAAATATCAATATGAAGAAAACTTTATTCCCTTTCATTTATTCTTAGAATGTTCCTTTTCCTTTTTGAAATAATTTAACCTTATTTCAGATGTTATTGAAAGAGTACATTTTAAAAAGTATTTAAATTGTCAAGAAGTTTTAAAGGCTGTTTTATCATTGAAATAATTTCCACTAATATTCTTACCCAGATATTCTGGACATATTGTCTTGGCTTTCCTCTTCATCTGTCATCTTTTTTCTTCATCTATGAAAAATAAGCCAAGAAATAAGTACAGTGGAATATATCAATATGTAGAAAACTTGATTCCCTTTTATTTATTCTTAGAATGTTGCTTTTACTTTTTGACAGCAGCTAACATGTTTATATTGATGGAAATATAATTTTACCTTATTTCAGATGTTATTCTTAAAGAGTACATTTTAAAAAATATTTAAATTGTCAAGGAGTTTAATGGCTGTTTTATCACTGCAATAATTTTCAGCAATATTCTTACCCAGATATTCTGGACATATTTTCTTGGGGTTCCTCTCTTCATCTGTAATCTTCTTTCTTCATCTATAAAAATAACCAAATAAAAAATGAATGGATTGAAACAAATCTATATATTGCAGATTTCATGTCCTTTCATTTATGATTAGAATGTTGCTTTTTCAATTTTTGAAACTAGCTAACAAATGTAGTGATGGTAAAAATAACTGTACCTTATATCAGGTGTTAATCCAAAAAGTGGATTTCATAAGTATGTTAAATACATGTATTTTAAATTCTCATAAGTTTTTATGGCTTCTTTAACTTTGAAATAATTCCAATAATGTTCTTACCCAGATATTTTGGAGATATTAAATATGTCTAGGCATTCGTCTTCATCTGTCATCTTTTTTCTTCATCTATGAAAAGTAACCAAAGAAATAAGTACCATGGAAAATATCAATATGTAGAAAACTTTATTCCCTTTCATTTATTCTTAGAATGTTGCTTTTACTTTTTGACAGCAGCTAACATGATTATATTGATGGAAAAATATGTCTGATGTTCTACAAAAGTACATTTAAAAAAATGTTTAAATTGTCAAGAAGTTTTAAAGGCTGTTTTATCATTGTCATAATTTCCACTAATATTCTTACCCAGATATTCTGGACATATTGTCTTGGCTTTCCTCTTCATCTGTCATCTTTTTTCTTCATCTATGAAAAATAAGCCAAGAAATAAGTACAGTGGAATATAACAATATGTAGAAAACTTGATTCCCTTTTATTTATTCGTAGAATGTTGCTTTTACTTTTTGACAGCAGTTAACATGTTTATGTTGATGGAAAAATAATTTTACCTTATTTCAGATGTTATTCTTAAAGAGTACATTTTAAAAAATATTTAAATTGTCAAGGAGTTTAATGGCTGTTTTATCACTGCAATAATTTTCAGCAATATTCTTACCCAGATATTCTGGACATATTTTCTTGGGGTTCCTCTCTTCATCTGTAATCTTCTTTCTTCATCTATAAAAATAACCAAATAAATGAATGGATAGGAAAAATTTATATATTAAGCAGATTTCATGTCCTTTCATTTATGCTTAGAATGATGCTTTTTCAATTTTTGGCACTAGCTAACATATGTAGTGATGGTAAACAACTGTACCTTATATCAGGTGTTAATCCAAAAAGTGCATTTCAAAAATATTTTAATTGTCATAAGCTTTTATGGCTTCTTTAACTCTGAAATAATTCCAATAATATTCTTACCCAGATATTTTGGAGATATTAAATGTCTTTGCATTCCTCTTCATCTGTCATCGTTTTTCTTCATCTATAAAACGTAACCAATGAAATAAGTACAGTGGAAAATATCAATATGAAGAAAACTTTATTCCCTTTCATTTATTCTTAGATTGTTCCTTTTCCTTTTTGAAATAATTTAACCTTATTTCAGATGTTATTGAAAGAGTACATTTTAAAAAGTATTTAAATTGTCAAGAAGTTTTAAAGGCTGTTTTATCATTGCAATAATTTCCACTAATATTCTTACCCAGATATTCTGGACATATTGTCTTGGCTTTCCTCTTCATCTGTCATCTTTTTTCTTCATCTATGAAAAATAAGCCAAGAAATAAGTACATTGGAATATATCAATATGTCGAAAACTTGATTGCCTTTTCTTTATTCTTAGAATGTTGCTTTTTCTTTTTGACAGCAGCTAACATGTTTATATTGATGGAAAAATAATTTTACCTTATTTCAGATGTTATTCTTAAAGAGTACATTTTAAAAAATATTTAAATTGTCAAGGAGTTTAATGGCTGTTTTATCACTGCAATAATTTTCAGCAATATTCTTAACCAGATATTCTGGACATATTGTCTTGGCTTTCCTCTTCATCTGTCATCTTTTTTCTTCATCTATGAAAAATAAGCCAAGAAATAAGTACAGTGGAATATATCAATATGTAGAAAACTTGATTCCCTTTTATTTATTCTTAGAAAGTTGCTTTTACTTTTTGACAGCAGCTAACATGTTTATATCATGGAAAAATAATTTTACCTTATTTCAGATGTTATTCTTAAAGAGTACATTTTAAAAAATATTTAAATTGTCAAGGAGTTTAATGGCTGTTTTATCACTGCAATAATTTTCAGCAATATTCTTACCCAGATATTCTGGACATATTTTCTTTGGGTTCCTCTCTTCATCTGTAATCTTATTTCTTCATCTATAAAAATAACCAAATAAATGAATGGATTGGAAAAATTGATATATTATGCAGATTTCATGTCCTTTCATTTATGCTTAGAATGTTGCTTTTTCAATTTTTCACACTAGCTAACATATGTAGTGATGGTAAAATAACTGTACCTTATATCAGGTGTTAATCCAAAAAGTGCATTTCAAAAATATTTTAATTGTCATAAGCTTTTATGGCTTCTTTAACTCTGAAATAATTCCAATAATATTCTTACCTAGATATTTTGGAGATATTAAATATGTCTTTGCATTCCTCTACATCTGCATTCCTCTTCATCTGTCATCGTTTTTCTTCATCTATGTAAAGTAACCATGAAATAAAAACAATGGAAAATATTAATATGAAGAAATCTTTATTCCCTTTCATTTATTCTTAGAATGTTCCTTTTCCTTTTTGAAATAATTTAACCTTATTTCAGATGTTATTGAAAGAGTACATTTTAAAAAGTATTTAAATTGTCAAGAAGTTTTAAAGGCTGTTTTATCATTGCAATAATTTCCACTATTATTATACCTTACTGAATTAGTAATTGATTTAATTGGATGAAATAAGGTCACGTGACGTGAAATAATCTGGGTATTTTTCTTCAAATTCGTACAAAAGTTGAATAACCTTTTCAAAAACCCATGTCCATTGAATAACCCTATTATTTACTGGTGAATAACCCTTAGTGAATAACCTTTGAAATAAACAAGTTTCAACATAAACATGATAAAAACACAAATACACAGCATATGATATTCCAGTCCACTGTTTGTTCGGTATAATAAAACAGTTACCGCCCTTGAAATCAGTGAATATCAAAATTGTCAACCTCGCTGGGGTTATTTCCTCGGGCTAAAGCCCTTAGGGAAATAACCCCACCTCTGGTTGACAATTTTAGATATTCACCTCTTCCAAGGGCCGTAATTGTATAATATTCTTACCCAGATATTCTGGACATATTGTCTTGGCTTTCCTCTTCATCCGTCATCTTTTTTCTTCATCTATGAAAAATAAGCCAAGAAATAAGTACAGTGGAATATATCAATATGTAGAAAACTTTATTCCCTTTCATTTATTCTTAGAATGTTGCTTTTACTTTTTGACAGCAGCTAACATGATTATATTGATGGAAAAATATGTCTGATGTTGTTCTACAAAAGTACATTTAAAAAAATGTTTAAATTGTCAAGAAGTTTTAAAAAAGGCTGTTTTATCATTGCAATAATTTCCACTAATATTCTTACCCAGATATTCTGGACATATTTTCTTTGCGTTCCTCTCTTCATCTGTAATCTTCTTTCTTCATCTATAAAAATAACCAAATAAATGAATGGATTGGAAAAATTGATATATTAAGCAGATTTCATGTCCTTTCATTTATGCTTAGAATGTTGCTTTTTCAATTTTTGACACTAGCTAACATATGTAGTGATGGTAAACAACTGTACCTTATATCAGGTGTTAATCCAAAAAGTGCATTTCAAAAATATTTTAATTGTCATAAGCTTTTATGGCTTCTTTAACTCTGAAATAATTCCAATAATATTCTTACCCAGATATTTTGGAGATATTAAATATGTCTTTGCATTCCTCTTCATCTGTCATCGTTTTTCTTCATCTATGAAAAGTAACCATGAAATAAAAACAATGGAAAATATCAATATGAAGAAAACTTTATTCCCTTTCATTTATTCTTAGAATGTTCCTTTTCCTTTTTGAAATAATTTAACCTTATTTCAGATGTTATTGAAAGAGTACATTTTAAAAAGTATTTAAATTGTCAAGAAGTTTTAAAGGCTGTTTTATCATTGCAATAATTTCCACTAATATTCTTACCCAGATATTCTGGACATATTGTCTTGGCTTTCCTCTTCATCTGTCATCTTTTTTCTTCATCTATGCAAAATAAGCCAAGAAATAAGTACAGTGGAATGTATCAATATGTAGAAAACTTGATTCCCTTTTATTTATTCTTAGAATGTTGCTTTTATTTTTTGACAGCAGCTAACATGATTATATTGATGGAAAAATATGTCTGATGTTGTTCTACAAAAGTACATTTAAAAAAATGTTTAAATTGTCAAGAAGTTTTAAAGGCTGTTTTATCATTGCAATAATTTCCACTAATATTCTTACCCAGATATTCTGGACATATTGTCTTGGCTTTCCTCTTCATCTGTCATCTTTTTTCTTCATCTATGCAAAATAAGCCAAGAAATAAGTACATTGGAATATATCAATATGTAGAAAACTTGATTGCCTTTTCTTTATTCTTAGAATGTTGCTTTTACTTTTTGACAGCAGCTAATATGTTTATATTGATGGAAAAATAATTTTACCTTATTTCAGATGTTATTCTTAAAGAGTACATTTTAAAAAATATTTAAATTGTCAAGGAGTTTAATGGCTGTTTTATCACTGCAATAATTTTCAGCAATATTCTTACCCAGATATTCTGGACATATTTTCTTGGGGTTCCTCTCTTCATCTGTAATCTTCTTTCTTCATCTATAAAAATAACCAAATAAAAAATGAATGGATTGAAACAAATCTATATATTGCAGATTTCATGTCCTTTCATTTATGGTTAGAATGTTGCTTTTTCAATTTTTGAAACTAGCTAACAAATGTAGTGATGGTAAAAATAACTGTACCTTATATCAGGTGTTAATCCAAAAAGTGCATTTCATAAGTATGTTAAATACATGTATTTTAAATTCTCATAAGTTTTTATGGCTTCTTTAACTTTGAAATAATTCCAATAATGTTCTTACCCTGATATTTTGGAGATATTAAATATGTCTAGGCATTCCTCTTCATCTGTCATCTTTTTTCTTCATCTATGAAAAATAAGCCAAGAAATAAGTACAGTGGAATATAACAATATGTAGAAAACTTGATTCCCTTTTATTTATTCTTAGAATGTTGCTTTTACTTTTTGACAGCAGCTAACATGTTTATATTGATGGAAAAATAATTTTACATTATTTCAGATGTTATTCTTAAAGAGTACATTTTAAAAAATATTTAAATTGTCAAGGAGTTTAATGGCTGTTTGATCACTGCAATAATTTTCAGCAATATTCTTACCCAGATATTCTGGACATATTTTCTTGGGGTTCCTCTCTTCATCTGTAATCTTCTTTCTTCATCTATAAAAATAACCAAATAAATGAATGGATAGGAAAAATTTATATATTAAGCAGATTTCATGTCCTTTCATTTATGCTTAGAATGATGCTTTTTCAATTTTTGGCACCAGCTAACATATGTAGTGATGGTAAACAACTGTACCTTATATCAGGTGTTAATCCAAAAAGTGCATTTCAAAAATATTTTAATTGTCATAAGCTTTTATGGCTTCTTTAACTCTGAAATAATTCCAATAATATTCTTACCCAGATATTTTGGAGATATTAAATGTCTTTGCATTCCTCTTCATCGGTCATCGTTTTTCTTCATCTATAAAACGTAACCAATAAATAAATAAGTACAGTGGAAAATATCAATATGAAGAAAGCTTTATTCCCTTTCATTTATTCTTAGAATGTTCCTTTTCCTTTTTGAAATAATTTAACCTTATTTCAGATGTTATTGAAAGAGTACATTTTAAAAAGTATTTAAATTGTCAAGAAGTTTTAAAGGCTGTTTTATCATTGCATTAATTTCCACTAATATTCTTACCCAGATATTCTGGACATATTGTCTTGGCTTTCCTCTTCATCTGTCATCTTTTTTCTTCATCTATGTAAAGTAACCATGAAATAAAAACAATGGAAAATATTAATATGAAGAAATCTTTATTCCCTTTCATTTATTCTTAGAATGTTCCTTTTCCTTTTTGAAATAATTTAACCTTATTTCAGATGTTATTGAAAGAGTACATTTTAAAAAGTATTTAAATTGTCAAGAAGTTTTAAAGGCTGTTTTATCATTGCAATAATTTCCACTAATATTCTTACCCAGATATTCTGGACATATTGTCTTGGCTTTCCTCTTCATCTGTCATCTTTTTTCTTCATCTATGCAAAATAAACCAAGAAATAAGTACAGTGGAATGTATCAATATGTAGAAAACTTGATTCCCTTTTATTTATTCTTAGAATGTTGCTTTTATTTTTTGACAGCAGCTAGCATGTTTATATTGATGGAAAAATAATTTTACCTTATTTCAGATGTTATTCTTAAAGAGTACATTTAAAAAAAATATTTAAATTGTCAAAGAGTTTAATGGCTGTTTTATCACTGCAATAATTTTCAGCAATATTCTTACCCAGATATTCTGGACATATTTTCTTTGGGTTCCTCTCTTCATCTGTAATCTTCTTTCTTCATCTATAAAAATAACCAAATAAATGAATGGATAGGAAAAATTTATATATTAAGCAGATTTCATGTCCTTTCATTTATGCTTTTAAAATGATGCTTTTTCAATTTTTGGCACAAGCTAACATATGTAGTGGTGGTAAACAACTGTACCTTATATCAGGTGTTAATCCAAAAAGTGCATTTCAAAAATATTTTAATTGTCATAAGCTTTTATGGCTTCTTTAACTCTGAAATAATTCCAATAATATTCTTACCCAGATATTTTGGAGATATTAAATGTCTTTGCATTCCTCTTCATCTGTCATCGTTTTTCTTCATCTATGAAACGTAACCAATGAAATAAGTACAGTGGAAAATATCAATATGAAGAAAACTTTATTCCCTTTCATTTATTCTTAGAATGTTCCTTTTCATTTTTGAAATAATTTAACCTTATTTCAGATGTTATTGAAAGAGTACATTTTAAAAAGTATTTAAATTGTCAAGAAGTTTTAAAGGCTGTTTTATCATTGCATTAATTTCCACTAATATTCTTACCCAGATATTCTGGACATATTGTCTTGGCTTTCCTCTTCATCTGTCATCTTTTTTCTTCATCTATGCAAAATAAGCCAAGAAATAAGTACAGTGGAATGTATCAATATGTAGAAAACTTGATTCCCTTTTATTTATTCTTAGAATGTTGCTTTTATTTTTTGACAGCAGCTAGCATGTTTATATTGATGGAAAAATAATTTTACCTTATTTCAGATGTTATTCTTAAAGAGTACATTTAAAAAAAATATTTAAATTGTCAAAGAGTTTAATGGCTGTTTTATCACTGCAATAATTTTCAGCAATATTCTTACCCAGATATTCTGGACATATTTTCTTGGGGTTCCTCTCTTCATCTGTAATCTTCTTTCTTCATCTATAAAAATAACCAAATAAATGAATGGATAGGAAAAATTTATATATTAAGCAGATTTCATGTCCTTTCATTTATGCTTTTAAAATGATGCTTTTTCAATTTTTGGCACAAGCTAACATATGTAGTGATGGTAAACAACTGTACCTTATATCGGGTGTTAATCCAAAAAGTGCATTTCAAAAATATTTTAATTGTCATAAGCTTTTATGGCTTCTTTAACTCTGAAATAATTCCAATAATATTCTTACCCAGATATTTTGGAGATATTAAATGTCTTTGCATTCCTCTTCATCTGTCGTCGTTTTTCTTCATCTATGAAACGTAACCAATGAAATAAGTACAGTGGAAAATATCAATATGAAGAAAACTTTATTCCCTTTCATTTATTCTTAGAATGTTCCTTTTCCTTTTTGAAATAATTTAACCTTATTTCAGATGTTATTGAAAGAGTACATTTTAAAAAGTATTTAAATTGTCAAGAAGTTTTAAAGGCTGTTTTATCATTGCATTAATTTCCACTAATATTCTTACCCAGATATTCTGGACATATTGTCTTGGCTTTCCTCTTCATCTGTCATCTTTTTTCTTCATCTATGAAAAATAAGCCAAGAAATAAGTACAGTGGAATATATCAATATGTAGAAAACTTTATTCCCTTTCATTTATTCTTAGAATGTTGCTTTTACTTTTTGACAGCAGCTAACATGATTATATTGATGGAAAAATATGTCTGATGTTGTTCTACAAAAGTACATTTAAAAAAATGTTTAAATTGTCAAGAAGTTTTAAAGGCTGTTTTATCATTGCAATAATTTCCACTAATATTCTTACCCAGATATTCTGGACATATTTTCTTTGGGTTCCTCTCTTCATCTGTAATCTTCTTTCTTCATCTATACAAATAACCAAATAAATGAATGGATTAAAAAAAATTTATATATTAAGCAGATCTCATGTACTTTCATTTATGCTTAGAATGTTGCTTTTTCAATTTTTGACACTAGCTAACATATGTAGTGATGGTAAAATAACTATACCTTATATCAGTTGTTAATCCAAAAAGTGCATTTCAAAAATATTTTAATTGTCATAAGCTTTTATGGCTTCTTTAACTCTGAAATAATTCCAATAATATTCTTACCCAGATATTTTGGAGATATTAAATATGTCTTTGCATTCCTCTTCATCTGTCATCGTTTTTCTTCATCTATGAAAAGTAACCATGAAATAAAAACAATGGAAAATATCAATATGAAGAAAACTTTATTCCCTTTCATTTATTCTTAGAATGTTCCTTTTCCTTTTTGAAATTATTTAACCTTCAGATGTTATTGAAAGAGTACATTTTAAAAAGTATTTAAATTGTCAAGAAGTTTTAAAGGCTGTTTTATCATTGCAATAATTTCCACTAATATTCTTACCCAGATATTCTGGACATATTGTCTTGGCTTTCTTCTTCATCTGTCATCTTTTTTCTTCATCTATGCAAAATAAGCCAAGAAATAAGTACATTGGTATATATCAATATGTAGAAAACTTGATTGCCTTTTCTTTATTCTTAGAATGTTGCTTTTACTTTTTGACAGCAGCTAATATGTTTATATTGATGGAAAAATAATTTTACATTATTTCAGATGTTATTCTTAAAGAGTACATTTAAAAAAAATATTTAAATTGTCAAAGAGTTTAATGGCTGTTTTATCACTGCAATAATTTTCAGCAATATTCTTACCCAGATATTCTGGACATATTTTCTTGGGGTTCCTCTCTTCATCTGTAATCTTCTTTCTTCATCTATAAAAATAACCAAATAAATGAATGGATAGGAAAAATTTATATATTAAGCAGATTTCATGTCCTTTCATTTATGCTTTTAAAATGATGCTTTTTCAATTTTTGGCACAAGCTAACATATGTAGTGATGGTAAACAACTGTACCTTATATCGGGTGTTAATCCAAAAAGTGCATTTCAAAAATATTTTAATTGTCATAAGCTTTTATGGCTTCTTTAACTCTGAAATAATTCCAATAATATTCTTACCCAGATATTTTGGAGATATTAAATGTCTTTGCATTCCTCTTCATCTGTCGTCGT
Organism: Limnoperna fortunei; assembly: GCA_944474755.1. NCBI lineage: Eukaryota > Metazoa > Mollusca > Bivalvia > Mytilida > Modiolidae > Limnoperna > Limnoperna fortunei. The sequence goes on from OX104119.1 coordinate 36,414,498, forward strand.
TTTTCTTCATCTATGAAACGTAACCAATGAAATAAGTACAGTGGAAAATATCAATATGAAGAAAACTTTATTCCCTTTCATTTATTCTTAGAATGTTCCTTTTCCTTTTTGAAATAATTTAACCTTATTTCAGATGTTATTGAAAGAGTACATTTTAAAAAGTATTTAAATTGTCAAGAAGTTTTAAAGGCTGTTTTATCATTGCATTAATTTCCACTAATATTCTTACCCAGATATTCTGGACATATTGTCTTGGCTTTCCTCTTCATCTGTCATCTTTTTTCTTCATCTATGAAAAATAAGCCAAGAAATAAGTACAGTGGAATATATCAATATGTAGAAAACTTTATTCCCTTTCATTTATTCTTAGAATGTTGCTTTTACTTTTTGACAGCAGCTAACATGATTATATTGATGGAAAAATATGTCTGATGTTGTTCTACAAAAGTACATTTAAAAAAATGTTTAAATTGTCAAGAAGTTTTAAAGGCTGTTTTATCATTGCAATAATTTCCACTAATATTCTTACCCAGATATTCTGGACATATTTTCTTTGGGTTCCTCTCTTCATCTGTAATCTTCTTTCTTCATCTATACAAATAACCAAATAAATGAATGGATTAAAAAAAATTTATATATTAAGCAGATCTCATGTACTTTCATTTATGCTTAGAATGTTGCTTTTTCAATTTTTGACACTAGCTAACATATGTAGTGATGGTAAAATAACTATACCTTATATCAGTTGTTAATCCAAAAAGTGCATTTCAAAAATATTTTAATTGTCATAAGCTTTTATGGCTTCTTTAACTCTGAAATAATTCCAATAATATTCTTACCCAGATATTTTGGAGATATTAAATATGTCTTTGCATTCCTCTTCATCTGTCATCGTTTTTCTTCATCTATGAAAAGTAACCATGAAATAAAAACAATGGAAAATATCAATATGAAGAAAACTTTATTCCCTTTCATTTATTCTTAGAATGTTCCTTTTCCTTTTTGAAATTATTTAACCTTCAGATGTTATTGAAAGAGTACATTTTAAAAAGTATTTAAATTGTCAAGAAGTTTTAAAGGCTGTTTTATCATTGCAATAATTTCCACTAATATTCTTACCCAGATATTCTGGACATATTGTCTTGGCTTTCTTCTTCATCTGTCATCTTTTTTCTTCATCTATGCAAAATAAGCCAAGAAATAAGTACATTGGTATATATCAATATGTAGAAAACTTGATTGCCTTTTCTTTATTCTTAGAATGTTGCTTTTACTTTTTGACAGCAGCTAATATGTTTATATTGATGGAAAAATAATTTTACATTATTTCAGATGTTATTCTTAAAGAGTACATTTTAAAAAATATTTAAATTGTCAAGGAGTTTAATGGCTGTTTTATCACTGCAATAATTTTCAGCAATATTCTTACCCAGATATTCTGGACATATTTTCTTGGGGTTCCTCTCTTCATCTGTAATCTTCTTTCTTCATCTATAAAAATAACCAAATAAATGAATGGATAGGAAAAATTTTTATATTAAGCAGATTTCATGTCCTTTCATTTATGCTTAGAATGATGCTTTTTCAATTTTTGGCACTAGCTAACATATGTAGTGATGGTAAACAACTGTACCTTATATCAGGTGTTAATCCAAAAAGTGCATTTCAAAAATATTTTAATTCTCATAAGCTTTTATGGCTTCTTTAACTCTGAAATAAATCCAATAATATTCTTACCCAGTTATTTTGGAGATATTAAATGTCTTTGCATTCCTCTTCATCTGTCATCGTTTTTCTTCATCTATGAAACGTAACCAATGAAATAAGTACAGTGGAAAATATCAATATGAAGAAAACTTTATTCCCCTTCATTTATTCTTAGAATGTTCCTTTTCCTTTTTGAAATAATTTAACCTTATTTCAGATGTTATTGAAAGAGTACATTTTAAAAAGTATTTAAATTGTCAAGAAGTTTTAAAGGCTGTTTTATCATTGCATTAATTTCCACTAATATTCTTACCCAGATATTCTGGACATATTGTCTTGGCTTTCCTCTTCATCTGTCATCTTTTTTCTTCATCTATGAAAAATAAGCCAAGAAATAAGTACAGTGGAATATATCAATATGTAGAAAACTTTATTCCCTTTCATTTATTCTTAGAATGTTGCTTTTACTTTTTGACAGCAGCTAACATGTTTATATTGATGGAAAAATAATTTTACCTTATTTCAGATGTTATTCTTAAAGAGTACATTTAAAAAAATATTTAAATTGTCAAGGAATTTAATGGCTGTTTTATCACTGCAATAATTTTCAGCAATATTCTTACCCAGATATTCTGGACATATTTTCTTTGGGTTCCTCTCTTCATCTGTAATCTTTCTTCATCTATAAAAATAACCAAATAAATGAATGGATTGGAAAACTTTATATTATTAAGCAGATTTCATGTCCTTTCATTTATGCTTAAGTGATGCTTTTACTTTTTGACAGCAGCTAACATGATTATATTGATGGAAAAATATGTCTGATGTTGTTCTACAAAAGTGCATTTAAAAAAATGTTTAAATTGTCAAGAAGTTTTAAAGGCTGTTTTATCATTGCAATAATTTCCACTAATATTCTTACCCAGATATTCTGGACATATTTTCTTTGTGTTCCTCTCTTCATCTGTAATCTTCTTTCTTCATCTATACAAATAACCAAATAAATGAATGGATTGGAAAAATTTATATATTAAGCAGATTTCATGTCCTTTCATTTATGCTTAGAATGTTGCTTTTTCAATTTTTGACACTAGCTAACATATGTAGTGATGGTAAAATAACTGTACCTTATATCAGTTGTTAATCCAAAAAGTGCATTTCAAAAATATTTTAATTGTCATAAGCTTTTATGGCTTCTTTAACTCTGAAATAATTCCAATAATATTCTTACCCAGATATTTTGGAGATATTAAATATGTCTTTGCATTCCTCTTCATCTGTCATCGTTTTTCTTCATCTATGAAAAGTAACCATGAAATAAAAACAATGAAAAATATCAATATGAAGAAAACTTTATTCCCTTTTATTTATTCTTAGAAAGTTGCTTTTACTTTTTGACAGCAGCTAACATGTTTCTATTGATGGAAAAATAATTTTACCTTATTTCAGATGTTATTCTTAAAGAGTACATTTAAAAAAATATTTAAATTGTCAAGGAATTTAATGGCTGTTTTATCACTGCAATAATTTTCAGCAATATTCTTACCCAGATATTCTGGACATATTTTCTTTGGGTTCCTCTCTTCATCTGTAATCTTCTTTCTTCATCTATAAAAATAACCAAATAAATGAATGGATTGGAAAAATTTATATATTAAGCAGATTTCATGTCCTTTCATTTATGCTTAGAATGTTGCTTTTTCAATTTTTGACACTAGCTAACATATGTAGTGATGGTAAAATAACTGTACCTTATATCAGTTGTTAATCCAAAAGTGCATTTCAAAAATATTTTAATTGTCATAAGCTTTTATGGCTTCTTTAACTCTGAAATAATTCCAATAATATTCTTACCCAGATATTTTGGAGATATTAAATATGTCTTTGCATTCCTCTTCATCTGTCATCGTTTTTCTTCATCTATGAAACGTAACCAATGAAATAAGTACAGTGGAAAATATCAATATGAAGAAAACTTTATTCCCTTTCATTTATTCTTAGAATGTTCCTTTTCCTTTTTGAAATTATTTAACCTTCAGATGTTATTGAAAGAGTACATTTTAAAAAGTATTTAAATTGTCAAGAAGTTTTAAAGGCTGTTTTATCATTGCAATAATTTCCACTAATATTCTTACCCAGATATTCTGGACATATTGTCTTGGCTTTCCTCTTCATCTGTCATCTTTTTTCTTCATCTATGAAAAATAAGCCAAGAAATAAGTACAGTGGAATATATCAATATGTAGAAAACTTGATTCCCTTTTATTTATTCTTAGAAAGTTGCTTTTACTTTTTGACAGCAGCTAACATGTTTATATCATGGAAAAATAATTTTACCTTATTTCAGATGTTATTCTTAAAGAGTACATTTTAAAAAATATTTAAATTGTCAAGGAGTTTAATGGCTGTTTTATCACTGCAATAATTTTCAGCAATATTCTTACCCAGATATTCTGGACATATTTTCTTTGGGTTCCTCTCTTCATCTGTAATCTTATTTCTTCATCTATAAAAATAACCAAATAAATGAATGGATTGGAAAAATTGATATATTATGCAGATTTCATGTCCTTTCATTTATGCTTAGAATGTTGCTTTTTCAATTTTTCACACTAGCTAACATATGTAGTGATGGTAAAATAACTGTACCTTATATCAGGTGTTAATCCAAAAAAGTGCATTTCAAAAATATTTTAATTGTCATAAGCTTTTATGGCTTCTTTAACTCTGAAATAATTCCAATAATATTCTTACCTAGATATTTTGGAGATATTAAATATGTCTTTGCATTCCTCTACATCTGCATTCCTCATCATCTGTCATCGTTTTTCTTCATCTATGTAAAGTAACCATGAAATAAAAACAATGGAAAATATTAATATGAAGAAATCTTTATTCCCTTTCATTTATTCTTAGAATGTTCCTTTTCCTTTTTGAAATAATTTAACCTTATTTCAGATGTTATTGAAAGAGTACATTTTAAAAAGTATTTAAATTGTCAAGAAGTTTTAAAGGCTGTTTTATCATTGCAATAATTTCCACTATTATTATACCTTACTGAATTAGTAATTGATTTAATTGGATGAAATAAGGTCACGTGACGTGAAATAATCTGGGTATTTTTCTTCAAATTCGTACAAAAGTTGAATAACCTTTTCAAAAACCCATGTCCATTGAATAACCCTATTATTCACTGGTGAATAACCCTTAGTGAATAACCCTTGAAATAAACAAGTTTCAACATAAACATGATAAAAACACAAATACACAGCATATGATATTCCAGTCCACTGTTTGTTCGGTATAATAAAACAGTTACCGCTCTTGAAATCAGTGAATATCAAAATTGTCAACCTCGCTGGGGTTATTTCCCTCGGGCTAAAGCCCTCAGGGAAATAACCCCACCTCTGGTTGACAATTTTAGATATTCACCTCTTCCAAGGGCCGTAATTGTATAATATTCTTACCCAGATATTCTGGACATATTGTCTTGGCTTTCCTCTTCATCCGTCATCTTTTTTCTTCATCTATGAAAAATAAGCCAAGAAATAAGTACAGTGGAATATATCAATATGTAGAAAACTTTATTCCCTTTCATTTATTCTTAGAATGTTGCTTTTACTTTTTGACAGCAGCTAACATGATTATATTGATGGAAAAATATGTCTGATGTTGTTCTACAAAAGTACATTTAAAAAAAATGTTTAAATTGTCAAGAAGTTTTAAAAAAGGCTGTTTTATCATTGCAATAATTTGAATTTTCCACTAATATTCTTACCCAGATATTCTGGACATATTTTCTTTGGGTTCCTCTCTTCATCTGTAATCTTCTTTCTTCATCTATAAAAATAACCAAATAAATGAATGGATTGGAAAAATTGATATATTAAGCAGATTTCATGTCCTTTCATTTATGCTTAGAATGTTGCTTTTTCAATTTTTGACACTAGCTAACATATGTAGTGATGGTAAACAACTGTACCTTATATCAGGTGTTAATCCAAAAAGTGCATTTCAAAAATATTTTAATTGTCATAAGCTTTTATGGCTTCTTTAACTCTGAAATAATTCCAATAATATTCTTACCCAGATATTTTGGAGATATTAAATATGTCTTTGCATTCCTCTTCATCTGTCATCGTTTTTCTTCATCTATGAAAAGTAACCATGAAATAAAAACAATGGAAGATATCAATATGAAGAAAACTTTATTCCCTTTCATTTATTCTTAGAATGTTCCTTTTCCTTTTTGAAATAATTTAACCTTATTTCAGATGTTATTGAAAGAGTACATTTTAAAAAGTATTTAAATTGTCAAGAAGTTTTAAAGGCTGTTTTATCATTGCAATAATTTCCACTAATATTCTTACCCAGATATTCTGGACATATTGTCTTGGCTTTCCTCTTCATCTGTCATCTTTTTTCTTCATCTATGCAAAATAAGCCAAGAAATAAGTACAGTGGAATGTATCAATATGTAGAAAACTTGATTCCGTTTTATTTATTCTTAGAATGTTGCTTTTATTTTTTGACAGCAGCTAGCATGTTTATATTGATGGAAAAATAATTTTACCTTATTTCAGATGTTATTCTTAAAGAGTACATTTAAAAAAAATATTTAAATTGTCAAGGAGTTTAATGGCTGTTTTATCACTGCAATAATTTTCAGCAATATTCTTACCCAGATATTCTGGACATATTTTCTTGGGGTTCCTCTCTTCATCTGTAATCTTCTTTCTTCATCTATAAAAATAACCAAATAAATGAATGGATTGGAAAAATTTATATATTAAGCAGATTTCATGTCCTTTCATTTATGCTTTTAAAATGATGCTTTTTCAATTTTTGGCACAAGCTAACATATGTAGTGATGGTAAACAACTGTACCTTATATCAGGTGTTAATCCAAAAAGTGCATTTCAAAAATATTTTAATTGTCATAAGCTTTTATGGCTTCTTTAACTCTGAAATAATTCCAATAATATTCTTTATACCCAGATATTTTGGAGATATTAAATGTCTTTGCATTCCTCTTCATCTGTCATCGTTTTTCTTCATCTATGAAACGTAACCAATGAAATAAGTACAGTGGAAAATATCAATATGAAGAAAACTTTATTCCCTTTCATTTATTCTTAGAATGTTCCTTTTCATTTTTGAAATAATTTAACCTTATTTCAGATGTTATTGAAAGAGTACATTTTAAAAAGTATTTAAATTGTCAAGAAGTTTTAAAGGCTGTTTTATCATTGCATTAATTTCCACTAATATTCTTACCCAGATATTCTGGACATATTGTCTTGGCTTTCCTCTTCATCTGTCATCTTTTTTCTTCATCTATGAAAAATAAGCCAAGAAATAAGTACAGTGGAATATATCAATATGTAGAAAACTTTATTCCCTTTCATTTATTCTTAGAATGTTGCTTTTACTTTTTGACAGCAGCTAACATGATTATATTGATGGAAAAATATGTCTGATGTTGTTCTACAAAAGTACATTTAAAAAAATGTTTAAATTGTCAAGAAGTTTTAAAGGCTGTTTTATCATTGCAATAATTTCCACTAATATTCTTACCCAGATATTCTGGACATATTTTCTTTGGGTTCCTCTCTTCATCTGTAATCTTCTTTCTTCATCTATACAAATAACCAAATAAATGAATGGATAGGAAAAATTTATATATTAAGCAGATTTCATGTCCTTTCATTTATGCTTTTAAAATGATGCTTTTTCAATTTTTGGCACAAGCTAACATATGTAGTGATGGTAAACAACTGTACCTTATATCAGGTGTTAATCCAAAAAGTGCATTTCAAAAATATTTTAATTGTCATAAGCTTTTATGGCTTCTTTAACTCTGAAATAATTCCAATAATATTCTTACCCAGATATTTTGGAGATATTAAATATGTCTTTGCATTCCTCTTCATCTGCATTCCTCTTCATCTGTCATCGTTTTTCTTCATCTATGAAAAGTAACCATGAAATAAAAACAATAGAAAATATTAATATGAAGAAATCTTTATTCCCTTTCATTTATTCTTAGAATTTTCCTTTTCCTTTTTGAAATAATTTAACCTTATTTCAGATGTTATTGACAGAGTACATTTTTAAAAAGTATTTAAATTGTCAAGAAGTTTTAAAGGCTGTTTTATCATTGCAATAATTTCCACTAATATTCTTACCCAGATATTCTGGACATATTGTCCTGGCTTTCCTCTTCATCTGTCATCTTTTTTCTTCATCTATGAAAAATAAGCCAAGAAATAAGTACAGTGGAATATATCAATATGTAGAAAACTTTTCTTTATTCTTAGAATGTTGCTTTTACTTTTTGACAGCAGCTAACATGTTTATATTGATGGAAAAATAATTTTACCTTATTTCAGATGTTATTCTTAAAGAGTACATTTTAAAAAATATTTAAATTGTCAAGGAGTTTAATGGCTGTTTTATCACTGCAATAATTTTCAGCAATATTCTTACCCAGATATTCTGGACATATTTTCTTGGGGTTCCTCTCTTCATCTGTAATCTTCTTTCTTCATCTATAAAAATAACCAAATAAATGAATGGATTGGAAAAATTGATATATTAAGCAGATTTCATGTCCTTTCATTTATGCTTAGAATGTTGCTTTTTCAATTTTTGACACTAGCTAACATATGTAGTGATGGTAAAATAACTGTACCTTATATCAGGTGTTAATCCAAAAAGTGCATTTCAAAAATATTTTAATTGTCATAAGCTTTTATGGCTTCTTTAACTCTGAAATAATTCCAATAATATTCTTACCCAGATATTTTGGAGATATTAAATATGTCTTTGCATTCCTCTTCATCTGCATTCCTCTTCATCTGTCATCGTTTTTCTTCATCTATGAAAAGTAACCATGAAATAAAAACAATGGAAAATATCAATATGAAGAAAACTTTATTGCCTTTCATTTATTCTTAGAATGTTCCTTTTCCTTTTTGAAATAATTTAACCTTATTTCAGATGTTATTGAAAGAGTACATTTTAAAAAGTATTTAAATTGTCAAAAAGTTTTAAAGGCTGTTTTATCATTGCATTAATTTCCACAAATATTCTTACCCAGATATTCTGGACATATTGTTTTGGCTTTCCTCTTCATCTGTCATCTTTTTTCTTCATCTATGAAAAATAAGCCAAGAAATAAGTACAGTGGAATATATCAATATGTAGAAAACTTGATTCCCTTTTATTTATTCTTAGAAAGTTGCTTTTACTTTTTGACAGCAGCTAACATGTTTATATTGATGGAAATAATTTTACCTTATTTCAGATGTTATTCCTAAAGAGTACATTTTAAAAAATATTTAAATTGTCGAGGAATTTTATGGCTGTTTTATCACTGCAATAATTTTCAGCAATATTCTTACCCAGATATTCTGGACATGTTTTCTTGGGGTTCCTCTCTTCATCTGTAATCTTCTTTCTTCATCTATAAAAATAACCAAATAAATGAATGGATTGGAAAAATTTATATATTAAGCAGATTTCATGTCCTTTCATTTATGCTTAGAATGTTGCTTTTTCAATTTTTGACACTAGCTAACATATGTAGTGATGGTAAAATAACTGTACCTTATATCAGGTGTTAATCCAAAAAGTGCATTTCAAAAATATTTTAAATACATGTATTTTAAATTGTCATAAGTTTTTATGGCTTCTTTAACTCTGAAATAATTCCAATAATGTTCTTACCCAGATATTTGTGAAATATTAAACTTGTCTTGGCTTTCCTCTTCATGTCATCTTTTTTCTTCATCTATGAAAAGTAACCAAAGAAGTAAGTACATTGGTAAATATTTATATTTAGAAAAATTTATTTATTTAAATTTATTAATTTCCCTTTCATTTATTCTTCGAATGTTCTTTTTCCATTTTGAAACCAACTAACACGTGTATGGATGGAAAAATTATTTAACCTTATTTCAGATGTTATTCAAAGAGTACATTTTAAAAAGTATTAAAAAGAATTTAAAAGTATTTAAAAAGAAACTTAAACTAACATGTGTTTCAAAAAATATTTTAAATTGTCGCACGTTTTTATGACTTCTTTAACTCCGAAATAGTTCCAATAATATTCTTACCCAGATATTCTGGATATATTGTCTTGGCATTCCTCTTCATCTGTCATCTTATTTCTTCATCTTTAAAAAGTAACCAAAGAAATAAGTAGAGTTGAAAATATCATATGTAGAAAACTTTATTCTTCTTTATTTATTCTTAGAATGTTGCTTGTACTTTTTGACACCATGTGTATTGGTTAGAACAGTTTAAGCAGAAGACCAGCAAAACAGATACATACAATAATATAGAATATATCTTACTTGTATTGGAAACCAGATCATAAAACATTTATGCTCCAAGGTGAAGAATTACTTGGTAGGCCCATCTCTGCAGGTGATACCATAGACTGTCTACATTGCCTTGTAAGCAAACATTATTCCAAGCTATTCTGGTCAATCCCCTCCAGCTGGTTCCTATCTGCTGCAGTTCAGTCATGTAGGGGCTTGTCATATGGTCCTTAATGCTGGCTTCGTAATGGTTATGTCCAATTTGACCTCACTTCAAAGAATCTGACTGGTCACCAATTCTTGTTTCATACTCCCACAGATTAAATATTACAAATCTGTTTTGCCATCTAATGCAGATGTGCCTTAGACAGATGTTGAATAAAGTCAGGATCTGCTATGCATTGTCTTTGTTGTCCTGAATGTTTCACATCTATACAGAAAGACTTTTTTTTTTTTTTTTTTAGTTGAATATTCACAATTTTTTTTTTGGTGCTCTGTTGGAAAGCCAAGACACTGGCTATTCTCATCCCATCAATTTTGGATACAATATCTGTTCCTATAGGTCGACAACAGTTGACTCCCAATATATCCCGAGTTAACTGCATATCCAAGGTTCTAAAAAAGTGACAAATATTTGTCTTCATACACTCAAACTTCTTTTTGGTGTGGACGAATTTGGTGGATTGTTTTTGTTATCGATTGTGAAATGAATTAACAAACATAACATAATCATATGTGGATGTGATATGCAGTTTGTAAGCATTTATTCAAGTTATATTAAATTAAAAATTATAAACATTAAACAGGCTTTTCAATCCTGTTGCATTTTTGAAGCCAATAAACCAATAGTCAATCTTAAGCAGAAAACATGGCCAAACATTTAGTTTTACAATTTAAATGCATTTTTTCAGTAAAACAAAAGGTCATTCACAATAAATATGCCAGGTGATGTAAAACAACAACTTGTTAAAGGATAAAATATGGATAATTCCATTCCCAAATTAAAGAAAATGTTTACCTGCATGTTGCAATTTTTTATTGGTATGCAATTACTTCATTGTTTGTCTGCAAGTATTTGTCTGCACTTCATCAGATCTTTTCTGTTCACAAGACTTCCAGCAAAAACTGTCCTATTAGCTTATTCCATTTTTGCAAAATTAAATTAAAAAGATTATTGCCAAAAAAGTCTGCCAAATTTTTTTTATCCAAGGTGTAGATCTCCTTAAACTAAACTACCTTAAATTAAATTAAACTTAATAAAGTAAACATGAGCTAAGTTTACCATTAACTCAAATTTACTTACTCAACTCTCAACTGCACTCTCTTCAACTCCACTCTCAACCCCACTGTCATCTAAATATACAAAATAATTTTTGAAAGCCATGATCTATCGTATATTTTACTATGGGCATTGCATTGTATCAGTCAAATTTAACGCTCAGTGATTGCTAGGTGTTAAATTTGCAGAAACAATGTTTGACCATAGTTAAATATCCATAAATCATGCCTTCGTAAATCATTTTGATTCCAATATGGAAATTTGGTAGTTTGATTAATTCTACCATCATGGCATTCCATATTAGAACTAAACTTAACTAAAAAAATTCTTCACCTTTTATACTCAATGAGTATGTAATACGTAATACTCAATGAGTATGTAAAAAGTTTTTTTTAGAGTTTGAAAGTTTTCATGTTAATATGGAATAAATAGGAACAGCCCTCTTTGGTCATCTGAAATATAAATGAAGAATAACTCAACAGAACCAAGTAATTTTGGACAGAAAAAATATACATATACATTCCAAATAAATGTTTCAAAATCAACTGCATTCCACATCAGTAGTAGAACAAGTGTGGACACATAAAAATGTCTTGCATGCATTCCTCATCAGGAGTGAAAATAATTACTCATGAGCAACACCTAATCATCTTTTCATCAGCAACCTATATACATGTACCTAATATTGTTTTTCTGTTGTGCCTTGTTTCTGAAGAACTGACTTAATCCAACCAAAATTGTTTTTAAAATGTATATGTCACAGGCTTAGTCCTAAAGGACTTCTGACTTATTATATGTTGGCTGCATTTTCTGGTTGTTTGAATGGTGTTTAACCAATGTCCCCCCCCCCCAAACCAAGGCCCCTTAAATATGTAGCATGTTAACACAACATGAATAGTACTTGTATTCAGCATGAATAATAAATGCTTCTGTTTTTTCACCCAATAAATACCTTGCAAATTCTAGATCTGGACTTCAATGTTTGACTTGGATGTTTTTGTGTCTTTTATACCTGAAAAAAATTGGAGTTATCTCCCATTTGATGTTTGTTAAAATAATTTATTTCATATCAGTAAAATTATGTTTGTTTCAATTGGATAAAACAAGGTCAGCTGGTATTAATTAATCTGCAGTAATTTGACGTGAGGGCATTATCACACGGTGACGGCGTTATCATGTCATGGTAATGCCCTCTCCAGTAACAAGCAACATAGAACTGTTTATTTTTAATTTAATGAGGAAAAAATGTCATAAAGTTTAGAAAACTAACTGTGTATTGCCTAAAAATGCCAAACAATGATATATCATGAGGCCAAACATTCAAATCATACAGCAAGCAGTTACATAATACAGTCTTAAACACACGGTTTCTTAATTCTTCAATAAAATAAATATAATAGTTGCTTATATAGCTGGCAGTGGTCCCTTGTGCAGTCAAGATATCATGACAATGCCCTCTATATAAGCAACTATTGTATAATTATATTACAAAGAAAACGAAATATTGTACAGTTTTGTACTTCACCAACTAGCTGGACTTGGAATGTTTTCTTAATAATTTTTTTTTCCTTAAGAAAATGGGTACAAAGTTGTTCCAAACTAAAAGGACACATAATACTTCAAATTTGCTGTAAGTTATCTTTATATAAGTATGCATAATTCAAATTTTGAAAGACATAATTGTTTCTGAAAATTTGCATTATTTAATATGTTGTCCAAGAAAAAATTAAAAGCTTATAATCAAAGATATGTCTAGCAAATGGTAAACCAGGGCAATAAACTCAATTTGTTTACCAGGGCAATAAAATCTATTGGTATAGCAGGGCGATAAACTGAATTGGTATACCAGGGCTATAAACTCAATAACAAACCTATTTACAATTTTTTGACATTTATATATTTTATTGTTGGAAAGAGAAATAGGGTCTTCACACTCATCAAAATTCTCAGGAGCAACACAAAACAGCTGGTGGCAATTAGGAGATGTGTAACAGGAAAACAGCAGCCATCCCCCTTTTAAAAATAAAAAAAAATCACAATTTTTTATATAGAAAATCGTCTATAGCACAAAAGAATAGCTGTGCACATTAGAAATTCTGGATAAGATAAGAGACCCCTTTCAACTTTCCATTTTATAAATTCCAAAATTCAGTGAACGCAACTGGGTGGTGCAGAAATCGTTGGAATATGTTGAGTTACTGCCCGGATAAAACTTAGCGGCTAATTATTCAGTCGTGTAATGACCACCTTTCCCCGAAACAGCTCCACATGGTGACAAGTGAAAAGAATACCATAAGGATATGTTAAAAGCCGTCCCACTTACCTTTACCAAGAAAAATCAAGAGAAAAACACCATTAAGCTATTGGGTGTCAGATAAAGGAACCTACTTCCCCGTTTTCCATTGAAAAAAAAATTTGATAACGCACAATCATTGAAAAGAAAGTTTGCAGTTGACCATTTTGGAAGCTGCAGATAATGTTCAATTCCTTGTAATAATTAAAATTGAGTTGAGATTAATCATGAAGTTCGACAAACCAGAAGATGGATCGTTCGATTCCTGTTTTTACTCTCCAAAGGCGACAAAAAACGTGTCTGAAATATTGCTATTCGAGCGCACCGCAACATTTTTGATTAGTAAATCAAGTACATGGTGAATTTCTGGGACACCATACAATTTTAAACATAATGTGTAACAGTAGAAAAAAATATTGATAATTTTCAATACGTATTTTTATAATCCTCGACAAAAATATGCCAAGGCCAGATTTGTTAAAATAATTCTTAAGTAAATATTTTTAAGCGACTGTCGAAACAATATATAAAAATATTAAACTTACATTAAACTGCTGCTTTATCACAAAACATGTCTGCCTTTTTCAATGCTTGCACGGGTAAATAGTGTTCACAATTTAAATTGAGCACGTGGTACGTTTTGCTAGTGCTGATGGGTAGGTTTTATTCATATTTGTAAAGACAAAGTGAGTTGTAATCGGACATGTTAATTAAAAATATTCAAGAAACTTTTTTAGTTATTTTAGATAAAGAACACAAAATACGATCGTCTGTTCGGTTTGGATTGAACGTTTAAAACACTTCACAATTATTAACATGTATTGATTAAAATGAATAAACATGTACTTTGCATAACTTTGGCTGATTTCTGTGCATCAAATCGGCTTAAATGATTTCGTAGCTTACTTTCAAACTAGTTTATGGACGTAAATAATGCAAAAGGATTGGACAAAACCTTTTTATAACAAAATTAAGTCAATCTCACAAACAAATAAAATGTTTCTGGTTATTTACTAATGAAGGAAAAATACTGTATTACGTAGTTGACACACATTGTTATTCGAGCACACCGAGACATTTTTAAGAGTAAATAAAGCCTTTGTTAAGTAAATTCAGGGACAATACAATTTTTACTCTGTTGGTGTAACAGTCGGCACAAAATATTGTTTTTTTTTCAATGCGTTTTTTATAATCCGAGACTAAACCAAATATGGCAAGGCAATTTGTTAAAATAATTCTAAATGAACATTTCCGAGCGTCTGTAATAACCAAATATTAAAAACAACAAACATTAAACTTACATTTAACTGCGCCATTTTCACAAAACATGACTTTTTTCAAAGCTTCCAAGAGTAAATAGTGTTCACAGACCTAATTTGAGCACGTGATACGTTTGCTAGGACTTATGGGAAAGGTTTCCGTTGATCCTTCACTCATTTATCAAAAATAAATAGAAAGCCTTTTAATCATTCGATGAAGAAAATTAGGCACACGAACGACCCTCTGTTCGTTTTAGATAAAACATTGAAAAATTTTTTTTTAATATTAACATTAAATTATTACAATTAACAAGTATATAGTTGCATATTCTTGATTTTAAGTATAGGTAAAATAAGTTTTTTATAAGATTCTTTTTTAGGCTCTTTTTGATCAGACACGAGACGCCATTATTCAGTAGCTAACAAATAGATGCGAAACCTACGGACGTGTATATTCGTCTCCTCTTAGTTGCTCATTAACGACTATTGTAATTAAAATAGGACACACTGTTGTCTTATATGGCAAGATTGAGTTTTATTTTAGACATATTATCGTTTTTGTCACCTTAAAATATGCTAATTAAAACTGTTTAATGTTTACTAAAAAATAAGATCTCTTATTTTAAACACTTTAATTTAAATAATTATTAAGAAATGCTAATTAAGACGCTCATATCTGTTTTTTAAGAAACAAACCAAGTTATCTTATGACAAATAACTTTCATAATATCGCTACCTCGCGTCTTATTTAAGACTTGTTATCGTTTTATCATTTTAAAATGTGCTAATTAACGGTGTTTAATGTTTACAAAAAATTAGACTCTTATTTTAAACACTTTAATTGAAATAATTTTTAAGAAATGGTAATTAAGACGCTAATATCTCATTTTTTATATCAAAAAAGTTAATTATGACAAACTACTTCCATAATATGGCATCATCGCGTTTTATTCAAGACATGTTATAGTTTTTATCATTTTAAAATGTGCTAAATAACTGTATATATTTGATGTTTACCAAAAATAAGATTTTTTATTCTAACCAATTTTATTTTAAATATTTTTTTTAAAAGTTAATCATGACAAATTAATGCAATCGTAAGAATAAGTTTATCTTCAATTAGGCAGTTTATTTTCTTATAAATGGTGTAAAAACAATAAGTCTTCCAAAACTTGTTTTGGACGACTTAATAAGAAACCGGACAGAAACAGTATGTCTCCCAAAACTTTGTTTGGGATCAATAATAATAAAAAACCGGACAAAAAGAATATGTCTTCCAAAACTTCGTTTGGGAGACATAATAATAAGAACCCGGACGAAAACGATATGTATTCCAAAACTTCGTACGGGAGACATAACTAGTGCTGATTGTTATTGCAAGCAAGTCACAAAAAGTCCCATCCCGTCTACAAACATAGTCGGTCACATGACATTCTTAGTTTGTGCATTGAAATCTACCTACATACCAAATTTCGTTTTTTCAGGGGTGTGGCAAAACGATTGCCATTAAAAAAATGGCGTCGTTTGCGTCAAATGTTTTTCGCAAAAAATGCTGAATAGTCAACTTTGTCAGTGTACCAGTTTTCATTGAAATTGTTACGGCCATTTCGGGAAATCTGAGATGGCAATTTTTTCTTCAACCGCGGTCATTTCGAAACATCTAAAACCATTGTGCACAACTAGACATTGTATTCTAGTTTCATGACGATCCCTCGACTCCGTCTTCAAAAAACGACTCGGACAAACCCTCTGCTAAGAAGAAGAAATAATAACTAGTAATAACTGTGTTGGAATGCCAACACAAAATGTCTCGCAAACGAACCCCCATTATAATTATCAGCATGTTAAAAAACCCCCAAATTCACATTTTTACCAATATAATGCAATGTTCCATATAATAACCCCGTTTCCATGGAAACTGCAGCCATTTGGTAAATTCTAAAAATGGATTTTAAAACTTCTGTTCCTCCCTAAAATGTTCCCAATGTTTCATCTTGAGGGAACACTGCATCGCAGAGAAACTGTGTGGACAAGATTAAGCGGAAAAAAGAAAAAATAAGAAAAAAAAATAATAAAAAGAAACCGGACAAAAATAATATATCTCCCAAAACTTTGTTTTGGGCGACTTAATAACAATAACGAGAAACCGTACAAAAACAATAAGTCTCCCATCACTTGTTTGGGCGACTTAATAAGAAACGGTGTAAAAACAAAAGTCTCCTCAAACTTCGTTTGGGAGCCATTGTAATATGTCTCCTCGAAGACTTCGTTCGAGGCGACATAATAAAATGTAGCACAGAGTTATATATTTGATGCCGTTGGAAACAGTTTGAAATCAAAGTGGGTGAAGTGTATCTGCGGAGGTGTACCAATAAAATAATAAGATTGGAGTTAGTATGGTCCTAATGCTTATCCATGCCAAAAAAATTATTTGACCTAGTACTAATATTTCATAAGAAATAATATTTAAAAAACAATTACTGAAATACAGGCAAAAAAGTCAAATTCAAGGGATAAGGACTGCATGGCATATTATTAAAATAATGATGAAAATGAGAAAGTATTGTCCCAATGGCCTTCTAGGGTAACTTATCAGACCTACATAAAGCACTTGTATTTCAACAAGAGTCAAACTAAATGAAGAGTCGCGGCAAGGGCATACATATAGAATTATGATAGACCTGACCGGGACTTGTCCTAATATTTGTTTGTTTGTTTGAATATTGTTTAACGCCACTTTCAGCAACTTTTCAGCTATATCCTGTTTTTATTAGCTCACCTGACCCGAAGGGTCAGGTGAGCTATTGCCATCACTTGGCGTCCGTCGTCGTCGTCCGTCGTCGTTAACTTTTCTTCAAAAATCTTCTCCTCCAAAACCACTGAAGGGATTGCTTTGAAACTTTGCACACATCATCAGTAAAATGTCCTCTACCAAGTTCGCACAAATCATGGCCTCAGACCAACCAACATGGCGGCCATGGCTAAAAATAGAACAGGGGGGTCAAAATACAGTTTTTTGCTTATAGTTCAAAAAGTATAACAGATACAGGGAAACCGAAGAGACTTTCCTTCTTCAGCATCTAAAGCTCTACAAAACACTCCATTGGGTCAAAGTTGTATGATGACTCCTTGTAGGAGTTATTGCCCTTTAATTGTCAAAATTGATGATTTTTGCCATTTTTGCCTCAAAATCTTGAAAATTATTAGAACTAGAGAAAAAGTTAGCATTGCTTAATTGTTCTGCTCTATGAGGGCTACAAAAATGACTTAAGGGTCAAGATTGTCTGATTAACCGTTTAAGAGTTATTCCCCTTGAACTGTTTTTTTTAATCGGTTTTTATTGATTTTTTAAAATCTTCTCCTCTGAAACAACTGAAAGTACTGCTTTGAAACTTTGTACACATCATCCGTCAAATGTCCTCAACCAAGTTTGCACCAACCATGACTGCAGATTAACCAACATGGCCACCATGGCTAAAAATAGGACGGAGGGGGGTAAAATACAGTTTTTGGCTTATATTTAAAAAAGTGTAACAGATACAGGAAAACCGAAGAGACATGCCTTCATCTGCATCAAAAGCTCTACGAAAAACTCAATTGGGTTGAAGTTGTATGATGACTCCTTATAGGAGTTATTGCCCTTTAATTGTCGAAATTGATTATTTTTGACATTTTGGCCTCAAAATCTTGAAAATTATTAGAACTAGAGAAAAAGTTAGCATTGCTTAATTGTTCTGCTCTATGAGGGCTACAAAAATGACTTTAGGATCAAGATTGTCTGATGAACCGTTTAGGAATTATTTTTCTTGAACATTTTTTTAAATCAATTTTACTTGATTTTAAAAAATCTTCTCCTCTTTAACCAATGAAAGGACTGCTTTGAAACATTGCACACATCATCTTTAGGACGTCCTCTACCAAAATTGTACAAATCATGACACCTGACTACCTACATAGCTACGTTGGCTTAAAATAGAAAAAATGAAAAAAGGGGGGGGGGAGTCGAGAGAGTTTTCGACTGATAGTTAAAAAAGTATAACAGGTACAGCAAATTTGAAGTGAACCTCCATTCTCCCTCTAAGCATCAAAAGCTCCTCCTTATAGGAGTTATTTCCCTTAAAAGGTCACAATTAATGATTTTTGCAGAAGTGTTGGGCAATTCCTTGTAGCAAAGAAAAAGCTGGATAAAAAAGGGTTGTTTGGTTTCAGGTTCAGGTGAGCGATACAGGCTCCTGGGAGCCTCTAGTTGGAGTATTGGGGGAGGAAGCCGGAGTACTCGGAGAAAAACCCCGACCTTTGGTAGGAAAACTGGCAATCCTTGTCAATTAAGATTGGAGGGGGCCTCGGTGGCCGAGTGGTCAAGGTAGTTCGTCTACTATTGATCACGTGGTCTGTCAACACTGAGATTGCAGGTTCGATTCTCACTGCAGGCAGGGTGTACTCGACTCCAATCTTAATTGACAAGGATTGCCAGTTTTCCTACCGCAGGTCGGGGGTTTTCTCCGGGTACTCCGACTTCCTCCCCCAATAAAAACTGGACGCCATGATATAGCTGAAAAATTGCTGGAAGTGGCGTTAAAACACCATTCAAAAAAAAAACAATCAAATCAATTAAGATTGGAGTTGAATGCACCCTGCCCGCAATAAGACTCGAACCAGCAACCTCAGTTTGACAGACCAAGTGATTAATAGTTGACGAACTACCTTAATTGCTCGGCCACCGAGGCCCCCTTGTCCTAATGCACCTGTATACTAAATGTCATTAACTTCACACCCATGCTTTAGTAAACATAAAAACATCTAAAATATAAAAAAAACAAAAAACAAAAATCAAAAGACAAAGTAGAGTGGCTGCATAGATATACCTATTAAAATGATGATAAAAGCTAAACTTACAACAAAGTTCCAGGCAATACACTTTGCTACGCCTAACGCGCGTTTTGAATGTTAAAGATGCATCAGAGAAGCTCTTCCAAAAAGTTAAAATTTTAAAATAACATGAAATATAAAGCTAAATCTACCAAAAACGCGCTATTTTCGAGACTGTAGACCATGAATGCATAACATATCAAAACGAGGACTGAATGGTTCAGTGATTACCCTGGAATGTTTAAATTGTATTTGGGGTATTTAAACAATTTATGCGCTGTAAATCTTAAGATTATTCGACTCCCAGGCACTGGCTAGTTAAGAAATAATTTATTGGGGCACGAATATATACTGATTTTACCACCGGTTGGCAATTTATGCCCAATATTTTACCCCGAGCGTCAAACCCGTGGTAAAATCATGTATATATTCTTTTTCCAATGAAATATTTCGATTCTAACATGACATATATATATATATATTAACTTTTTAACAACGTTCCTTCGAGTTGCAGAACTTGAAACTTGAAATTGGAATTGCTATTCTTGATTAAAATTGTATTGAATTGTACTGAGATGACTACTTTGTTTGTTTGTGTCCCATAGCATTACTACCAGATCATTGTGTCGCAATATAAATGGGAGGTTTGGTGCCGTAAAACATGTTTAACCCGTCATTTCTATTGAAATGCCTGTACCAGGTCAAGAACATTGAGATACCGATGTTCTCGTAGAGTATACCACGTTTTGTTAATTTGTATTTTGACACTGAATATTTCATTTCGGTAGTTTTAACCCCCTTTTTATAAATTTGCCTAATTGATTGCTTGGTTGTTATAAAGTGTCCTGGCAGAACGATAACGGTTTTATAACGGGGCGATAAATATGAAATGGTGATAAAATGAACGTCAAATGAAGTGAAAATGAATGCCCATTGGAGTTGGAAATTGTACTTCTTGGGGTGGCAATCGAAAAGTTTAAAAATTAAATACAAATTCAAATCAATGTATTTTAACTCTATAGATAAGCTTTAAAACAAAACGAATTTTAACCAATTAAAATGTTAAAAGAGAAAAATATCTGTTACACTAGTGCATCATATAAGTAGACAACACCTCCGACAGGTCACAATATAGCTTTTTGGCAACCCTTGGGGTTCTGATGACATCAAAGTTTTCCACCGGTTGTCCCGTTACGAGAGTAACTAACTGTCTAAATTCTTCTATCGTACCTCGGGGAGGAATCGGATCTATATAGATTTCTAAAATATTGTCCAATACACTGAGGTAATGAGGTGTCTAATCGCCCATAAATGAGTGGTTAAAAATACATTACATTTGGAATACCGCAAGGTTGATCATCTCGTCTCTGTGCTCGAATCCTATGAGTATTCCAAACTTTTCTTATAGGGGTTATTGCCCTTAAATGACAATTTTGTTATGAAATTTTCCATTTTTGTCCTGTAACTTGAAAACTATAGCAGCTAGATTAAAACTGTAAATTGCACAAATGATCAGCAATAGAAGCCCTACAAATGATTGCTTAGTCCAAAATTGCAAGATGACTCTTTATAGGAGTTATTGCCCTTTCATTAATACATTTGGACAAATGAACAGTTTTTGAATTATAAATTAGTCTATAACACA
This sequence comes from Limnoperna fortunei, assembly GCA_944474755.1. Lineage (NCBI taxonomy): Eukaryota > Metazoa > Mollusca > Bivalvia > Mytilida > Modiolidae > Limnoperna > Limnoperna fortunei. The sequence goes on from OX104119.1 coordinate 36,435,877, forward strand.
CCTATTAGTAGAGTAAAACTGTAATTCTAATATGACGTGCTTTAAAGGCTTTGAGACCACAACTGTGTTAAAAAAATGATTTATCTATGAGCAACACGCGCTGAGAAGGGCGCGTTTTAAATGGCTGTTCCAATTACAGAATTGTAACTCCCACCTGAAAGCTATTGCATATGACGATAAATCTTATAAATAGCGACACGCGCTATAATTATCCGTTGCAATATATTGTGTGTTACATTGACGGAACAGCCAGTTTGTGGCGGAAATGATGTTTTCTATAGGAACGAAAATATTATAAATGTACTCTAATTGTCTTATTAGAATAGAAATAATTCACGGAGGCTGTGATTTATCATTGTTTTACCACGGGGTGACCATTTATATCGTTATTTTATAAAATAATACGACATAAATGGTCACACCGTGGTAAAACAATGATAAACCACAGCCTCCGTTAATTATTTCTTAAATTTCTAAAGTACCTTAAAGGACAATGCCTAAAAACCATTTAATTTTTAGAAATTGTCTGATGGCACTTTATAGGAGTTATTGTATTTAACAAAAATTTTTGAAGAAATGTTTAGTTTTTGCACAGTAACTTAAAAGCTATAACAACTAGACTGAAACTGTTAATTTCAAAAATTTTAATAAGTTGAAGTCATTTGGATTCCAGGTGAGCGATTACAGGCTCCTGGGAGCCTCTAGTTAATATTCTCTGCAGGGTAGCTCTGCTTATTACAATGTAAGTTATGCAAAAACAATAAGAAACCAATAATTTCTTTGGCTGTAATTGTCCTACTGAAGTAATATGTAACAAGTTCCTCTATAGAAGCCCCATCATCTGGATAAGGAGCGATGCATTCTGCCTTCTGTTCATGTAGCAATAGACAGACAAATTATACCCTGAAAGAGGTATAAAATTAAATATCATAATTTTACGATTGAAGTGAGTACCATCGTGATATCAAAAAAAATTTTCCAATTAATTTGTACGGAATTTTGTTAATTGTCGATTGGACAAAAGGCATACTGTAGTTGTAGTGATTGTTCAACTTAGCGGGCAAAATTGACCTTGCGTAAACTAGAGTTGGCTTTGTTTGTTGTGATTGTTTGATTGAAAATCATGTCAGACCGTAAACCTAGGTCAATCAATCAGTAACTTGGCCGCGGAAGAGTCAAGAGATATATATAAATCCCATAAATATTTTGGAATCATAACATGTATCTAGTCTAGCATAATATCAAAGTCACTGGGTTTTAATAAATTTTTTTGAAAGGGACTCGGCCTAATTCCAAACGGGAAAACCAAATGTTTAACACCAAAAGCGGCTTTCCCAGCATAAATCATTCTTGCAAAATTGCAGTCCGATTTATTAAGTGGATTTAGAGGATATTACGAAAGTATAGTGATGACATATTAAGGTATGCGGACCACAATTGACCACGTGATCATATTTGGTATCCCGGATGTCTTTTGTATTTCAATGGAGCAGACCTCGGAAATCTTCGGCAAACATCGGAAATACTATTTGAGCAACTAAATTTTTTGCTCAAAAATGTTAACATTGACTAAACGTAAAACAATATATTTAATTTGTATCATTAATTAGCAATACCTTGATGTAATAAAGCTGTATTTTTTGGTCAAAAAATAAAACTAAACGGTGACTTCAATTATGGGTCGGATACCTTAAACACTTACTGATCTTACTGAGGTTGAGGTAAAGATAATTGCTGTTATCCCCGAGGTACATACTGATTTCCTGAGACAAAGCCGAGGTAATTGTGAGTATCGTGGAATACAAAAAGTGAATGTGACCTAATTTGAACGAAATAACCAGTCAATAAATGTTTTTATACCATGAAATACTGAAAAAATAAATAAATAGACAACCCAACCACAGAAAAACCATACAGTACATATATTATGGTCGCATTTCTTATTTTATATAGAAAAAATATACTGAAGTATAATAACTAAAACTGTTGAATGCCTCTCAAAATGTTCCCAAATTACAATTGTCATTCATATCTCACTTGGAATTGTCATTAAAGATATACATGAACTTACCTGTAATAGTTGATTAATTGTGACATTCGCGGAAGAAATGCGTGCTTCGCGTAGAATGGAAACCAAACAAACGCTATATTTGAACGAGGTATAAGATGATATTGTAGCAAAATAACAAGCCTTAGAAATACGAAAATAAATTGTCTTACTTAAGACAAACACATTCTTAAAATTGCATTAATTTGTCATGATTAACTTGTCTGGTTAAAAAAAAAGATATGAGCGTCTCAATTAGTATATCCTTAAAAACTGTTTCAAGTAAAATTGGTTAGAATAAAAAATCTTATTTTTGGTAAACATCAAATACCGTTATTTAAGACATTTTAAAGTGATAAAAAAACTATAACATGTCTGGAATAAAACGCGATGATGCCATATTATGGAAGTAGTTTGTCATAATTAACTTTTTTTGATATTAAAAATTAGATAACATGTCTTAAATAAGACGCGATGTTGCGATATTATGAAAGTTATTTGTCATAAGGTAACTTGGTTTGTTCTTAAAATAAGATATGAGCATTTCTTAAAAATTATTTAAATTAAAGCGTTTAAAATAAGAGATCTTAATTTTTAGTAAACATTAAACAGTTTTAATAAGCATATTTTAAGGTGACAAAAACGATAATATGTCTTAAATAAAACTCAATGTTGCCATATAAGACAACAGTGTGTCATATTTTAATTACAATAGTCGTTAATAAGCAAGTAAGAAGTAAGAGGAGACGAATATACAGTTCCGTAGAAACCGCATTCAAACACACATAAAAATCTGTAGTAACAACTGCTAGTACTATATAAAGTAAGTGATTTATGTTTTTCTATAGTTTGTATGTTGTCTTAAATGAAATTAGCTCTTCTTTAGCTTAGCCAAATTAAATTAAAGTGATCTAACACAAAACTTACCATGGTCTTTTCTTTGAAGCTTATCATTTCCACCTTGCTCTGTATAATTAGTTTCAAAATTTTACATGATTTCCAGACCATTGTAAAAGTTTAGCAATTACTTGTCAGTGGAATGCTTGGTATACTAATTCTTGTCAATGACCTGCAGTTGTACCTTTGTTAAATATGAAACTTAAAAAATAAATCAGTCTAAAGAAAATAAATAAAGACATTGTTAATTGTTACATGGGTGGGGTGGGGGTGATTTTGGGAAAGTGGGGACTGATTTTTTACGGTGGGGGGATTTGACCTGCTTCCCATAAAAATAATTACTTGTTATTTTAACAAATTCAAGTTTTTTTTACTGATTTTTTTGGGGGTGGGTGTGGGCAGGGGTTGATGGTGGCAAAAAGGGACCAGTGTAAAAATATCGTTGGAATTTCCATTATTAATGTAATGATTGGTATAATCTCTCAATACTGTTAACATACTCCGCATGCCCCAAACAATTATACTTTTATTTGTGTAGTCTTAATTGATTTCACTGTTTCGTTTTCTTTTTAAATTTGTAAAAAATTTCACTAACTTGGGACTTGGTACACTCCGTGCATTATAAGTAGTAGAGCACTGCATTAAACCTCTGAACACAAGTATTATTTAAATATTTATATTTGTACTGCGGCAGTATTCATTTCCTTCAACAAAGTCGTAACTGTCTGCTTTACCCGGCTCGAAAAAAAATGCTGAACACAACATACAAATATTACTATCAATGATTATAACTTATAACCCCCTAGTCCGAGAATCCTCTGCCGTCCAACCCTTTTTTGCGACGGACCCACGCAAAAAAGAAGCGTTGGACGGCAGAGGATTCCAGAACTAATAACCCCCTGACTTCAATATTAATTTACACAACAAAGAAACAACTATTCGTGCATTTAGTATTTTAATTTTAAAGATTTATTGACATTGTGGTGCGACTTGGAATTTTTACGGACTTGCGATTTTTACAACAGTCAGCGTTAAAAATCTATTGCATGCGAATAAGATGACTAACCACATTTTCATTTCTTTGAACGTACCAGAATTCGAGTCAAAACTCTCCATTAAAACGCCCCCTACCAAAACGCCCCCATTTTCCAAAACACCTCCACCAAAACGCCCACATTTTGCATAACGCCCCCAATCCAATAAAACATCCGCAAATTAAAAAGCAAAAAACACTTTACTATGGAAGTATATGCTCCCCTGGCAAGTACGACAGAGCCATGAGTTTAAGTATTGAGGAAGATTTGTGTAATCTTTTATGTAAGTTCTTGTTAATTGTCTTCTCGGTATAATCCATTAGAAAATATACAATTTCAGTGCATCGAAAATAAGCTCTGAACCCATTATTTTTTTATTTTGAAGTATGATCACTTGTATAAAAACTAACTATATGGCGAATTTAAAAAAAAAATAATTGACAGATTACTTTCAGTGAAAGTGTCCTGCGTTCCCTTAAATAGGCACAATTGTACATTATTTCTAAAAATGGGTAATACAGATACATAAATATTACAATACTGGCACGAGACAAGGACGAATTCTGCATACCAGACTTAAACTGAATTTAAGTTCTTTAAATTATGAACCGTATTTTGTGAAACTTAGTTTAATTAGCTGTGGATGTGAGAGTCTTGTCTATTATACTACCCCTTGTAGTCCGAGAATCATCTGCCGTCCAACGCCTTTTTAGATTTTGATGGGAGCATCGCCAGAAAATGTTAAATTCATTCGGTAATCTAATAATTGCTGTTGATACGAATTTTTTACTATACGGCAATAAAAAAATCTGAACGATGGAGAAAGCATAGTAAACATGGTTGACATCATTGCTAAACTATATTACACGCATGTTATCATTTTTTCCTTCCTTTTGTTTTCAGGTAGTTTAATTTTCTTCTCATTATACCCTTTTTAAAACATGATAATGTTTAATTCATTTATATAATAATTTAATTTGCTTTGTAACCTGAAATCTGATTGCTCAATTCATATTATAAGATATAACTTTCGTGACCTATGAAATATTCTTACGCCGTTAAATTCAAATAGTTCCATGACGTCATCGGCTTTTTACCATACACATTGTTAAGATTTATAGTTAAAATTAAATTATAAGGAAAATTTCAAATTTCTGAACAGGTTATACGATATAATATGGCTTGGGTCTGTTTACGCCTAATTCGCGGTTTATTAGGCGTAAAAAGACCCAAACCATATTATATCGTATAACATGTTCAGAAATTTGAAGTATTCCTTAATTGTATATGTATGGATTGCAATACCCAATAGGGTTTAATATGCAAGAAAAATTATATTATTGTACACACTAATTATCCTGCCTTTATTTATCAGAAAATAAATTGTTATCCATTGTATTGTGCATTATTATTTTGTTAATAATTGGATATTTTCACTTTGTATGGAAGATACATATTCACATAAGTATGTTGCTTGTTTCTGATTCCTACTTTAATATAATGAAAGATGTTATACTATTCTTCTTGGTTTCTCTTTGAATACATACACTAAAAATGTATCCCTTTACGCGCAGTTTTTCAGTATTATGACCTGACCACTACCCCCCCCCCCCCCCCAACATTGAGATGGCGACCCATATCAGTCCCTTGGGCGTGTGCAGCGAATTAATTTGGGAGGGGATGGGTGATAGTACCCAACAAAAATAAATTCCACGGTTTATTGACAGTTAATTGCAAGTCGCACAGGTTAAGCACGTTCAAGTTCAGATGTCCTTCGTTTAAATGAAGCGTGGCAGATTTATACGGCTAAACTTTGCTCGCTTTCGGCGTGTTCGATGTGGTATATTAGATAAGAATCCTCGCGCCTATTCAATCAGCTGTAGGCGTTGGAAGAAATAGAACAACCCAGGTAACAACTTGACTGTTTATTATTATGTTGCAATTTTTAAATACTATTTTGAATGTCAATAATGGTTCATAAAATCATTTAATTCCGCCGATTTTAGCTTAGTGTTATGTAAATAATTTAACGAACACCTTTAAAGGGTGCACCAGATATTAAGAATCGGGATCATTTGAAATGTTTTGTAATCGACTATTGTTTGAGAAATTTATGTCTATAAAAACTTTTTCACAAGAAAGCAAAAGTAAAAGTATAAGACATTTGAGGATAATATTCCCTTATAACTGTCCTTTTGTAAACCTACCTGTAAATTTTGTACAAAATCCTCGGGTTTGACTGCAGCAAAGTTCATTTCGACAACTGGGTATCTAATTTCTTGAAGAAATTTAAATATGATTTTTTTTCTATTACTTCAAATTGGTCTCCGTGGCCGAGTGTAAATGACGTATTGGGGAACTAGCACGTAGATAACTGAGATGGTAAATTTCAACTTTTATATTAAACAAATGCAATAAGCAACAGAATACACAATAAACAAAGGAGTTCAAAACAAACGGAATGTCCAGTATTATAGCACTACGGAAAATCACTGTAGAACAATTAAGATTCGTCACGGCTGTCGCACAGTAGACTTTCTGTGATTCGAACTGATTAACAAATATTACTGTCCACTTTTATATCAGAATTTTAAAAATACGTTGTCACACACATCTGTCATGTCGGGACTTCTCAATTAGTTATTTAAGGAATACTTTAAATTTCTGAACAGATTATACGATATAATTTTTAACTATAATTTTAACTCTAAATCTTATCAATTTTTGCGGTAAAAGCGTCGATGAGGTCGAGGAACTATTTGAATTTTAACGGCGTTAGAATAGGTCATAGGTCACGCAAGTTATTACGGGCCGGCACTAAGCCGGTCCGTCATATGATATGAGTTGGTAGTCTCGATCACCCAGACGCATATATAATAGCGTCTGGGATCACCTTGTTGTAATTTCGGTACCAATAGGTGGAGACAAAACAATGATTCTATTTTTAGGGCCCTATTTTTAAACCAGGAAAACCATGCATACTTATAATATGACGTCACATTCAGATTCACTCTTGATTGTGCACAACAATAATATTTGTTTAATTAATTGATAAAGTTATATTTTATAAAAATATTCAATGTAAACTTTGGCACAATTTTGTATACACTTCTTGATATGAACGGAAGTAATTTTTTAGATAATAAAAATATCATCCAATCAAAAATTACGCCCAGTTTTGGGCGTAATGGTAACGAGTTCAATATAGAAATGAATCCAGACGCACAAATGTAATTAAGCGTCTGGATGATCGAGACTAATGAGTTGGAAAACGTTTCATGATTTGCTGCGGATGTTAGATTAATTTACTGCTGCTAAATTATAATTAAAAAAATAGTTATTAGAGTTGTACCGGTGTTATTGCTAAACATAATATATAGTAGATATTTTGAGTTAATGTTGTATTTTGCAATGCAATGTTTAGTTAATTATGTGTCAGCAAAAGTCGGTCACATTTGTTTACGATGTTATTTTTAGAACATGTTGTCTAGAGCACGTCTACGTACATTCATTTGCTTGATATATATCATACTGACAATAAATTTAGATGTATAATGTATTTTGAGAATACTAAAATATTAGAAATACAACGTTTAGTTAGTTTTAGGTTTGAAAAAAGACGTTAAAGTCGGTCACATCGCAATGCTATTTTTAGATTAGACTTTTGAACAATGTACCATGTTCATACAACCATGACAACGATACGGTTTACATGAAATATTACATTTATTTTTTTATTCCAAAATAGCATATTCTATTTCTAATAAAGTGGATACAAAAATAATCGCAATAAAATCACAGTTTGTTTAAATATTGTCGCTTCAAGCCTTCAACGTAACAATGTGTTTTTATGTTGCACACTGCACGTGGCACACTTTGTATTTCGTTAATAGCTTCTGTAGATTAAATTTAGTCACTGGACGCGTTTTAATATGATTCTTAATATAGTTTAATGTTTGTAGATAATAAAGTAACGGTATAAATGTTAAATTAATTGAAAATAAGAGAAATCCATTTCCCACGGTGCCATACTTATTTTCAAGGATGCATATATAAAAAAAACACACAGATACATATCACGTGATACATATATATTTCTTTTTTCACTATTTCTGTAACTGCACATCAATTGAAGTATGTGAAATGTAACTATTGTTTATTTTAAAGATCTAAAACTTTTTTTATGTTTTTTTTTTCAAGTTTTTTGTTATTTATGGTTTTCATTTATTTATGATTCTAAGTCATTAAAAAAACTACTTTACATCAAACTTTAAGTTAAACACAAATTTCAACTTTGTTAAAAACTACACCCATCTGTCAAAATACATAATTTTCTACTCATCTGTAATACTAGCTAAATTTTAACTAATTTTCTAAAATGCAAGTACTTTGGTGTTGGGTAAGATGCTACGTACCATTATGCAGTTTGTTTGTATGGATGTTTCTTGAAATTCTTTCTCTATTTCACAATGAAATAACCTTGTTCTACATTTCATGCCTCATGCATTGAATTAATAAAATTCGGATATGACAGTTTGTATACCTGTTTGTTACCTACACCATGAAAGGAATGCTTTTATGCAGCAAACACTCGATTATTTACGGCCCGAATATTTGGTGCTTGCACCAATAAAGTCTCTTGTTTCTTATAATATGGGTTGCCCGATTTGAATTGACCAATCAGATTTCAGCTCACAAAGCAAACTAAATTATAATAACAGAATTTAAACCAAAGGTAAGATTAAATTAAGCCTATAATCTCATAATCCGATAATTGGTAGGATAATTAAATGTCAAAATCACAAACAGACAGAAACGGGGTGTTCCCGGAACACTTTTGTTGTTTCAGTGGTTACAAAGGGGTACAACAAGGGGTGTAAGTATAATCGTAGGTAAAATAACTTTTTTCCGACGCAGTCGGTATTATATTCACTTTTTACCCTTTGACCTCATGACACTTCACCTCTCGAAAAAGCAAGTCACGTGATCGTAATTCTGTTTCTTGATAAATCAAAAACCAATTGGACGGGGGTTCGGAACAGGGCGGTTAATTGGACAGGGGTTCGGAACAGGTTTGTAAATTGGCAATTCACCTTTCAAATTGTGTACAATTATTATTAGATTTTGCCGTCTGTTTGTTTATATAATTATTTCATAGTGGAATTTAAGTATTAAGAACGATAGAGATGAGCTGCAGTTTGTAAAATTTTATATGAAACAACTTATACAAAAATGTTAAATATTGTTTATTTGAAGTACAGCGCAAATTAAAACGCATATTAACACGCTGGATTTTGGCGGGCTTTTATGAAGTGTAAAAAAGACGAAGAGAAGAAATTTTAATTAATTTCTTTAATAAATACAAATTAACAATCATTTTATATACATGTTGATATTAAATTAAATGCATTATTATTGTTCTTGGGCGTCCGTCGTAGTACACACATAGATAGAGAGTTGTGGCTCTAATTGTAAAGTATACTTTGCTTATTCAGTAAATTTTAAACTATAAACATTTAATTAAAAAATTTATAATATTCAATTTGTTTACATTATTGTATAACTGCTTTGGTGCTCGCAGAAAAACTTCATTTCTATTTCTTAGGCAGTGGGTTTCAATACATAATAGCAATAAACGTTCTGGAATACATGTACATGTACAACAAAGCACATGTAGTTGTATGTAAATTATCAATTTTAGGTTAACTGTATGCTTGGTAAATCTGTTGAAATATAAAAATACATATGGGGGGGGGGGGGGGGGCACACATGTATAAATTAATCATTTCAAACTCGTTTCACATGGGACAAGTGTAAATTTATTGGTTCATGATTTCTTTCCTTCTCCAAAAATTTCCATCAAACATTTCTGGTCTATTGAAACGGGGAATTTGTATGACAATAATGACGATTCGTAGTTCAATGCATAACTCAATTTCTATCTTTACTGCGTCGGTTATCTTTTTTAAAGATAGTACTTGTTTACAGAAAAAGGTTAATTTTAAAATTGTAAAATTATATTTTTTTAGAACTTATTATTATTATGTTATTTATGTAAAAATGAATAATAATTAATTAATTAATTAATATTTTAAGCATCAAAGTTAAATTGGTTAAAAACGTGAAAATTAACAAATTGATTATAATATTATGTATTAATTACTACCCCCACTGAATACTTTTAGCATCATTCAAAGTAAATCATGACTATGGCACAGTTGAACTTTAAGTACATACCACCGCACCAGACTAGGAGGCAACAATTTAGCCTTCAATGATTATATTTTCCGGGTAGAGACTACCCGTGGTGAAAGAACGTACTGAAAGCGTACTATACCAGCATGCCCATCGACTACCAACGCTAAGAATGACACTATTACGGCACTAGGACGGTAATAACACTTTCACCCTGCAGACCAAGCAAACATTGTAGCCAAAGACATAATGCACTTTATATCGACAAAATGCCAGGAAGAAGTAACACCAATACCAGCTATTTACCAAAAAGAGATGTCAACAGGTTTACAGATCCACTACAAGGAAAATGACGACATACGACAGTTAGTGAGACGCGCAGCAGCACTCCCACTTGTTCCAGCCCAACACGTAGAAGATGTCTGGTTCCACGCACTAGAAGACTTAGAAGACACAGACTTGCCCATCAACACTAACTTTCACAGATTATATTGTTACCAAATGGATTGATAGCGACCGCACTCTATGATATCATTTCAACACAGAAGGACCCCGCATCACCAACCACCTGGAAGCCTGGCATGGTAAACTAAAAAGAAAAGTTCAGCACAGTCACCCGAATATTTTACAGTCAATTAATTACCCTGTATGGGGGACCCCTTAATTATCACTAATGAGCGCCTACAATGTTCTTGGATCTTTCAAAACGTTAGCATTCCGGCACACAGCCGACAGAAACTTCAGTCATTGAAATAACATGTCGTAATATGTTGTCAAATATCACAACATGACAACTATACGACACAGTATAACAAAATAGAGCAAAATGACTTACTTTATAATCAGGCAATATCAGCACATACTAAAAATAAATGAACATGTTTTCGACATCTCTCACAATGTCAACCAATGGTAGGTAGACGTGAATGACAATGTAAGTTCTTTAATACTAATTACAACGTGAGTCAAGTTGGTTACTTATTCAACGTTTAAAATTCACCATTCAAATAAATAAAAAAGACTTCTTTCAGTTCAACATTTAACACCAAGTTCCCAGTTCAACATGCGCAATTCCTAGTTCAACATTCGATTTTTCAGTTCCTAGTTCAACATTTGTAGTTTCTGCTTCAATATTCAAAATTTTTAGTTCCTCGTTCAGCATTCGCAGTTCCTAGTTCAACATTTATAGTTACTAGTTCAACATTCAATTTTTCAGTTCCTATTTTTGAAAATGATTTTGGATGAAAAAAATATTTTGGAAGCAGAGGGTAAGAAAAAAATATTCTGAAGAAGGATTTCTGCTATATAAAATAATGCTAATAATGAAAAATAATATTCTGTCGCGACGCCTTCAAAAAATAAATATTTTTCTGACCAAAACAAAAAACCAAGGCCCCCCTTCAAGTTAAATGGTCTGTCCCTAACTTCAACATTTCAAGTTCCTAGTTCAACATTCGTAGTTTCTGTATCAATATTTAAAATTTTTAGTTTCTCGTACAACATTTTTCAGTTCAACATTCGCGGTTCCTAAATCAACATTCGTAGTCTGACTCTCTTGTTCAATATTCAAATATTTTAGTTCCTCATTCAATAGTAGGATTTTCTAGTTCAACATTCGTAGTTCCGGTTCAATATGTAAAATGTTTAGTTCCTCGTTCAACACTCGCAGTTTCTAGTTCAACATTCGATTTTTCAGTTCCTAGTTTCATTCCTTCTTAACGGAATATTTGATTAACCACCAGATATGTCTAATTACCTTATTTGGACCCGGGTGATACGTAGGGTGCCATGCAAACGTGGAGCAGTAGTTGTTTACTTTTCCGGAGCACCTATACTAACCCTGGGTTTTGAGTTGGGTTCGGTGTACTCAATTTGTGACTGTTTTGTTCGTCTGTTTGTTTTGCTGTTGTTTCCTCCTTTGTTTAACCATGGTTTGTCTTTCCTTGACCTATCGTTACAGGAGTGCTCCTCGATATCTTCGATTCTTTTCCTTTATAAAACGAAAAACGCGCCTTGAATCGTAGATTGTGTAACGTAAGTATTTAGAAAAATACTTTTATAGCAAAATAAATTAAACACGTCATTAGTAGTTAACACGATTGCATGTTTAGTGCAATTCCGTCAAAGTTTTATTCCAGTATATTCTATACACCTTGCCATAAGTTAAGCAACACCCTATTATTTTCCAGTGATTCATTTAAGATTTTATATATTTTAATATTTTTTACAGAAATGACAATTTATTGAACATAAATGATAAAAGAAACATACAAACAACATGTTTACAGTCGCTTTACTTATTGTTTGATGGAAAAATGTTCAAAGCAAGATATAAAAAAAACAGTGCAAATATAACTTTCATTAGTCAAAAAATAAGTTTTATTGCATACTTCAATTTCATGAACTTAAAGTAAACACATCATCACAGTTCAACGTTCAGAGAAAGAAAAGTCACTTTGAAATGTGTTAAACGCAAAAATACTCAGTAAGTCGTGTAACCACCAAGCTTCCGGTACAGTTCATTAACTCTCCTCCTCATGCTGTTGACTAAACGACGAAGTGTAGCATGGGGTAAATTCTGCCATTCGTTTTGAATGGCAACACGTAGTTCGTGGACATTTTGACAAGAAGGTGCCCTGTTGATGATTTTAAGGCAAATGATATTGGATTCATATCGGGTGACATGGATGGTCATGGAAGATGATCAATAGCTTCCCTTTCGATAATATCACGAACAATTGCTGCTCGGTGAGGTCTTGTATTGTCGTCCATAAGATGGGTCTGTTACCAAGTGCATGATTTTCAAAATGTGGCACAATAATAGCGTTAATGACGTCATTTCGATTTTCTGCCCTGTCATTGTCCCATCAACCACATACAGATTCAGTTTACAGTCGTATGAAAAGCCCCCCCCCCCCCCCACACACACACTGTAACACCACCACCGCCAAACGCTGTAGTGCATAGGATGTTGTTCTGGTTGTAAGTAGTGCCTCGTTGTCTCAAAACGCGCATGCGCCCATCAATAAGACGAAGAAGGAATCTGCTTTCGTCGGTCTAGTGTACTCGTCGCCAGCTTCGAATAGTCCAATGGCGTTGATATCGTGCCCACTCTAAACGTGCTTGGCAATGTCTGTGTCAACAGTGGACGTTTCAAGGGACGACGAGCTCTCAACCTTGCATTGTTTAAGCGCCTGTTAACTGTTCGAACGGCGACTCTGTTTGCAATATTCCAATCGTCACGATGATATCTTGCACTGGCAAACGGCCTCCCTTTCAGATGTTTTTGGTGGTCGACCTGACCTAGGACGTTCCTGGATAGTTCCATCATCTCGATGACATTTCAGTAGCCGGGATACAATACTAAAGTGAACGCCAAAGTGTTGTGCTATCTGGCGCAAGCTCTGTCCAATATTACGCATTCCAACGATCTACCACTTCCCGGCTTCACTTAATTTCCGTCTAGGCATTGTAAAAATGTAAAGATGAAGTCGAAAAAGACTAGCAGATGAACACTAAATCGTTAAGGAAAACAAGGCTTTTAGGCGTGCTCGGCCACCGTATGACAAACTGATTTTGCTATTTAAAGATTTACCTGAGGAGTTAACTAAAGTAATTTTCCCGTGCCCGAATGATGGCTTTAGTACATAAATAACACAAAGTTAATATTCATTCAGATTTTTGAAATTAAAAAAAAAGTAGGTGTTGCTTAACTTATGGCGAGGTGTATAGAATTTAAGGGACAGTTCATATAAGTGACACATCTCTGTATTTAATCAAAACATATTGTTTTGTTGTTAAAACTTGTATTTAAAAATGAATGAAACTTAAATTTAGTTCACACATATATTTCTGTTTCAGATAATGTTATCCTGGCTGCGTGAAATGTTTGAATTCGTAAAAGATCACCGGACGCACAAGGTTATAGTGCAGGCCCTCTGTGTAATTGCGTTCATGAACTTGACTGGTTTACTTTTGTATATCAATGTAAATTCAATCACTTTATACCGACAAATCTTGAAGCTTGATTCTTTAATTTCCAACAGCTTGCATGCGAATAATATGACCAACCACATTTTCGTTTCTTTTAACGTATCATTTACGACTGCAGCCAAACAGAAAACCTACATGTCGTCAAACACACAAGTAACAGCAGTGCCTAAAATTTACACCATTGATAGACCGCTAATATGCGACCGGTGTTTTGATGTTAAGTTTGAATACCTGATAAACAATGAACACATATGCATTCCAAATCAAGAATCAGTTAAAATTTTATTGCTGATTACTTCTTCACCACGGAATGAATTTGCGCGCAAAACTATTCGGGAGACATGGCTGACAAATACAAACCACAATAAAGGACGGGTGAGGTATGTGTTCTTACTTGGAACATCTCAAAATAATGAAAAAATAATTAAAGAAAATGAAATAACTAAGGACATTATTTTGGCCGATTTCCAAGATGCATATTCTAACCTTACATTAAAAACATTGATGGGGTTCCAGTGGGCGATAAACTTTTGCAAGACTGCACAATTTATCATGAAAACAGTTGATGACATGTATGTGAACATTCCTGGTCTTATTATGCGGATAACAAGGAATAGCGAGCCTCTACAAACTGCTGTAGGCGGAAGTTGTGCAGTAACTGCTTCTCCGATTAGAGACAAACGCTCAAAAAGGTATGCGTCTATTAAGAGTTATCCACAAGAAACTTATCCTGGATTTTGTTCAGGTATGGGGTACGTAACTAGTATGAATGTAGTTTCAAAGGTAATTAAGACATCAAAGAATACTCCATTTTTTCATCTTGAGGATGTGTATGTGTCTCTGTGTATCAGAAAACTTGGGTACAGATTGCTTCCTTTGAAAGGGTTTTTGCACAGACTACCGCTGGATCCGTGCCTTTATAAAAATAACAATTTAGTGACTGCACATCAAGTACCGTTAGAATGGATGCATCAGATATATGACAAACCATGCCTTAATCATTAAACAAATACATGTAAACATACTGGTGCTTTTCACATCAATTTGTGTCTTTAAGTTAAATATTTTATGGAATTATCCTCTACAAGAAACAACAACGAGGAAGGATGTTAATACAAACAAAACAAATCCAGAGAGAAACAATTCCGAACAAAATTTTGAAAAATACAAGTTAATCAGTTAACATTGGTTTTTCATTAACTTTTTAATTCTTTTTTTTTTTTTTGTTATTTCTTAATTTTGGTGCTTGGTTGTTCTTTTTATTGATAATTGGAATGATTAGGATTTAATCCGCGTCCAACGCTTTTTGCGTGGTACAAAAAAGCGTTGGACGCATGCAGAGGATTACCGGACTAATTAGGGTTATGTTTGCTTTATCTCCTCTTTATATTTTTTGCATGCAGCATTCTGTTTAATGGTGTATATAACTTATAAATTTACACATTGAATCATATTGTTGTTTCTCAAGCTTATTTAACTTACATGTATTTACAAACTACAGTATATTTGAGATCACTTCTACTTCTTTTGGTATTGCTGATACGATTACTAAAGTTGCCGTGCATGTGTGAGCAACCAATATTTATGTACAAACAAAAAATCGAAATAGTGTAGACATTTTAAGTACTCTATAGTTGAGCAACGTTGTCAATTTCGTATACGTAACTTGGTATTTTATCCACGCCCCCAGCGCGTGACTTATCGATGACGATGGCGGTATACATGTATTGTTTAAGAAATAATTCATGGATACCATACTTTATTGTCGTTTTAACATGGGTGGGCATTATATTCTTGAATATTTTGCCCCGAGCGATAGCGAGGGGTAAAATATCATGAATATAATGCCCACCCATGTTAAAACGATAATAAAGTGTGGTATCCATGAATTATTTCGATTCTGATTATCACAAATACGGTAATCTGTACAGTGAAGCGGCATTATAAATGTGCGCAATTGAAAGGTTGTTCCACGTACCTCCCGTGTGCCATAATGTAGATTGGTGGAAACATAATTTAATGGCTGAATGTTAAATCATGCAAATCTCAGAATTCAGACTTAAAGTGAGAACTTTATTAACAGTAACGATGATTATGGTTTAAAAAATTTAGTTTTTTTTAATAAAATTTAAACGACTTCAACCAAAATTAACTTGCGCATGTGCGAATTAAATTTATTGGAATTTTAACACGGCTTTGTTTACATAGCGAAAGCAGGACGTCATATTAGAATCACAAATAACGACGAATTGTAAATATCATTTGATTACTTGTTGAATATTGTTCTTGTAATTTATTTTTGTAATATTGAAATTAGAATGAGGGCCCTCGTAGATGACATTAAATTTTTGCACAAATCTGCACTGCATGCTTACGAAATGATCTTTATGCATTTTACAACGGTTACAGATATGGCATATGAAATTTAATATGTATTAGTAAATTAGTAAGAAAAATAGCAAAGAAAACTGAGCGGACAACAATAAGTCAAGGGACAGTTACAAATCCTGATACAGACAAACATAAACAGCGCAACACAGAAACCAAAAAAAAAAGAAAAAGAAAAAAACGCAAAAACAGAAAGAGAGTAGCCGGAACCCAATTGTCCCTGCCTCTTATAAGACACCTGTCGAGTTACTCACTGTCATGTCTAGGAAAAAGTCAAATCCTGGAATATGACACTTATCTATGACTCGGCGAAAATGTCCGATCGTATTTGAGTGATTGATTTCCCATAATAACGATCAATTCAGTCATAGTGGCGACCATAGAACTTCTGGAGAGATAACACAACCTAGGTAAAAGCAAACAGCAATGATCGGTCTAGAAAATCGGAATACCGATCGCAGGATCTAGAATAATGTGAAATGTGCACCCCATACAGTCTAGTTTGTAGTTTTCCTGGGTCTATTTCTAGAAGTAAACTATTAGCCCATCCACTAATTTTGTTTATAGTATGAATACAATCAGCAAAGGAGATGGTCAAGAAAGGATCTGTAAATTTTTTTTCAAATTGACTTTAAATTTATTCGTGTGGTGAATACTGCATATTTCATGTAAAATGAATAAATAAATAAAATATAATCTAACTGGTTTTATTAAGATAACTTAAGTTATATGGATCAGTTGAATACATATGAAAACAAGTAATAAGCAACGGGGCAGTGATTTAATTCATCTTAAAACCATAGTGAGGCATTAAACATAGAATAAATGCTCTTATTAAGACAATCCTATAGAAGCTGGCTTAAGCAGAAATCTTTGTTAAATATCAATAACGCTTTACCCGCTACCTGTGAGTTTGAAGCCATCAACAAATAGAAACAACAACATAGTGATTGAATTTTATAAATATTTCATACTATGCCGACATTAAATACTATACGAACATAAACATCTACTGGGCAAATCAATATATTTATGGGGGGCCTCGGTGGCCGAGTGGTTAAGGTAGTTCGTTTACTATTGATCACGTGGTCTGTCAACACTGAGATTGCGGGTTCGATTCTCACTTCAGGCAGGGTGTACTCGACTCCAATCTTAATTGACATGGATTGCCAGTTTTCCTACCGCAGGTCGGGGGTTTTCTCCGGGTTCTCCGGCTTCCTCCCCCAATAAAAACTGGACGCCATGATATAGCTGAAAAATTGCTGAAAGTGGCGTTAAACACCATCATAAATCAAATATATTTATGTAAACTTTTCATTACAAGTATAAGGTATGAATTTTGGCAAACTGGGGCTGGTAACAATTTATAATAAAGACACAGAGCGAAAATATAAATAGTGAATTGGAGTAAAAATAAGTTATCTCAAGAATGAATGTGTCATATTTAAGTGTAACACTGAGACATTCTATGTCTAATTATTTGGAACATGATCGGTTGCAAGAATTTTGATTATGATTCGAACAGACCGCGAGATTGGTCTTAATTGACAGAAGTACTACATAATTTACATCGCGTATTACACATGTAGACTCCTGAAGCTACACAACAAATAATCACAAATCTGGAAAGAGACTTAAAACATCATTTAAATTTATGGTGTAAACGCCCGTTTTCGTTAATTGTTATTTCAAATAAATAATAAATAAATAAATAAAACCGATGTCATAGAATATTGTTTCTATTTCCTGTTAGCCGATGTGCGTTCAAATGATTTTAGTCTTACATTTCTCGGCTTCTGTAAATTGGAATGGTTTGATGTTTGGCATGGCTATTTTTACTAATAGGTTGTAAGTTATACACAATTCTCGCTGTCTGCCCGCCCATACGTTTAAAAACTTCAGTCAAACATTAGTTGGATATTTTATAAGATGATTAATGCTTAGGATTGTAAGATGTAAACTATCTGAAGACCTGTTGGACCACTACCTCCTTTTTGCAGCGCATTCGCGAAAAAAAAATTCATCAAACTTTTCCAGGCTTCCGTAATATTTTTTTTCCATGATTGATCTGAAAAGTAATATATACAGTCCGCCATAAGTTGAGCATCACCTACTTTTCCCGATCTAATGTTTTTTCAATAACAAAAACAAATGAGAAACTTTAATTTGTATGAAAATGTATATATCATTAGGAAATTTGAACCTGTAAGATTCTTTATTTAAATCCTCAAATTGTATAATTAAATTCTAGTGGTCTACTAATGATCACAAAAAATAGGCCAAAAACAACGAAACAATTGGTGATTTTAAGTTTTAGTTTGACAAAAAAATTTTCATTGCAATGTTTACAAAATTAGAGTCATTCAACAAGTCCTGAGGTGAAAGAGTAACAAATGGACTGTCGTTTGGCGTATTTTCCATCAATATCGGGTATAACCTCCACGCTTCCGGTGTAAATGTTCAACACGCCGCCTGATTCCAGCAGCCAAACGCCTAAGTCTGTACTGTGGAAATCTCTGCCATTCTTCCACAAGAGCAACTTCTAATCCTCGATCATTTTGGCGTCTTGGGTTCCGTTGATTGACTTTTTGCCCGAAAAAGGCCCACACATGCTCAATCGGATTCATGTCCGGTGACATGGCTGGCCATGGAAGTTTATCCCCGGCTTGCAACAAATGCGGATTGATTGGTTGGTTACACGTCGGTACAAATCCCATGCCCCCGTCTTCGTTGCTAACGTCGCAGGGTGTATTGTTTGTGCGTTGCTAATGTATCTTCTAGAGTACCAGTGTATGTTATTACACAAATGAACATTTCTGTCTTTTTATATTTGTATTTGTACTTCCTTTCAAACACTGTAGATGCCCTATATTCACACTGACACACATAAATATGAATTAAATCGGAACTTGACGTCATTGTCTGTTGACGTTATGATAGCGTGACTTGAGGCGCCAAAATACCAATAGTAGGAAAAACAATGCAAAACAAAATAAAAACTCTTTAAACTCGCTAAGTCTGAGGTTGTTACCAAAGGTAACATCCTCGACTTGGTAAAATGGGCATTTTCTTCATAAAAAACGTATAATTTTTTGTGAGCAACTGTGATGACGTTGTCCATTTAGTAATTTCTGACGACAAAAGAACCTATTTTCAGCCTTTTACACTTGTTAGCCGGGGATAAATCCGTTACCTACGTTATAACCCGGGTGTATGGAAATTGTACCACCTGAAAGTACTTCTGGACAGCCTTCGGCTTCGCCTCAGGCTGAACAGAACTACTTTCAGGTGGTACAATTTCCATACACCCGGGTAATAACGTAGGTAACTGATAGTGTCCATGGCTTCTGTTTCAATAAAGTCCCTCACAACACGGGCTCGATGGGGTCGAGCGTTGTCATCACGAAACGTTGGTCTGTCTGCAAGAGCATGGTTGTCAAAATGTGGCCTAACGCGACCATCCAAGATGTCATCACGGTATTTCAGACCATTCAATGTACCGTTGAGAATCTGTAAAGGGAGCTTGCAGTCATGTGAAAAGCATCCCCATACGGTAACGCCGCCACCACCGAATGCAGTTGTTCCTACAATATGGTTTCTATCCAAAGCTGTATTCCTTTGCAGCCAAACACGTATCCGACCGTCAAAAGGCTTCAACAGAAAGCGGCTTTTATCTGACCAATGAATACGTCTCCAGCTTCTTATATTCCAATGACGACGATGTCTTGCCCACTCCATTCGTGCTTGGCGGTGCCTTCTTGTCAGTTCTGGTCGTTTCAAAGGCCGGCGGGCACGTAATCGAGATCTGTGAAGCCTCCGAATAACTGTTCGGTCACTGATTTGACCACCAGTAGGCCACATTCCTCGCTGGGGTGCAATCTTGCTTGACGAGCAAGGAAGCGGTCCTCTCTAGGGGTTGTTTTACGGGGTCTCCCAGATCTTGGGCGGTCCTCGATTGACCCTGTCTGTCTATGCCTCGCAACAAGTATGCTAATAACAGAGTTCTTCACCCCAAAATTGGCTGCTATTCGGCGATTACTCATTCCAGCATTTTTCATTCCAATTGCTTGCCAGCGTTCGGCGATACTTAATTTTGTCTTACCATGTTGAAAAGTCTTTAAAAGATAATAACTAACCACAATATTCACGTGCAATCGGACAAGGCTATTTCATTAAAAGTCAGTCTGTTAATTAGAAGCGGGACAAGTTTATTAAACCGGTTTTTACTCTTTAAAACTCTAATTATTGACATCTGACCTGTATGTTATATAAAGGTATTGTTTGAAAGCATTGCATAAATGCATCAGATGCTGAATGAATCATTTTGTAATAAAATTATTTAAGAAAATATTTAGGTGATGCTTAACTTTTGGCGGACTGTATATAATACCCACTTATTGTTTAAAGAAATTAAATATCAGAGAGATCATCTTTTTGGAACCCGCTGTAAAAAGATTATGATTTGACTACAGAAAAGAAAACAAAACAACTTATAACCCAAGGAATAATGCCGAAATATCAAACGCCCACCTCAAAAGACCGAAGACCTTTGTCATTTAGTATGCAAAATGTGATCGGACTTAAAGTCAAAGGTCCAAAACCATGGTACGAAAAATTATCTACCTACATGCCAAATAACAATAGCCTATCTCACCGAAGGTCGGGATTTCTCCTTGTACTCTGCCCCCCCCCCCACCAATAAAAACTGGACGACGCCATGCATCCAGCTGAAAAATTGCTGAAAGTGGCATAAACACCATTCAAACAAGCAAAACACAATCAAAGACCTATCTCAAAACACAACACAGTTATATCGCAGACACGAAGTAGTCACTCAAAAAGCAATGATGTGCCCTCTGGGGTCAAAGATGAAAGTTAAAGGTCAACATCCATGGCATGCGAGACATCGATTAGCTATAATCTACCAACATACCAAATATCAAAAAGTCTACCTGAAGATAAAAATGTATAACCCGGACAAGATTTGATATGGACGGACGGACAGGCAGACTCACAACAATATGGCGACCCTCTACAACCTCTTTCACAAAAAACCTCTGAACCTCCTCCTAAAAATTAAAAGTGAAATGCACCACTAGATATGTCTATTTAATACATCCTAAAAGTGTATTATGATGCAATTTGCAGTTTCAGAGAAATTTAGATCAGAATATCAGACGTAAAGAAAAAGAAAAAGAAGAGGAAGTAAAATATCAGACAAAACAATATGTCTTCAGACTTCTTGTGAGATACATAATAAAATAATGGATACAGACACTAAGCATAGTTTGAAAGCTTTTCTGCGACTGTTATTGTGTAACACAATTTGTACATTGCATATTTTAGGGACAATGAATGCATATCTTACTCTTCACGCTTTATATAAACCCTGAAAATCAATATTTGAAACATATTATTTTAACGCAGTAGGTTATTACGTTACAAATTTATAGATAAACTGCATCCGTATGCAATCGATTAGCAATATTTAATAGTATTAAACAAAATTACTGTTCTTGTTTTAATCGTATCATTGAGGTGGTTTATATCGTATCCTACTTTATATGACTATGAAATTAAAATCAAATTAATATTGTTAATGCAGTTGGATAAAAATACACTTTTTGGCACAAAACTACAGCTGAATGAATATTCTATACACTTAAAAGGTAAGTTTGACAAAATTGTCATTAAAGGTCATTTTTTATTTTAATGTTTGACCTCTACATTTTTCCGCTTTTTCATAAGATTAGTTGGACAAAAATAAAAATAAGAGATTAAATAACTGAATATATCGATTTTCAAATCTATGCTTAATCGTCTTTTAATATATTTTATTCCCTTCATTAAATTTTTTTCATCGTGTCTACTAATTTTCACGAAATGATACAAGTCGGTTGATCGGTGTGAGTACTATCACTACTTCTCATAAGAGTTCCGCATATCCTCTCAAAAGCCACGCTGAATCTAAAAAGAAATTTATTGAAGATAAAATGGCAACATACTGGTACTGTACTTTTCAATTAAAATGATGTTTGTCTAATTTGAAGATTGATGGATACATATTTGGATTCATATTTTAACTAACAGCTTATTGTGCATCCCATTCTTTGCAGATTTGTTTCTTGTACTCGTATGATGCTGAATTTATGTAAGCAGTGGCGAATCCAAAAAGTGGGGCGTAAGGGACGTTCGCCCCTCCCCCTAAAAGGAGAGAAAAAGAGAGAGAGAGAGAGAGAGAGAGAGAGAGAGAGAGTGAGCGAAAAAAAGAGGAAAGAAAGAGAGAGAGAAAAGATAGAGTGTGTTAAAAACAGTGGCGGATCCAGGGGGGGGGGGGGGCGTACGCCCCTCCTTTAAGAAAATAGGAAAGGAAAAAAAGGGAACTTGGAGGGTAACAACCAGCGCAAAAGGCAGAAATGTAATCCCTCGCCCTCGCCATCATTAAATGCATTAACGGTACTAATTTGTTTATTATGATATCTCTGTTGTATACTGTACCAAATAAAGGTTACTAAACATTATAAAAACCTTGTGTTATATAAATTCATTTTGATGCTTGGAAATTGCGAGAATGCAGATTTTGCACCATCTTTTCGAGACCCCCTGCCGTAAATGCGCATCATGACCACTTCGTGGACATCCTTTCCCGATATCACCTTTTTACGCCCCCCCCCCTTTCCAAAATCCTGTATCCGCCCCTGAAAAAGAAGCAGATACTAAATTTATCATATAACTATTGTAATTATAGGCGACTGCACCCGTTGCCGAATTTCGTCACCCCTAGCCAAATTTTCTGAATCCGCCACTGTTGTTAACTCTCCTAATTGTCGATGGAAAAAACCTCCCTCTTTCGCCTAACCTGTCCATTCTATGCGAATATGTACGTAGAAGTAATATTAGCACCCATTTTTGATCTACTATAATTTACATATATTCAATAGATAGATAGATAGATAGATAGATAGATAGATAGAGAGAGAGAGGATACAGATAGATAGATAGATAGATAGATAGATAGATAGATAGATAGATAGATAGATAGATAGATAGATAGATAGATAGATAGATAGATAGATAGATAGATAGATAGATAGATAGATAGATAGATAGATAGATAGATAGATAGATAGATAGATAGATAGATAGATAGATAGATAGATAGATAGATAGATAGATAGATAGATAGATAGATAGATAGATAGATAGATAGATAGATAGATAGATAGATAGATAGATAGATAGATAGATAGATAGATAGATAGATAGATAGATAGATAGATAGATAGATAGATAGATAGATAGATAGATAGATAGATAGATAGATAGATAGATAGATAGATAGATAGATAGATAGATAGATAGATAGATAGATAGATAGATAGATAGATAGATAGATAGATAGATAGATAGATAGATAGATAGATAGATAGATAGATAGATAGATAGATAGATAGATAGATAGATAGATAGATAGATAGATAGATAGATAGATAGATAGATAGATAGATAGATAGATAGATAGATAGATAGATAGATAGATAGATAGATAGATAGATAGATAGATAGATAGATAGATAGATAGATAGATAGATAGATAGATAGATAGATAGATAGATAGATAGATAGATAGATAGATAGATAGATAGATAGATAGATAGATAGATAGATAGATAGATAGATAGATAGATAGATAGATAGATAGATAGATAGATAGATAGATAGATAGATAGATAGATAGATAGATAGATAGATAGATAGATAGATAGATAGATAGATAGATAGATAGATAGATAGATAGATAGATAGATAGATAGATAGATAGATAGATAGATAGATAGATAGATAGATAGATAGATAGATAGATAGATAGATAGATAGATAGATAGATAGATAGATAGATAGATAGATAGATAGATAGATAGATAGATAGATAGATAGATAGATAGATAGATAGATAGATAGATAGATAGATAGATAGATAGATAGATAGATAGATAGATAGATAGATAGATAGATAGATAGATAGATAGATAGATAGATAGATAGATAGATAGATAGATAGATAGATAGATAGATAGATAGATAGATAGATAGATAGATAGATAGATAGATAGATAGATAGATAGATAGATAGATAGATAGATAGATAGATAGATAGATAGATAGATAGATAGATAGATAGATAGATAGATAGATAGATAGATAGATAGATAGATAGATAGATAGATAGATAGATAGATAGATAGATAGATAGATAGATAGATAGATAGATAGATAGATAGATAGATAGATAGATAGATAGATAGATAGATAGATAGATAGATAGATAGATAGATAGATAGATAGATAGATAGATAGATAGATAGATAGATAGATAGATAGATAGATAGATAGATAGATAGATAGATAGATAGATAGATAGATAGATAGATAGATAGATAGATAGATAGATAGATAGATAGATAGATAGATAGATAGATAGATAGATAGATAGATAGATAGATAGATAGATAGATAGATAGATAGATAGATAGATAGATAGATAGATAGATAGATAGATAGATAGATAGATAGATAGATAGATAGATAGATAGATAGATAGATAGATAGATAGATAGATAGATAGATAGATAGATAGATAGATAGATAGATAGATAGATAGATAGATAGATAGATAGATAGATAGATAGATAGATAGATAGATAGATAGATAGATAGATAGATAGATAGATAGATAGATAGATAGATAGATAGATAGATAGATAGATAGATAGATAGATAGATAGATAGATAGATAGATAGATAGATAGATAGATAGATAGATAGATAGATAGATAGATAGATAGATAGATAGATAGATAGATAGATAGATAGATAGATAGATAGATAGATAGATAGATAGATAGATAGATAGATAGATAGATAGATAGATAGATAGATAGATAGATAGATAGATAGATAGATAGATAGATAGATAGATAGATAGATAGATAGATAGATAGATAGATAGATAGATAGATAGACAGATAGATAGATAGATCACTGTAGCAATGTAGGGTTAACAGTTACTTGTTGATAATTAAGGTTTCAACAGTCTGTTATTATATGCTAAACGAGTTGGATGTTAAATGTGTAAAATAAAGATGTAGAAATATGATGAATCTTATGATTGGGTTATCACATTTTTTCATTAAAATCGATGGCAAAGGTTATATGATCTTCCACCTAAAACGAGTTTTGATTTTCATATTTATAATGCAAAATTTTCACAAAAAAATTAGAAAAATCGGGAGGTGAGATCGGTATATTATCTGGTCTTTCATGTATGTGTCTTTTGTGTCAGTTTAAAAAAGTTGCAATATCTTATGTTAATCTTCTTTAAATAGACTTTAAATTTTGACCCTTTGTCACTTATGGGTTTCCGAACGCGCTCTTCCAGACTGGTTCCAGTGTTTCGTGGTACCAGTATAAAAAGACGATGAACATGGAAATTACAAACATGTCTATTTTATTTAGTGTTCTTTCGACCATCTTGAAATGAAAAATCAAGCTGCAGTGTCATAGATTATCTTGAATAGCTGAGTAATAATATGATAATATGATAATAATAAATTTATGTAAATAATACGTGAGGTCCTACTATACTGGTCACGGAGTAGTTCTCGCCGGCAAGTAATTCTCGCCACCCGATCTTTTGACAGTTTTTGTGAAAAATTGGCATTTTAAAAGTGGCCAGCGTAATTTGTGTTGGATGGAAGATGGTGAAATCTATTAAAAGAAGCCTTTTCTATTGATTTACATGGAAAAATAACGGCACAGTCACAAAAATGGCGAGAATTGCTTCTGTCTTTTTTATGGCGAGAACTACTCTCTGACCAGTAGATGTTTGCCATTTTGAAATCCCTTTTTTTGTTGTCCCTAAAAGGAAGAAGCAAATCAAAGATCTAATTTTAATAAAATTACAAAATGCAAATACAAATACTTTATTGGCACAAACACATCAATATTACATGGTTAAGGCTCAATATAATGTGTACAAATATAAAGATTTGGACATACAATTGTATATTGAAAATAAAGACTCATAAATGACATTAAAACAAGAAAAGAAATATAATCTATCATAATAGGCTTTTTCTAATGTTCATACAATTTATGATGAATGAGGACTGGGTTAATTTAAGGATTTTGTATGAATTACTATTAAATAAAAATGAAATTTTATTATTTGCATTAATTACTTTTTTATTATTTATTAAATTTAGTAGTATACTAGTATTCCCTACTTGCGGTAAACAAGATTTATCTCCCATTTGCAGAGTTATCTGTTCTTTAGAGCAGGTACTTTATAATACCTACTGTGGGTAAAAAGTAGTTTTTCTACAATATTTTTTTATTCACATATAGCAAGGCATCCGGTAAAATTTATTATGATATGCAAACTAATTCTGCAGTTTTTTTTAGTTGTACTGGAAGAGTCAGTCCCCAGACATTATTTAAAAAAAATAAAAACATGATTTTTCCCTATCTGTTCAGTACTAGATACCTGCTGTTATGAAAGATAACTCTTGCAAATGGGAAGTAACTCTTAACGCTGTCCAAAATAAAAAGGGAAATTCTACTGATTCCCTTTTCCTGGCGAAAGTGAAAAGTGCATCCCTTATGAGAGTGAATTTTTGTAATTCTACATATAAACCATGAAAGAAATCACAAAATTTGATCTTTTGTCGTATATTTGTATATAAAATGTATGACAGGATGAGAAAAACATGGGAGAAATTTCTCCAATCGGTTTGATTTTAACTGTTTAGTATTAAAATCATTGGAGAAATTTCTTCCATCGTTCTGATGTTAACTCTTTAGAAACACAATCATGGGAGAAATTTCTCCCATCTGTTTGATTGTAACTCGAAGTATTAAAAGCATGGGAGAATTTCTCCCATTGGTTTGATATTGCAATCATGGGAGAAATTTCTCCCATCGGTTTGATTTTAATTTTTAGCTCACCTGACCCAAAGGGTCAGGTGAGCTATTGTTATCACTTTGCGTCCGTCGGCGTCGTCGTCGTCGTCGTCGGCGTCTGTAAACTTTTTACATTTTAATCTTCTTCTCTGAAACCACTTGGCTAATTGAAACCAAACTTGGCCATAATGTTCATTGGATGGACCTTTACAAAGTTTCTGTTTTTTATTTTGATTGGTAAACTAATATGGCCGCCACCTCAAGACTTAGTTTAACATAGGACCCTATGGGAGAAAAGTTTAAAAGGGCTTCTTCTCTCAAACCGTTTAACCAATCAAAACAAAACTTACTAGCAATATTGTTTGGATGGTCCTCTATAAAGTTTGTGTTTTTGATGGGAATTGGAAATTCAAAATGGCCGCCACCGCAGGACTTAGTTTAACATAGAACCCTATGGGAAAAAGTTTTAAAAGGCTTCTTCTCTGAAACCGGTTAATCAATGGAAACAAAAACTTACTAGCAATATTGTTTGGATGGTCCTCTAGAAAGTTTGTGTTTTTTATGGCAATTGGAAATTCAAAATGGCTGCCACGGCAGGACTTAATTTAACATAGGACCCTATGGGAAAAAGTTTGAAAGGCTTCTTTTCTGAAACCGGTCAACCAATGGAAACAAAACTTACTAGCAATATTGTTTGGATGATCCTCTATAAAGTTAATGTTTTTTATCCCAATCGGAAATTCAAAATGGCCGCCACAGCAGGACTTAGTTTAACATTCGACCCTATGAGAAAAAAGTTTAAAAGGGCTTCTTCTCTGAAACCGTTTAACCAATCAAAACAAAACTTACTAGCAATATTGTTTGGATGGTCCTCTATAAAGTTTATGTTTTTTATGGCAATTGGAAATTCAAAATGGCCGCTACCGCAGGACTTAGTTTAACATAGGACCCTATGGGAAAAAGTTTTTAAAGGCTTCTTCTCTGAAACCGGTTAATCAATGGAAACAAAAACTTACTAGCAATATTGTTTGGATGGTCCTCTATAAAGTTTATGTTTTTTATGGCAATTTGAAATTCAAAATGGCCGCTACCGCAGGACTTAGTTTAACATAGGACCCTATGGGAAAATGTTTTTAAAGGCTTCTTCTCTGAAACTGGTTAATCAATGGGAACAAAAACTTACTAGCAATATTGTTTGGATGGTCCTTTAAAAAGTTTATGTTTTTTATGGCAATTGGAAATTCAAAATGGCCGCCACCGCCGCAGGACTTAGTTTAACATAGGACCCTATGGGCAAATAAAAAAAATCTTCTCTATACAACCGGTTAACCAATGAAACAAAGCTTTCTAGTAATATTGTTTGGATGGTCCTATTTAAAGTTTATTGAAAATTACAAGATTTACTTTACCATCTTCATTGTCTATAAAATCAGGTGAGCGATACAGGCTCTTAAGAGCCCCTGGTTAATATTGCAATCATGGGAGAAATTTCCCCCATCGGTTTGATTTTAGCTATTCAGCATTACAATCATGGGAGAAATTTCTCCCATAGGATTGATTGTAATTTTTATTATATCAATCATAGAAGAAATTTCTCAAATAGGTTCCTTTAAGATTTTACACTGTATACTCCATGTTGTTTATTTTCTGAAAAATAAAAGAGATGCAATGTTTTTAAAATGTTTGATAAAATTTCAGTATTGTATCATTTATCTTTGCCGAGGAAAATGTGACCGTGAAAATGCATTAGTTATATGGACGGCTAAAAGTTGACGAAGTCGGTTAACAAGAAGGAGTCTGAAAGGTCTGAAAATAAATACCATAAAATGGCATGATGATACAAGGATACTGACAAAATTTAAATATTGCATCATTTATTATTTGTGAGAAAAATGTGATGGAAAATGAATTGTTGATATGGTCGGCTGAAAATTGACGAAGTTGGTAACAGGAAATCTGAATGGTAGAGGTCTGAAAATGGACCTCACAATATGTCATGATCATAAAAAGCTAATTACAAATTTAAGTATTCTATCATTGATCATTGCTGAGAAAAATGTGAGGAAAATAGTTACGGACGGCTGAAATTTGACTAAGTCGTTTAAGAGGTAGTAAAATTCGGAAAAGTCTGAAAATAAATCCCATAATATGGCATGATCATACAAGGCCACTGACAAAATTTCATTATGGTATCACTTACCATTGTTGAGAAAATGTGACTGAAAATGCTCACCGTAACACACAGACCGAAAACTATACCCTTATCCCCTTCAAGGGATGTAGAGTGTTCAAACAAATTTTAACTATTGGATTAAAAATAAGTCATTAGCATAAGCTGTTAAACTGATTGCATACATTAACAAATTCTCAATTAGGTAGGAACACTAATAACTAATATATAAATGTTGTAACTTGACTCACCAAAATTATGATGCGCTTTCCTTGTACTACGCCAGACCAAACATTTGACAGCGAGATGATTTTGCTTCTGTCTGTTATTGTCACCCGCGTTTTGCAATTACAATCTGTAGGTAAATATAACAATACAGATTTAGATGTTATCAACATTTTCCTACATTAAATTTCAAAACTCGTGTTACGCTCAAATGAAAATTCCAAACTGGAAAAATGTAATTCCGTTAAGATTTCTCACTATATTTGTTTAAAAGGTACGTATATTCAATAAAATAACGAGAATATATGTTTATTACGGAAGCCTTTTATGGCCATTTCGACTTTTAACTTTTAACTTACTAATTCTGGCTTTTTTGTTTTGAGTTTTGACTATTGACTTGTAATACAAGCCGACTGGGGACATTTTCACTTTTATCTTATGACTTTCAACCTTTTGACTATCGACTTTTGTCTTTTGACTTCTTACTTTTTACGTAAGCCTTGAAGGGACATTTTTGTCTTTCAACTTCTTTCACTTGACTTTTTACTTTTCAATTTATGACTTTTTAGGCTGGAAAAATTGAAGATTGTACAGCTGCACAAACCCCAAAATTTTCCATTATATCAATTAATCTATGTCTCGCTGTCCGATGCGATTTATTGACTTTTGTAAAAAAAAAAACAACAGTCTCTTTCTCCAGGAAATCCAATTTGTTGACTTTTAGCACCGAGCACGTTACACAAAATAAAAAGTAAGAATGAAGTGTGTTACAGAAATAATGCGATTATTGAAATTTCATATTACGATTGGTTTATAGACGTATACAATAGCATAAAGAAGTAAATTTTCTGTATAAAATTGATTAACTCATACAAAAATACAAAGGAGGTTGTGGAATTTGCTCTTTTCCTGAAGATATTTTTGTCATTGAGCTCACATTTTTATAATTAAAAGGTTTTAGTAAATCTAACTAAGGTGAGATTGTCTTTGAATATTGTTTCCCGCCTTGAAAGTCATAAGTTGAAAAGTAAAAAGTCAATTGTAAGAAGTTGAAAGACATTTGAAAGACAAAAATGTCCCTTCACGGCTTAGGTAAAAAGTCTGAAGTCAAAAGTCAAAAGGCAAAAGTCAAAGTGAAAATGTCCCCAGTATCATAAGTCAATAGTCAAAACTCAAAACAAAAAAGTCAGAATTAGTAAGTTAAAAGTTAAAAGTCAAAATGGCCCTCCAAGGCTTCCGTAGTTTATGTCAATTTTATTTGCTGTAACATTCTGTTTTGTACGGAAGCCCTGGAGGGCCATTTTGACTTTTAACTTCTAACTTACTACTTCTGACTGCAGTGACAGAAATTAACGGTCGCCCACTCGCCCACGGCGACTAAATTGTCAGCTGGGCGATTAAAATCTTGTTTCAAAGGAGCCCAGCTAGCGACTAAATTCTCAATGAGGACCTGGGCGAGAGAAACTTGTTGATAAGGGGGCCAAACCTCTCTGACGAAGCTTTTTTTAAATAATAAAGCATTTTATTAACGTACATGTTTACCGGAAACAAAAGTTGCTTAAACTGATCCCGAATTTCGAAACCCAGTCGCGAAACGCGGAATATTTCGTGTTTTTTCCGTAACAGATCGTAACTACAATCATTTTCTGTTTTCCGATATGCAATCGTCGATGTGGAAAATGGAGAGAATTAAAAATAAACTGGGGCATGATGATGATGAGGAAGGGGAAACAGATTCTGAGGTAGAAAACGAACTGAATGAGGATTGTGTATATAAAAAACTTTTGTAAAAATAAAGATGTACTTAAAAATTTATTAAATTTTTGAGGGTGCGTGCCTTTTACACGAATTGTTCATTCTCAATGGTGACACCTGGGCTACTACATTTTGATCTGGGCTCCTAAATTTTAAAATGTAGGGGCCCAGGTGGCTACTGGCTAAAAAAGTTAAGTTCTGTCCCTGTGACTTATAGTTTTTTTACGTTTGACTTCTGACTTTTTACGTAAGCCGTAAAGGGACATGTTTGTCTTTCAACTTCTTACAATTGACTTTTTACTTTTCAATTTATGACTTTCAAGGCTGGAAAAATTGAAGATTGTACAGCGTACAGCTGCACAAAACCCAAACTATTCCATTATATAAATTGTATATCTGTGTCTCGCTGTCTGATGCGATTTATTGACATGTTAATAAACAAGTGTCTGTTCTACAGAAATCCAATCTTTTGACTTTTAACACAGAGCACGTTACACACAAAAAAGTCAGAAATAAGTGTGTTACAGAAATATGGCGACTATTGAAATCTCATTTTACGATTGGTTAATACACCTAGATGTTATACAATAGAATAAGAAAGTAAATCCAATCGTTTTCCTTATATTCATATATTTTTAAAATAATTTTTGTCTTATATGGTTTTGATACAGAAACTTGCACTTTTCCTTAAGATATTTTTATCAGTGAACGCACATTTTTATAATTAATATGTTTTAGTAAATCTAACGAAGGTGCATGAGATTGTCTTTGAACATTGTTTCCAGCCTTTAAAGTCATAAGTTGCAAAGTAAAGGGTCGATTGTAAGAAATTGAAAGACAAAAATGTCCCTTTACGGCTTACGTAAAAAGTCAGAAATCAAAAGTCAAAAGACAAAAGTCAATAGTCAAAAGGTTGAAAGTCAAAAGTAAAAAGTGAAAATGTCCCAGTCGGCTTGTATAATAAGTCAATACTCAAAACTGGAAACAAAAAAGTCAGAAGTATTAAGTTAAAAGTTAAAAGTCAAAATGACCCTCCAAGGCTTCCGTAGTTTTGGGATATATCTTATTGAAAGCGTCCTCTTAGAGCCGCTTCGAAATTTTAAAACAATTGTTAGACATATTAGAATCGAAATAGATTATTGCAATTGGGCACTATGCGAATTAGAACATGGTCAGACCTTATAATATTTGTCCTCATTTAACACTTTCCCACGAGGTCAGTAGACTATAGTATTCAAGTTTTATTACCGCGTTGATGATGATTTTTATTTAATGTTCATAGTTCAATGCTATAGGGTCATCGTGGCGATGAAATTTAATTCCCTGAAATTTAGTATACTACAACAGCAGTAATGATAATACGAATATTTCGTTCATGAATCGAATGAATATTAATGTTCGAAATGACCAGAACAAGTAATAGACAACCATATAAATTAATTAGCACTAAAACTTTATTTGTCTAGTATTGAAACGTTTACAAATATTGTTGCCTAAACTATTTAGAGCTGTTAGGTTCCTTTTTTGTAAAAAAAGATGCATATGGTTTCATTTAAGAGCCTTGAGCATATACATTTATTTCTCATTGAACTTTGTATTGAATGTTTAGGTTGGACAATCGACAATAATAGAGAATTCATCGTCTACCAGTTAATGTGTACAAAAGAAATATTTTGACAAAAAACAAAAAAAACTTCAATAGTGTTTACATTTCGAATGAAAAGAAACGTTCCTGGGACATTTGAATGTTACATGAACTTCACTTACGATAAAATTGGAACGATGGCCT
The DNA here is from genome assembly GCA_944474755.1 of Limnoperna fortunei. Classification (NCBI taxonomy): domain Eukaryota; kingdom Metazoa; phylum Mollusca; class Bivalvia; order Mytilida; family Modiolidae; genus Limnoperna; species Limnoperna fortunei. Next base: position 36,469,332 of record OX104119.1, read on the forward strand.
TTTCAAATACGATTCTGTATTATATTTTATTTCATATCAATGATGTAACAATCTATTCCATTGGATGAATTGCAGTAAGTATTGTAAGCTATAGTTGCAGTAACAGCTGTAACGGTGATACAGCCTGATCAAAAAGATTATTCGAGTTTCAATGTAAAACAAAACATGCATGTACATGTATAGAAAAGTTCACTTTGTGAACTATTAAACTTATTTGTTTTCTAATGTGTTCAGTGAAATAAAAAGTAAAACTAACTTGCGTTTATGACCGTATCAGAAAGACGGTCATACAAACAAGTTACTATTGCACAAATAAACTGTACATTTCTTTATTTATTAATACTCGTATGATATATCATAAATCAAACTGTACATATACATGCGTATGCGTCAAAACAGATACCTTCGATATTCATCTGTAAAATACGACAATGTGGTTCCGTTCTCTGCCAAGTCATCAGAAATTGTCCGGATGAAATGTTGCTTTATCTCTCGTTTTGAAAAAAAACAACTGTCGTTGACGGACTGGACAAATTAGGTCAGGCGCTTTTATCATGTTTATAGCATTCACATAGAATTCCTTGATTAAATAATTAGCATTTGACCAATGCGATCGTTCACTTCCTCCTGTATTGTGCATTTTTTTGAAAATGCTTTATGTTTCCTGGTTCCATCTTAAACTCGGTGCACATATTACGTTTAAAAAGAACCTTTATATAAAGAGATGAATAAAACACAAATCTCTTCATTTAAATCAACGTTTAAAGACAGCACATTGAAATGAAATGCACAGAAAAAACACAAGAGTGTAACTTTTTAAATTATAGATTATATTTACAGCCACGATGCACGTACACATTCTTTTGTAGGAAATTTGTGGTAATCTTTATGTCACGGGGTAGCTACTGGTTTTTAATTTCATCAACACTAATGTTCCTATATGCATATTTATTATATAAATATTTCCAATATAATAATTATTAATACACGTCCATTCACTTTCATTCTATTTTCATATCGAGGTACCTCAACTTTCACTGAACTTGCAAACACATAAAATTAAGGCATGACAGTATTTATTTTTGACTGCGGCAGAAAGATGACCAGGTGGTAGACAAAAACCAAATATTCTAATGATGTGTCTGACACGCCACGGGTCATTAAAACTTTAATTGATAGATACTGTCCGTTATTCTTATCAACCAATTACTAACTATTGGGTTCATGACTTTTGTAATAAATTATGAACAATTAAAATTATGTGATTTAACGTTTGCATTGCCAGCTATTAGTTTTTCTGAATAATATTGACTATTGTGTGTCGTGGACTTAAATATAGTTAAACATATCCGATTTAAAATATCATGTTTACGTGATTCTAAAGGGGTGTGTGTGTGTGTAAAAAAATAAGCAGAAAAAAATGTACTTCTGTACGGCAATAACGTGTATTACATACTTCTAAATAACACTCATCATATTTTCGCATATGAATTTTAGGATTATAATTAACATTACAGATTCAATGATTCAATATTTGGGAATAAATAGGCAATATGTGTTTTTAATATCAAGACTTTGTCTGGCTGACAAATTTACTGTGCCGTATTTTCTACATATTTCTAGAATAAATAAAATATTTAAATTAACATAACTCAATATTTAAAGAAAAATTTAATCGTATACATTTAAAAAAAATCTCATTTAATTTTTAATGTACTTCAGTTCAAGAATATCATATGCGGTCTTTTGTCAATTTTGATTTCATTTTGTAAAGATGGAACTTTAACTTGTATTTTAAGTTTTTAAAGCCAAAGATGTTCAATATTTAATGAACGAATCAATATTTTGTGCCTTCTTTATTGTAAAGAAATGTATTTTTTTAATTTTTATTTCTTTTTGTAATTTTTTCTTTAAATTTAACTTCATGAAGATATGCACTTCTTTTCTGTGACGAGTGTGTAAAATGAAACAAAAACTCAAATTATAAAACTAGCCTTGCCAATATTTTAAACAAAAAACAAAAACTGTATTTAATCAGGAAAGAAATATTTTTCGATGGTTTAAGATAGCAAATAAATAAAAACTGGATATGCATGTAATGAATGTATTTTAAATGTTTTAAAGGCAGTTCTCCTATGTCCATCTGCGATTTATAACGCTTCTTTTGCAACCTGATGACAAATCTGTTAAATGTTGACCCCTAGTTCGTACCCGCTAAGGGATAATAAAAACGATCATACTAGTTTTAATTGGCTTGCACAAAATCACAAAAATTACTTGTGAGACTCTATATGATGGTTTTCTTTACGTAATAAAATAAGTAACCTCAAGCATGTTAAGAAATATATTATTATATTATTCGATAGTATACTAACGCAATATTTGTTTGATTTTAAAGGCGATTATTTAACGCCTACATATCCAATCGGGGGAGCTAGTAAAAAACTTTATTTTAGTTAGATTGAAAGAATTTTATTTATTTTTTTCATTTCTGATCAAATTGCCAAAAAGTGGTCCAAAACCAAATTGTGTTTCCGTGAAGTAAGGATACTACATGTATATCCAGTTTTTTGGGGGGGTGGGGATGGGGAGGGGGTAGGTGGGACTGCGCCGTGTGTGTCCACAACCAATTAACTATAGCTAGTAGTGGATTTATAGTTCTTTGTGGGATGCTATTCAACTATTGTATAAATGACAAACAGCTAATTAAATGTTGTACGGGACAGGCGCATACTTTCCGATTGTCTAGCTCATCCTATACATGTTTGATTTGGTTAAAAAGACAATAGAAAAGAGTAATTTAGTTTAAATTGAAGTGTGCAACCATTGTAATTGCGTTGTCGACGTCGTGATGCAAGGTGCGGGTCAGGGAACGGACGTCGTGGCATCACCTGGAACTCCACAAACAATTTCTGATCGTGCATGTACATTATTTGAGGGAACATGAAAAAAAACTAAATATCTCTGGCTGTTTCCGTGGCTGTCTGAAATCGGCTACAGCGATCGACAAAATGCATGCGGCAATCTTGACGTCGTGATGTAACGCGCTGAAGTATGCTCCTGAAACGATCAGCTACTTTTACCTGTAGCTCTAAGATGGCCGAGCAAGCGATCAATCTTTGACTTATGAACTCCATATTGCTGTGCGATGAGAATTTGCTATTGACCCATAAAACTCAGACGCACGACATAAAACGCGGAAAAATTATTTATTAAACAACGAAAAGAATCAATTAGGGTATAACATGAAAAAACGTATTTCCCAGTCAAAGAAATTCTGTCCAGTATAACTTTATAAAGCGATCATTAGAAGCGCGAACATGAGGTTCATATTGATCAGACTATTGCCTTTTGATAAATAATAATGTTTAATTCATTTGTGTATGTGTTGATAAATCCAGGGTTTTTTTTATATGCAATAAATATTATTATTATTGTATAAAACCCCGAATGCATGTCAATCACATCCAGATCTTCTCCATAAAGAGTGTAGTGACTTTTTGTACCCCGTCGTTGTTTTTTGCCGTTTTAAACTTTTTGGTGAAATCAAATGAAATAAACATGTTAAAGAGTTAAATCGATGAAATCACATGTAGATGCACACTATATATAATTTATCAAAATTGAATTCATCTATAATCCCATTTTAAAGGTCACACTGGTTCCCGGTAATCCCATTTTAAAGGTCACACAGGTTCCCGGAGCCTTGTGCCTGAAGGGTTCCAAATGTCGCTAAACAGCATCTATGCAATACAGAACGTAATGTAAGGTTTTGGAAAATTGTAACTTAGTTTTGGAGCGATAATAATACGAAACTGGGTAAAACAATAACTCCCCCGACAATTCGTGGTCGGTGACTTAATCAAGATAAGAAACCAGACAAAAACAATGAATCGCCGAAAACTGTGTTTTGGGCGACTTAATTACCATTCAAGAGATGGGGCAATAATTTTCGTCATTTTAAGACAATGTATACAGATTGCATCAGTAGTTTATCCGTACTTTCGTTTTAATATGTAATAACCTGCTACGATTGCTGCTATTTATTATTCTCAACCTGTGACATTCAGAAAGTTATTTTTTAAATTTCATTTGTAAAACGTTGTACGAAACAACGTATCATGAATTGTTTGTTTGTTTGTTTATTGTCAAACGCTACTTTCAGCAATTTTTCAGCATATATAATGGCGTCCAGTTTTTATTGGGGGAGGAAGCCGGAGAAAACCCCCGACCTTCTGTAGGAAAACTGTACGATATAATAAACGATAAACCATACAATGCATGCAGGAGAAAACAATATTAAAGTGTTGTTACTAACAGGCTTAATCTGTATTGGCCATGTACTGATTTGAGGTGGCTGTATTTGTCCCGAGACCGGTAGGGTCTAGGTTCAATACAACCGACATTGAGTCAATACAAGGCAAATACAGAAATAGCCAGTTCGTAACATGTGTATTAAATAAACCAAACAGTCTGTATAGCTGGATTGTATGAGCAGAGTTATTAGCCAGTCAAACAGGAGCACATAACAAAACACAACAACACCACCAATTACGACAAATCATCAATATACCAAATATCAACGCACACACATTTAATAGCAAAGAAAAATGCGAGAAAAAAATGTAACATTAGCAAAACAATATCCCCCACGACATTTTTGTCACATAGGAAAAAAAATAAAGAAAGTTGGGTATCTGGCAAACAGTGCCTGGATAGCCGCAACTGTCAATAGTATATTCTGTTATAAATACCTGCTTCATATTCACTCTAGTCCTTCTTCTGTAAGTTCAACCAGAACTTTGCAAATAAACTATCAATTAAACTACATGAAGCGTCATGACAGTCCTTCTCGTAACCAAGAACTAACTTACTGATCCGGAAGACCGGAGGTGAGATCGTAACCAGGCAATATGACTTTCCGTATTGCCCTGCTGGCCGAACGAATAAAGTTATTACCCTTGTTAAAAAAATTTAGTAATCAACATATTAATCATTCCGATTTTAGCTTATTAGGGCCGAATTTTACGTATTATTTAATAATATACGTTATACGCTACAAAACGCTTTACGTTAAACCATATACGTGTATACGAACAGTATACGCATAATGTACGAATGTCGTAAAGGCAATAAATACACGATATACGAACGATAATATCGTTAATTTATGCGTTCCAGGGACTGTAGCGCGCAGTTTAAAATCGAACTTACAAATTATAATCGTACCACGCTTGTAAAAAGTGCAAAGGAGGCGTTTATAAACATGATGAAGTTTAAAAGTGTATTGCCCAACACTTTCTGTTTTCTCTGTACGAAGACACCGAAACTGCCAAGCACAGTAATATTTCTGCTCTGGAGAAATAGAATTATTTTCAGTTTACTAGCCAAATACATGTTAACTTTGTACTATTAAGTTTCATGCGATGAAGTGTGTTTGTTACTTGTTCAAGATCAGCGGATCGTTCTGGGGCACTTTGCCTTTCTCAAGTTCTCTATTGCTTGTTCATGTAGACAATTAGAAATACAAATGTATACACATTACACATTTATAATTTATTGTTTGTCTGTAGCAAGTTCCACAGCTACGGGAGGGGGGTGGTAGAACATCCATACAATCCACAATTGTTAACTTAGAATATATACGAAAGGGTCTCTTTTAACCTTTCCAAAATATACACCTCGCCATAAGTTAAGCAACACCTACATTTTTTTTTATAATTTCACAAATCTGAATGAATATTAACTTTGTGTTATTTATGTACTAAAGCCACCATTCGAGCACGGGAAAGTTACTTTAATTAACTCCTCAGATAAATCTTTAAATAGCAAAACCAGTTTGTCATACGGTAGTCGAGCACGCCTAAAAGCCTTGTTTTCCTTAACGATTTAGTGTTCATCTCCTGGTCTTTTTCGACTTTTTCTTTACATTTTTACAATGCCTAGACGGTGATTAAGTGAAGCTGAGAAGTGGCAGATCGTTGGAATGCGTAATAGTGGACAGAGCTTGCGTCCGATAGCATAACACTTTGGCATTCACTTTAGTATTGTATCCCGGCTACTGAAGCGTCATCAAGATGATGGAACTAGCCAGGAACGTCCTAGGTTAGGGCGATCACCAAAAACATCTGAAAGGGAGGATAGAGCACTCGTTTGTGAAGCCAAACGCCAACTGGTTGCCACAGCATTATATCTTTGTGACGATTGGAATATTGCAACCAGAGTCGCTGTTCGAACAGTTAGCAGGCGCCTAAACAATGCAAGGTTGAGATCTCGTCGTCCCTTGAAACGTCCACTGTTGACACAGAGACATCGCCAAGCATGTTTAGAGTGGGCACGATATCACCGCCATTGGAATATTCGAAGCTGGCGACGAGTACACAGGACCGACGAAGTAGATACCTTCTTCATCATATTGATGTGCGCATGCGCGTTTGAAGACAACGAGGCACTGCTTACAATCAGAACAACATCCTAGGCACTACAGCGTTTGGAATGGTGTTACTGTGTGGGGAGGCTTTTCATACGACTGTAAACTGAATCTGTATGTGGTTGATGGGACAATGACAGGAAATGACGCCATTAACGCTATTATTGTGGTACATTCTGATAATCATGCACATGGTAACAAACCCATCTTTATGTACGACAACGCAAGACCTCACCGAGCTTACAATTGTACCTGATCTTATCGAAAGGGAAGCTATTGAGCATCTTCCATGGCCATCCATATCACCCGATATGAATCCAATTGAACATTTGTGGGATATAATTGGCCGTAAAAGCAATAATAGAGCACCTGCTTGTCAAAATGTCCAAGAACTACGTGTTGCCATTCAAAACGAATGGCAGAATTTACCACATGCTACACTTGTACCGGAAGCGTGGTGGTTACACGACTTACTGAGTATTTTTGCGTTTAACACATTTCAAAGTGACGATTCTTTCCCTAAACGTTGAATTGTGATGATGTGTTTACTTTAAGTTCATGAAATTGAAGTATGCAATCAAACTTATTTTTTGACTAATTAAAGTTATATTTGCACTTTTTTTATATCTTTGCTTTGAACATTTTTTCATCAAACAATAAGTAAAGCGACTGCAAACATGTTGTTTGTATGTTTCATTTGTCATTAACGTTCAATAAATTGTCATTTTTTAAAACATGAATCTCTGGGTAATAATAGGGTGTTGCTTAACTTATGGAAAAGTGTATATATAAAAAGATAGCTCTTTTCATTGAACAATATATCATTGGGTAGCTGAGGTAAACCACAGCGAAGGGCTCCATTAACATCACTAGATCAAACGAAATGCCTATATGTTGTTAAATAAACCAATAAAACAGGCGTCTTGCAACAGTGATAATAAATGGTAATGAATGTGTTGGTAGGAATGCCCAAAACTGTTAGTATAAGGTGCGATTCTGTCATTGTGCCAGCAAGAGAGGAAATAAACAGGAAGAGTTCTAGAAGACAAGAAAACAAATTCATTGTATGTTCTAAGATGTCGCTTAAATTTTCTGTATTGTTTTTTTTTCATAAACATTATGGTAGTAAATGGACTGTTTTGTCTTGGTTTGTCTTTTGTTTTGGTGGACGTACAATCATAAAATATTTGAATAAGTCTGGTTTAAAAATTAGACGTGCACATAAAAGTACTCGTAGTCCCCCCCCCCCCCCCCGTATGTCGAGCAATGTTTAATACACATGTACTTTGATCAATGAGGCGGGATTACTTAAAAACCTTTAGCGTCCCTTGTACAATTTTATTATGTACACTGAATATTTTAAACAACAGTAGATGGAGATAAGAGCACAAACATGGCTTTATTTCAGAAATATAATTAAAATAGCTGAAAATAATTATGATACAAATTTTAAAGTTTAATTCATATAGTAGTGTATAGAAATATTGACAGTTGTCAATATACTTAAATTGGCATCGATACAGACATCAATAAACTAATGATGAATCCCAGTATTTCAATGTTAATATCACTTGCATTTATCTGAATATAGAGTTGTTCTGGTTCATTCGAGAAAACTACAAGCATCTTATTAGGCTTATCCGCATCTACATTTGGATTATTGATTATATTTATTCCGGCTGTGTGTGTTTAATGAGCTACATGACAATGTTGCCTTAGTCGTGGAAGTATATTAAGAATTCGGTTACCTTGGCCAAAATACTCTTGGGACTTGCATCATACATCTGTTATTCTTTTGTTAAAAAGAAAAATGGTTGAACAGTTCTGTTTAAGCTGTTATGAGGTATTTACATCTCATGCCAGATGGGGTAAACAATTACTTAAATATTCCGGGCATAACCCAGTTTGCATGTTGTGAAAACGTCATTTTACGATATTTCCGTCTGTAAGGTATCACATCACGTTTCAAAGCATAAGGCTGGTCTATTTGCAAACTTTGGGAAGACCTGTGACTATGCTAGCATGTTCGAGTTGAATTTATCAGAATATTGTTCAAGGCATCCATCCCAAATTTCACATATTACGTATTCGAGGACAGGACCTGTGACTATGCTAGCATGTTCGAGTTGAATTTATCAGAATATTGTTCAAGGCATCCATCCCAAATTTCACATATTACGTATTCGAGGACAGGTCTAATAAAAGTCAGATTAATGTTTGATAATGTATGCTTTGACAACATAAACTTCAGTTTTCGGAGGGCATTTACCGATTTAGCAATTTGGTCAATATTAAAAGAAAAAGTTAGGCCTATATGTTTATGGCTATTTACAATTTCTACTATCTGGTCATTAAATTGTAAATTCATATAAGAAACATCATTGTTAGAAATAATGAGCTATTTGTCTATCATTTTTAAATCGTAATTAATCTCTTTTATTAGTAACTCGAAGTTATGCCCAGTCATTTTTATAACCAGTAGTACGCGTTGTGTTGATGAGGACTACAATGACGACAATGTCTCGTTTTTCTGTCGCTAATGAGACATGAAGCTATTAGTGTAGCCGAGTACACCCTGCCCGTAGTAAGACTCGAACACAAACCTCAGTGTTGACAGGCACGTGATCAACAGTATATCCTTAAAAAAAACTTAATTTGGAACAGCAATATGGATATCTTTAGTCACAGTTTTGGCATGTATACCATGTATAAGTTCCTTCTGTATATAAATGTTTTGTTAACTCCAAAGAAGGATTAAGATCTTGATCATTAAACCTTGCTAGGTATTTTAAGATTTGAATGGTGAGTGCAGCTCAGCATTTTTATGAAAGTGCAGGAAAAGATCCAATAACAAAATAACCACATAATTTAGCCCAGGACATGTAATGACGAAACCACAGCATATTTTTAAATATCCACAACAAACAATTATTGAATAACCCAAGTAATCATAGCATATAATAATGGAACCACAACATATAATGTCGAAATTGCAGCATATGACAATACAACCACAGTATAGAATCATAGAATGATGAAACCCAACATAGAAAGATGTAACCACAGCATATAATGACGAAATATGACAGAACCACTAGCATATAAATAAATATCCACAGAATATAATGATGGAATGACAACATAAATTATTTCATATAATGAACAAGTATCATCACATAATGAAGAAGTATCATAACATAATGACAAATAATGACAAAGTATCATCACATAATGACAAATAATGACAAAGTATCATCACATAATGACAAATAATGACAAAGTATCATCACATAATAACAAAGTATCATCACATAATAACAAAGTATCATCACATAATGACAAAGTATCATCACATAATGACAAAGTATCATCACATAATAACAAAGAATCATCACATAATAACAAAGTATCATCACATAATGACAAGGTATCATCACATAATGACAAAGTATCATCACATAATGACAAAGTATCATCACATAATAACAAAGTATCATCACATAATAACAAAGTATCATCACATAATAACAAAGTATCACCACATAATGACAAAGTATCATCACATTATGACAAAGTATCATCACATAATGAAAAAGTATCATCATATAATAAAAACATTTTCATAAGGCAGCTATGGCGTTCCATAATATGATAGACCTATAGCATATAATGATTGGTCCAATTGAACCAGAGAAGATAATGATGGAACATGAGGATATTCTGGTGTAACCAGGGCTTATAATGCTGGAACTACAGCATGGGATGATTGAACTATATAATATAGTGATAGAACCATAGCATGCAATGACTGAACCAAATCACTATAATGATGGAACCATATCATGTAATGACGGGACCAGAGCATATACATGGTTACAACAAACCAATTACTTGTTTACATAACACCGGGAAATTTTGAAACCCAAGATAGTAATCAAAAAAAAATACACGGATGCATCTGATTGGATGTTGGGGTTCTGAAAATAGCAAAATTTAAAAATCGAAACATAATTGATTGAAAATAATCTATATTCGGGAGAATATATATAAGAGCGGGGAAAATAGAGCTTTTTTTTTTAAAAAAGGGGGAGGGGGTAGAGAGTTTGTTAGTTTCATTCAGTGCTGAGTTTTCATGCAAAATGTTAGCTCAATTTTGCCGCACGACCTATATTTTTTTATTTATTAATAATGTAGTCTAACATTTCAACTTACACAAGCAACTGCTTTCGGGGGTTTAATTTGAGAGGATTTTTACACATAAAATCTTAATTGCAGGTACCCGATATGGAAGATGCATTGTTAAATAGTTGGTTTATTTTGTGCTCGCTTACAAAAGAAAACCTGTTCATCTGCCTCTTATACCTTTTGACAGTATTCATAGCAATTAAATACAACTTGCCCCACCAAGTTTCACGAAGACTAGAAGAAGATGAAATGTCCGTCGTACATTGGGAGTTTGCGGGCATTTAGTTTTACCAGTTCGATATTAAAATTTGTACCCCTAAGTTTTATCAAATTTTTGGTATTATCTTTTTGTCTCTTTTAAATAAAGAAAAATTGCAGTTATTTTACAAAAACGATTTGAACAAATTGATTGATTGATCAAATGTTTGCTGAACGTCCGCGAGCAATATTTCCACTATATTAAGGGCGAATAAAAGTTTACAAAACACAGGTCAACGGAGAAACGAATAGACCAATGGGAACACAATTAAGACTGCTACTGAAAACTTTGGAGCATTTGGTAAGGACGGAGAATTTAGCACTATTTATAAATCTACAAATTGGGTCTTAATCTTGCAAATAGGTCGCCACTCTCCAAACACGTATACGGTTCGCTGCCAATCTTTTCGTTTTATGACCTGATAGCCACGGTTCCCCAACAAGAAGGCTTCCCCTATACGCCACCTGGGGATGCTCTTGGCAGCTCTGTGGGTCAAGCAATGGGAACACACCCTCTTAGTATGGTTCAGTATACCAAATAGAAAATTTCATTAAATATTTTTTTAATACGGCATTAACTGATTGGATGGAGAAGTTTTGTTTAAACCCTTGGGTTGAATATGATATGCAACTCCCCACCCCGCAACCTATCAAATGAAAAAAAGTTTAAAATAAGACATCAATACAAAGAAAATCCTTGTATCTGTATAAAAATAAATAAATTGTATGAAAATAGTGACTTTTGATAGGCTGGAAAATATTTTCTATCAGAGGTCCAGACATGTGGACACAGAAACCCTGACTTGTGAGGATGGTAGTTAATCCTTAATTAAATTGTTTATCAGCTGGAAATCAGATAAGATTGAATAAAAACAGGGTTAAGTGGTATAGTACACATAGAATATATTTGATCAAATTCCAGAATGAATCATCCTCACAAGTCAGTGTTTCTATGTCAAATGAACCTTTTCATATGCATGCGTCTTTATAGCTTTTTACTTTTTTGAATTTAAGAGTGAAAAATGAGTAAAACTAGCTGAAAAGTATGCCCCCGCAGCTGCGAATTAAATGTTGATAAATTATCGGGAATGTTTTTTGGAAAGTAAAGTGTGTTCTACATAAATGATGCGGGGCCCGCCTGACCAGCGAAAAGACGGGTGTGAAATTTTAATGAAAATCAAAATTTTTTGGTCCTATACACTATCATCATGTGTTCAAACATCTTACCTAATATGAATGCTGTAGCTTCAAGGATGAGAGGGCGTACAGGGTTGTGGGAGACAGGAAGAGAGGGGGGAGAAAGGAGCAGTAGGGAGGGAGAAAGGAGCAGCGGGGAGGGGGAAAGGAGCAGTAGAAAGGAAGGAGCTGAGGGGAGGGAGAAATGAGAAAGGTCCACCCCTCAAATATGAAGGAGAAAATAGCCGGCCAAAACATGTAAACTATCTGAGTTCACTGGTCTGCAATCTAAGACCAATTATCTGTAGTCAAGAATATTTCACAACAATTAAAATCATTTGGCCCTGCATACCTCCATTAGATGTTTATAAGTATAAATACCAAATATAAATGCTGTAGCTTCAAAGCTGTACGTGAAGATAGCCAGACGAATCATGCACCTCTCTATGGCATGCAACCTTTAAAGTCTAACTATCTCTGATTTGATTAAAATTAAATGAAAATCACAATCCTTTTGCCCTGCACACCTTCATTATGTATACCAACATTATGCAAAATTTAATTGTTGTAGCCCTAAAACTGACGAAGTTAGCAGGTCACACTAATCCGACGGACGTACCAGTGTAAATAAATATGCCCCTCAATTTTCGTCATGGGGGTCTAAAAATGACAGAAACGTTTCTATGTTTTTGGCGTTTTAGTATTCCATGACGAAAACTATGAATAAATCTGAATCAAATGTGTGGAAGCATTATGTGGAAGAGCCAAACATTATTTGTTTCAAATACGAGTTGTACATTAAAAGCAACATCCGTGTATTTTTCGATTTAAGAGATGGGTTGGAGCACAGAACATCCCAGTGTCAATTCAGATATAAGAACGAAAGAAAGAAAGAGAGAGAGAAGAGATAGATAGATAGATAGATAGATAGATAGATAGATAGATAGATAGATAGATAGATAGATAGATAGATAGAACTGACTGATTGATTGATTGATTGATGATTGATTGATTGATTTATTGATTGATTGATTGATTGATTGATTGATTGATTGATTGATTGATGTTCAACGAGCAGGATGTCAGCTGTATTCAGGAAGAAAACACAATAACAAACAATAATAACATCAATTCGTAAAACGAGATGGACAAAATAGAGAAAACTGTGACTGCCAATGGAAAAAGTTTAAAGTGTTTGGTAGATGCACAAAATCAAGCCTTTTAAGCAAACGGGGTCTTATCGCGGTCCAGCTTTTCGTAGTATAATCTGTTAGCGCCGTAAACGAAATGCCGTCTACTATCCACAAGAGAGCCTCGGTGGTCCAGTGGCTAAGTTAGTTTGTCTACTATTGATCACGCGGTCTGTCAACACTGAGATTGCGAGTTCGAGTCTCACTGAGGGCAAAGCGTACTCGACTTTTATCTTAATTGACAAGGATTGCCAGTTTTCCTACCGAATGTCGTGGGTCACTTTTCTTCCCTGTGTTCTCAGGCTTCCTACTCCCAATAACAACTGGACGACATATCTGAAAAATTTCTGAAAGTGGCGTTAAAATTCAAACAAACAAACAAACAAAACTATCCGCAACCTTGGGATGCACTGTGCGGCTTTGTTTAGGTTAAAGCGTTTACTTTCAAAGGAGTCTTGACTTAAAATTTGCCACACAAACTCATTTCATTCGGCTGGTTTTTTCGCTTGAACCAATTTTATATATCGCTGACAAAACTCAACTTACAAACGTTTTTCTGCTTGGGACAATAGATAACCATGAAATAAGGGATAGTATTTAGTCAAATTTTATTAATAAATTCTGATCACATCGAACATGGATGCATTTTAATAAAACTGTATCTTACCACGTTTCATCCATTATAAAACTGATTTTTTGAGTACTATTAATCCACTTTAATAATTTAATATTGTAGTAATAGAGCAATCTGATTGGTCTAGAAATGGTCACATAACATGTTTCAATTAATTGCGTCCCCCCCCCAACTCGCTACTTCGTACCTTCTAAAGAGTACTATACTTTAACCCCTCGCGCAATCACCCTCAGATCTTTGATGCATCTCCCAATTCACTTGTTTCGTAGACCTCGAAGTTTGTTTCTCTAACAGACTCGTATTGGAAAATTGTTTTCCCACACACTCTTTGTAGAAAAAGTAATTTGTCAATTTCGGTGTCGTCTAGCAGATGATTGATTGATTGATTGGATGTCTGCTTTACGTCCAGCGAGCAGTATTTCAGCTATATTCAGCTATAATCAACGGAAAATATGGGTGGGATGGGTAACAGGGAATACAATTTTGACTGCCACTTGAAAAATATGGAGTTTTGGGTAGGGGCGGAAAATGTAGCATTTTGTTGCGGCTACAGTGAGCCTACTCTTTTTCGAAATCTACAAAAGGGGTCTTTATCGTGCAAGGAGCGTGGCACTCTCCAAACACATTACCCACTACGGTCCGCGTTCAGGCTTTCCGTATTATGACCTGACAACCCCACAACGAGAGGGTCTCCCCTATCCGCCACCCGGGTACGCGCTGGGCTGCTCTGTGGGTCAAGCACTGGGAACCCTCCCAGTATGGTCCCAGTCTGGCAGATGAACCGCTTGTCATATTAAAAAAGAACGAGAACTCTGCCTCAAAAATCGGAGGATATAACAATCGAGCAAGCACCCACAATACAAAGCTTCCTGTATACAAATAACACACTATTTCTGATCTGTTACCTTACTTTCGTCATTTATGGTTTGAAGATCTGTGATAAGCGGTTTCAAATGCCCAACACAGAGCAACAAATGATGGCTTTTGAATTAATTCATGATGCGTAACATCAATTATTAATTTTCGAAAATTTTTCTCACTATAGGAAGAATTCTTAATTGGAAGCTGCTCAAAGTATCAATTACTTCATCTTTTGACACACTGTTGAAATCATCTAGTGCCGCTCCAACACACTCTCGATCTACTATTGGCAAATAGTCCCAAAATGAACTTATCAGTTCATCTTCCGTTGGGAATGTCTTGTAAATACATTGCTCCAAAAACATTTTGGATATTTGTAGGCAGATATTTTTCTTGTTTATAACACATAACAACTGCCTTCCCAACAGCCACACACTCTATTTCATAATATGCACAGTATTAGTATTGCGTTTAAACGCAATAGCATTGCGATTAATCGCAAAAGTATTGCGTTTAATCGCAATTATTTTTGCGTAAAATCGCAATAATTTTTGCGTTTAATCGCAATAGGTTTGCGTATTCGCAATCGTTTGCGTTTAAATGCAATGATTGCGTCTATTCGCAAAGATTGCGTTTAAATGCAATACGTTTTGCGTTTAAACGCAATAAAAAAAAAAATTTCCAACAAAGTGCCCGAATAAGCTTCCGTATGTCTTATATACATAACAGTATTTATTTTTACTAATAACTATCTTCGCTAGCGAAGATGACTAATAGCTGACAGGAATATTATATTTTTCTTATCAATTTTTCTTTATGCTAATATTTATTTTGCTGCTGGCATGCATCCCTTCATTTTTAGCCTCTATATCTCTTCGTTCTTTTAACGACTTTTATTTTCTAATACTTCTATTTATGGATATTCATACCACGTTAGCTATATAAAACTTTGATTAAAACGTTATATATTTCGATTCATTTTCAGTTCTCTACATCTCGTTCAATCTTTGTTTCTCAGGAGTAGAAATTCATGACTTTATTAGTTATGTGACCCTTTATGTATTTACTTTTAGTTGAACATTAAGAACCGCTGCTTTAATACACTGTCATTAATTATAGTCTAGAAATAACAGGTGCCAGGTTTGATGAACTCAATAAATATCAAATTACAACCTTTCTCCTGATTACATTTCTATTTATCGCATTTGTTTTATGATACGTGTAAAATGGCATCTGACCTGACCCGACCTGAACTTAAATTAAACGACGACATTCACGTCTTAGTTTACGATGGCTACTGCACCCTGGACAATTTTCCAAAACGAGATTGTTTTTTCAAAAATGAAATGAAGAAAATAACCAAGTAAGAAGACGACGCAAAACAACGTTTTAAAAAGGTATGTTATAATACATGTAATAACAGCAATTATAACTAACACAGACAAACAGACGACATTTATGTGTTCGTTCGTTCATTCATTCATTCTTGGTTCAACGAACAGATGGTTTTTGAGTTTATATTCTGTTGTACTAAGAATTAATGAAGTTGTGCAATCGACAATGAAATCTTTTCATAAAAGAAAGATTCGGTATGTTTTAATAAACATTCATCTTTTTGCATTTTTCACAGACAAATTGACTATCATGAGTTACTAATTAAAAGTAACTTTGTTGTTGGTTACTTTTTCGGAAACTTAATTTGCTGATCGATTGATTGATTGTTTGTTTGTTTGTGTGTGTGTGTGTGTGTTTGTTTGTTTGTTTGTTTGATTGATTTGTTGCAAGTAGTAGTTCAGCTGCTGTATATTTAGGACGAGAAAAACAACTCAAACATTGATTGATTGAATTTGATTGATTGATTGATTGATTGATTTTTTGCAAGCAGTATTTGAGCTGCTGTATATTTAGGACACAACTCAAACATTTTAACAAGAACTGCACGTAAATCAGTCGGGGAAATGGTTTAATTTGGACCTGCACTGTGACAAAAAGCTACCTAAGCACTGGTTATAACGACCATATAGTTCTTATATATTTATTTTATTTATTATTGCAATCTCTATATTTACATAAAGAAACGATTTACGAAGTCATCGAATAAAATCACATCCATACATTATTACGTTCACTGCACGCCATAATTTACATTTCCACTCTCTCATATCATGGGGCCCCGTCATCAGATTTCCAGACATGACAATAAATAAACTTTGGTAAACATTCTTGCACATAAAATTCAACGGTATATCAAAAGGATGGTAGAACTAAAACACAGCTGAGGTCATAAATAATTTTGTCAATCGGCCATAAAATCTGATACACATCAGCAAGATAATGATTGTAGATATTTGAAGTAGGGACGGAAAAGTTGTTCTTTTGTAGCGGTTACAGTGCACTTACTTGTTCAAAAAATCTACCAAATCCGTCTTTATCGCGCAAACTGAAACTGTCACCTGTAACAATGTTACTTGCTATGATCGGAAATGCGAACTTTATGTTACCGCATGGCTTTGTTTTACATAGGACCAGTGGGAAAATATTTAAAACGGCATCTTCTGAAGCAACTGAATGCATATCATTCAAGACATGCCACATATAATTATTTATTGGGTGGCGCTCTACAAAGTCTTATGTTCAGATCTGAGATGGCTGTCACTGGCCACATAACACATTTTAACAAAGAACTAAATGGGAAACATGTTTAAATAGGCTCATGGTCTAAAACCAGAGAAACCAAAAATACCAGGAATATTATAATGGTAAAATAGTCCTCAAGGTCCATCTAAATACATGTATGCGTGAAGACCCCTTAGTTACATTGAATATTGTTGCTTGCTCATGTCTGGTAAAAATGAGTTCTTATTTTCTAAAACTAATATAATAAAACGAATAATTTAACATAGATAAGAAAAATAATAAGTTTCACGTGGGTAGTTCATAAATTTAAAAAATGAGGATAAAGAATAACATCAACTTTCAATTCAATTTGTGTTAAGTAAAATTCTCTGGAATTAATTCTTTAAAAACACGAGACAAATGTTAAAAGTTAATAACCGTGTTGACCACACTTAATACACTTAATAATGATTAAATTTTATTATTTTAATATGGAGTAGGCATTGCCAAAATGTGAGCACAGACAATATAGTCCTTTATTATTTATATATAATGCGCTTTCATAATTGACGTTGCTTCCGAATACCCTAAAAGTGCCTCAACTACATTCCAGTGATCATGTGACGTCTTTCTTTGTAATGGTGACGTCACATGAAATGTCTTATGATTGTCAGTTTTTAAAGATCGATTTAGAAAATGCAAAAAATAGCATGAAATTTTTGTTGTTATTTTTAAATATAACATTTAGCTTTTATCGATGTCAACTTAATTTTAAGTCATTCTTTGAAATTAATTTTAGCCCTTCTTCATTCACTTTGTTACAGTTTTTTGACGGTATCAGTTTCCGGACGAAAAACAATCAATATCAGCCTTAAGCAGATTTTGAACACTTGATTTCATTTTGACCACGTGGCACGTAATGGCCGTAGAGCTCATCGCTCTTCGCGGACAGCTTCGCTGCCCGTTGCGAGCTGTGCTCGCTATTATATTAGAGGGAGCAATTATTTGGGCATTGGACGTTACACAAATTATACACCCGCTCCCATATGTTGCATGCTGTTTTTAATCTGTGTGTGTTGAGTTTTGTGTGTCAGATCATGTCATATTGTGGGATGATTTGTTTTCAGACTTCTTCGACCTCTACTTCCTGTTTACTGACAGTAAATTTTCAGCCGTCCGTAACCATTTTCCGTCACATTTTTCTCAATAATTATAAATGATACACTACTGAAATTTTGTCAGTAGCTTTGTATGATCATGCCATATTATGGAATTAATTCTCTTTCGGACCACTACGACTCCTACTTTTGGTTTAACGACTTTACTGTGGGATTTATTTTCAGAGCTCTCCGACGTCTAATGCCCGTTGAACGACTTTGTAAGTTTTTAGCCGTCAGTACCATATTTCACATTTTTGATAACTCTTCTCAGCAATGGTAGGTGAAACAATGCTAAAATTTTGTCAATTGCTTTGTATGATCATGCCATATTGAAGGATTTATTTTCAGATTCATACTTCCTGTTTTACGACTATCAATTTTTAGCCGTCCGTAACAATTTTCAGTTCCCATTTACTCAGCAATGATAAATGATACAAGGCTGAAATTTTGTTAGTGGCTTTGTATGATCATGAAATAATGTGGGATTCATTTTCTGACATTTCCGACCTCTACTTCCTGTTTACTGACCGTCAATGGTTTATCTTTTGAACAGGGTATTGTAATTTTCTGTCACATTTTGCTCAGCAAATTTGTGTAAAAGCTTTATAGGATCATGACATACTGTATGATTTATTATAACCCCGCTCCCAATAAAGGATAGAAGCTATAATTTTTTGGTCTGTGTGTGTTTAAAGTTATCATGGTTATAGAGCGGGGTTATCACCAGGGAGCATTAGCTCACAAAAAATGCATGTTACAGTGCTGTATTCCCCATGTGTGCTTCATTTCTACTCAATTTATGCAATTATATTTTTTTACTTACAAAATCTAAACATTGCCTCTTAATATAGACAAATGTTATTTTTTCCAACTTTGAAAATAAACTTGGAAAAATTTTATTATCAATAAAACAAAAAATATTCACCTTTTAATTTTATCTAAACATTTTTAAAACATCATTTCTCTTTTATTTTCAGAAAAGACACAACATGGAGTATACAGTGAAAAATATTGAAGAAGAAACCGATGGGAAAAATTTCAACCCCTGATTGATATAATAAAAATTACAATCAAACCGATGGGAGAAATTTCTCCCATCCTGAATAGCTAAATTCTAATTGATGGGAGAAATTTCTCCCATGATTGTAATACTGAATAGCTAAAATCAAACTGATGGGAGAAATTTCTCCCACGCTTTTAATACTTAGAGTTAGAATCAAACCGATGGGAGAAATTTCTCCCATGATTGTGCTACTAAAGATTTAACATCAGACCGATGGAAGAAATTTCTCCCACGATTTTAATACTAAACAGTTAAAATCAAACCGATTGGAGAAATTTCTCCCATGTTTTTATCATCCTGGTGATACAATTTATATACAAATATACGCCAAAGGTCAAATTTTGTTATTTCTGTCATGGTTTATATGTAGAATTATTAAAATCCACTCTCATAAGGGATGCACTTTTCACTTTCGCCTGGAAAAGGGAATCAGTAGAATTTCCCTTTTTATTTTGGACAGCGTTTCTTGTATTCCGAAAATAGGGAATTCAATGTGTCTCTTTGATTTTTAAAAGCTTTTCAGTTTAGTAGAAAAGGATTTTCATCTTCAGTTTGTCCTGATTTACATATAAGACAATACCTATCATTTTTTGGAATATTAAGATGTCTTCTTTGTTCAATAAAAAGTGAATGAGCGCTAATTCTGATTTTACAAACAGCAGCTCGATCTTCTTTGTTTTGTAATATATCGACATATGGAGGTCTTGTCCCCATCATTTATACTTTGAAAAAATATTTGGCAAATATTCCAGTTCTTTTCTGAGATACTTTTAATTTAGAATTATTTGCTATTTTTAGCAATCTTATTAAAATTAGATCTTTCACAAGCTCCCCCTTTTTGTTATTGTCGTTGTGAAGATCTAACAACATCCCATTACAGGTCATCTCAGGTTGAACTTCTGTATTGACCAATTAAAAATTGTGTTCCTCAACCTTTAATGTTGGGGAATCCTCTGTCATTATTCCGAATCTCTCTGGTATTATTGTACCTTTTTCATAAGTAAACCCGAAGTTAAGATAAAAGCTAACATTTGATTGGTTCATTTTTTGGGGGATACCCAAATTTTTCATTGGATAATATTTATATGGGATGTTGTTAGATCTTCACAACAATAACAAAAAGGGGGAGCTTGTGAAAGATTTAATTTTAATAAGATTGTATTTTTAGTTGCATTAATTACTTGGGGTATTTAAATATGTATATTGCAAAATTTTATTAAGAAAATGTTAAACTTGAACTCAAACTATTTTGCCATCATCAAAATTTATCTCAGGGGCACCTGTGACCTTAATATTATTGTAAAACAAGTTATAACCCTGTGAACTTGTATAATTAATAATGATTATATTCATGCAATCAAACAATCATTCAATCAATCACGAAGCAATCAATCAATCATAAATACAATATTAAATAATAATCGGGTGATATGCCCCAGTGCAACCAGGTAATAGTGTGAAAATAGAGTACCATATGCAAAGAGGTATTGGAATAAGAGCAGACCTTGTTCATGAGTGAACATTCCCAGATTAATATACATGATTTCCTGTTATAGCTTTACAATTTTTTTGTTGCACTAAAAAATATATATAAACTAGATGTAGCATTAATATGGCAGAAATTTTCCTGACTTGTTAACACTTAATGGTTTAGCTGGAGAATTTATATATAAGGTGTTGTTATATTTACTGTTGATTTGTGACGTTTTCCTTCGATTATACCACTGAGTAAATCCTCACAAAAACAAATTACATATAGTACATTTTGTATATAATTATGTACATGTACTTTTACATTGTATTTGAATGCTTACATGTTAAAATCTTCTCCTGGTTACCTGTACTTTTCACATTACTGCTAACATGTACCAGTACATAGTTTATCATTCTTACTGTTATTTTCTTGTAGACGAAGGATTGTTTATTTCTGAATTGGAGCAATGTATTCAGAATACGGTGGTAAGGGATCACGTGGCATCTACTCAGCTTCACCTGTGAGTGTTATAGCAACATATTGAACAAGTTTAACTTTCCCTACCAAAGGTCAGGGTTTTCTCTGGGTACTCTGACTTCTCCCAAATAAAAAATTGACACCCTGATATAGCTGAAAAATTGATGAAAGTGGCATTAAACACCATTCAAACAAACAAATCAACAAAGTTTAACTACAGTACAGTAAACTATATTATACATTAGGATTAATTTATTTCTGTTTAACGTTCAGCAAGCAATATTCAGGACGTCAATATTATTAAATAAATAAAATTTTTAATAATTTTTAAATAAACATAAAACATTAAAATTATCTCGTAAAATAAAACATTGCATGAGTATATATACAGTAAAAACTGGAAACTAAAATTATAAAAGTATAAAGATATAAATACAATATATACATACATTGTGAACATTGTGCAGTCGACCAATGTCCATTTTAATTTGACAAGTTTTTTATTGAAAAATAAACAGTAAGCATGATTGCTAGTGCAATTTTTAGGAAACATGCAGAGTAGACATGTCTGACCAGTAAAAACATACTAATATTTGTTCTCTAAAAGCTATTGCACTGGGGTTGCAAATTCTAGCACCTTTAGTTAGGCTATTTAAAACCCCCTCCAATTTAAACTGATAAAGCTAAAAAATTGCTTAGGTTCCTTAAAAATATTCCCAATAAAAAAATAGCTGAAACAATTACTGCCTTAGGCATACATCTTGCAATTGAATAAAAATAAACTTTCAAAAACAGAAATATTTAACTGACCCAAAAATGTATAATGGTTTGATGCATTTTTGTTGTGCAATTATAAGCATGTGTTTACTACAAAAATCTGTTTATTTTTTTACTTTTGAAAGCAAATACAAAATATAATTGGCACTTGAAACGCAATATAGAGCCTAATGAGAATACTTGGTAACTGTTTAAACATAGAAAACATTTTTTCTACAGGAATCACTGCAGCTCAACAGGAGGAGCTCCTTGTCTCAATCTCTAACTAGGACTGTGATATCAGGATCTGTATTGAAGAAGAAGAAGAGTGAGGATTTTATGCAAGATGGCGCCCTGGTTGATATGTATATTGAAGAAATACTTCAAACAGGGGAGACAATGTAAGTTTAGAATTTCATTGAGTTATTTTGAACCAGTACTTTTATTTTTGTAAATTATAAACAGATGACTTTTTTGTTTTTCTTGATGTTTCATAAGCATGTGACTAAATGGTGACCTCCCTCTAACCTCCATGAAATTGGTTTTTACACAATTGCTTATTATACCCCCCACAAACTTGTTTGCGTGGGTATCTAGGAATCACCCTGTCTGTCTGTCCGTCTGTTCACATTCCTTGAAAGCACAACTCCTCTTAAACTGCTTGTAGAAATTTAATGAAACTTAGCAAAAAGAAGTACATTATATGTAGATGTGCATTTAGGATTTTTATTGACCTCTGATATCATTAAGGGGAGATAATTGGACTTGAAAGCAAGTCAGGGGTATCCCTTTGTGAGCGTGCTCACAGTCCACACTTTTTTTAGTTTGGCACTTTAACTTTTTTTTCAATTACTTACATTTTTTGGAAAGGGAGGTAACTATTAATTACAATATACCTTTGCTATCTGTTGCTACAAATTGAATACACAATGTACCTGTAGATAGCCATTGAATACACAGTGTACCTGTACTAGAAGCTACAGATTGAATTCACAATGTTCCTGTAGCTACACATTGAATACACAATGTACCCGTAGATACCCATTGAATACACAATGTACCTGTAACTACAAATGCACATGTGGATATTGAAATATACTTAGCATATTAAATTCTTTTTTGTTGTCATTAATCCTATTCAAAGTTATTGGGATTTATTCACAGCTGTTTGGTATTTTTACCTCTGGGTTTTTTGTGACACATTTTGTAATTTATAATAATTTCAGTATTTGTCAATGGGTTTGAACATCTATAAATTTATCTTATTTTTCTAATAGGTATACCCCCAGAAAGAATAGAAATTTCAGAGCTAGGATGACTCTGTTTCAGCTTCTGAAACATGACTTGAATGTAAGATTCATATACATGTACACATAAGTTACAGTTAGACCTGCCCTTAGCCAAACCTTATGGGACTAAAATTGATTGCTCTTGCTGAATTGATTAAGGTTTGGTCCTGTATGAACATAAGAAATTGGTTTCTGCATGTTTTAAATTTTTTTAATTTGTGGTATGGACACAATCTTTTTATTTTTATTATGCCTCCGCTTATAAGACACAAATATTTCTGTCACAGTTTTCTAAGCAACTATACAGAAGCCTGATATTTTGCATATTGCTTTATTGTTAAGTGCCATATAGTGTATTACGATTTCATGCTCCTTGGTCATCTACTTTCTGTTTACCGAGTACTTTTTGGCGGGGGTATCACTAGTGAAAATTAGCTCACAGATACACTTGTTTTTCAGAAAACAATGGACTTGAGTTTTGAAAAGTTAGTAACATTAGTATTTACTTTTCTTATTCAACATTCTTTTTAAATTTTCATTGAAATTGTTTTGAAAATTAATATATATTAATTAAAAGAATGCATTTAATATTCAAACGGCAGACTTATGAACAATTAATCTGCACGGAAAATTTGTCCTACAGAACAGTATGAAAATAAGGATTTAACGCAGCAGAAAAATGGGAAGTAAGAACAAGTTCTCTTAATATGCAGAATGATTTAACTTTAGGTTATTTTGCAGGTGTGGTACAAAAGATGGAAGAACAAACGCATAGATAACCCTGTGTTCAAGTCATATATTAAATATATAGAGAGTAAGTTTGACAGATTTTCTAAAAACTGTGTCATGTGAACATAGATTCTATTATTATACTTCATGCAAAAAAGCTGTCTTTTTATTGGACAATAACCATGTGTTAATATCTACTGATTCTGATTTTAGCCCCGCCCATTATAGATACTTGTGTTAATTCCTCTTGCTTTCCTCCCAAGGGTGATATAATAAAAACTAACACCTGCTCAGAAGGGAGATTGCCAAACCGGAAAATGATCCCCCCTCCAACCGAAGTTTATGAGTGATGTATGAAAAAATTATCACCAGCTCAGAACAAAAATTGCCAACCTGGAAAATGATCAGCCGCATCAGCTGAAATTTACTTACACAACTTGTTTGTATTTCCGCGCAAACATGTCAAAGTCACAACAAACATGAAAATGGGCAATATTTTTTTATGAAAAACCACTAGCAAATTCAGTATCTATATGGTAGTTCATGTTTCTTCATTATAAAAGTCATTCAGTATAATAAAATTCATACTGCCTTTGAACTCTGGTGTTAGTGTAGATTATCACATGAAGAAACAAATTATTACCCTCGACTTCGATGTGATAATCTACCATAACACCCTCGTTCAAAAGCATTATGATTATACTATTACATCCTAATAGTGTTAAAATATAAATTCACTGATAAAATCTGTAGCATTTAAAAAGTGCTCTCAGTCTTATTTCCATAGTAACTTTATATTTGTTTTCTGTGGGGGACTCTGTGACAGAGTGGTTACGGTAGTGCAAGTGCATTGTTCCTAATGGTAATAATTGACATAAGACAATTCCAGAACACCGTAGTGTGTAAGTTTGTTTTACCATGATCTGTCAGAAAAAAACTACACACATTTTCACAAACTGCTATAATATTAAAAGCGTTTTTGAAATAAATTTTTTTTTTATTATTAACTGTTAAAAATAGCTTTGTATTTTGTCATCTGTTTCTTTTTAGCTCACCTGACCCAAAGGGTCATGTGAGCTATTGTTATCACTTTGCGTCCGTCGGCGTCGTCGTCGTCGTCGGCGGCGGCGTCTGTAAACTTTTTACATTTTAATCTTCTTCTCTGAAACCACTTGGCCAATTGAAACCAAACTTGGCCATAATGTTCATTGGATGGACCTTTACAAAGTTTGTGTTTTTTATTTTGATTGGTAAACCAATATGGCCGCCACCTCAAGACTTAGTTTAACATAGGACCCTATGGGAAAAAAGTTAAAAGGGCTTCTTCTCTGAAACCGTTTAACCAATCAAAACAAAACTTACTAGCAATATTGTTTAGATGGTCCTCTATAAAGTTTGTGTTTTAGATGGGAATTGGAAATTCAAAATGGCCGCCACTGCAGGACTTAGTTTAACATAGAACCCTATGGGAAAAAGTTTTAAAAGGCTTCTTCTCTGAAACCGGTTAATCAATGGAAACAAAAACTTACTAGCAATATTGTTTGGATGGTCCTCTATAAAGTTTGTGTTTTTTATGGCAATTAGAAATTCAAAATGGCTGCCACCTGAGGACTTAATTTAACATAGGACCCTATGGGAAAAAGTTTGAAAGGCTTCTTTTCTGAAACCGGCCAACCAATGGAAACAAAACTTACTAGCAATATTGTTTGGATGGTCCTCTATAAAGTTAATGTTTTTTATCCCAATCTGATATTCAAAATGGCCGCCACCGCAGGACTTAGTTTAACATTGGACCCTATGGGAAAAAGGTTAAAAAGGGCTTCTTCTCTGAAACCGGTTAACCAATCAAAACAAAACTTACTAGCAATATTGTTTGGATGGTCCTCTATAAAGTTTGTGTTTTTTATGGCAATTGGAAATTCAAAATGGCTGCCACCGCAGGACTTAATTTAACATAGGACCCTATGGGAAAAAGTTTGAAAGGCTTCTTTTCTGAAACCGGCCAACCAATGGAAACAAAACTTACTAGCAATATTGTTTGGATGGTCCTCTATAAAGTTAATGTTTTTTATCCCAATCTGATATTCAAAATGGCCGCCACCGCAGGACTTAGTTTAACATTGGACCCTATGGGAAAAAGGTTAAAAAGGGCTTCTTCTCTGAAACCGGTTAACCAATCAAAACAAAACTTACTAGCAATATTGTTTGGATGGTCCTTTATAAAGTTTATGATTTTTATGCCAACTGGAAATTCAAAATGGCCACTACCGCAGGACTTAGTTTAACATAGGACCCTATGGGAAAAAGTTTTTAAAGGCTTCTTCTCTGAAACCGGTTAATCAATGGAAACAAAAACTTACTAGCAATATTGTTTGAATGGTCCTCTATAAAGTTTATGTTTTTTATGGCAATTGGAAATTCAAAATGGCCGCTACCGCAGGACTTAGTTTAACATATGACCCTATGGGAAAAAGTTTTTAAAGGGCTTCTTCTCTGAAACCGGTTAATCAATGGAAACAAAAACTTACTAGCAATATTGTTTGGATGGTCCTTTATAAAGTTTATGTTTTTTATGGCAATTGGAAATTCAAAATGGCCACCTCCCCCGCAGGACTTAGTTTAACATAGGACCCTATGGGCAAATAAAAAAAATCTCTATACAACTGGTTAACCAATGAAACAAAGCTTTCTAGTAATATTGTTTGGGTGGTCCTATTTAAAGTTTATTGAAAATTACAGGACTTACTTTAACATCAGGGAAATGCCATCTTCATTGCCTATAAAATCAGGTGAGCGATACAGGCTCTTAAGAGCCTCTGGTTGATAAGTGGAGCATGAACACAAGCTATACAAAATAGTGAACCATCCAAACTAACCACAGCTTTGACATTGGTTCATTCTTTATGATCTATTGTAGATAAAATTTAGATGTGTTATTAGTTCACTGTAAATGATCTATTCCAGGTAAATTTGGATCAGGTATTGGTTCACTGTTAATGATCCATTCCAGGTGGTTTTGGATCAGGTATTGGTTCAATGTTAATGATCCATTCCAGGTAAATTTGGATCAGGTATTGGTTCACTGTTTATGATTCATTCCAGGTAGTTTTGAATCAAGTATTGGTTCACTGTTAATGATACATTCCTGGTAAATTTGGATCAGGTATTGGTTCAATGTTAATGATCCATTCCAGGTAAATTTGGATCAGGCATTGGTTCAATGTTAATGATCCATTCCTGGTAAATTTGGATCAGGTATTGGTTCACTGTTAATGATCCATTCCAGGTAGTTTTGGATCAGATATTGATTCACTGTTTATGATCCATTCCAGATAGTTTTGGATCCAGTATTTGTTCTCTGTTTATGATCTATTCCATGTACATTTGGATCAGTTATTGATTCACTGTTAATGATCCATTCCATGTACATTTGGATCAGTTATTGGTTCACTGTTAATGATCCATTCCAGGTAAATTTGGATCAGGCATTGGTTCAATGTTAATGATCCATTCCTGGTAAATTTGGATCAGGTATTGGTTCACTGTTAATGATCCATTCCAGGTAGTTTTGGATCAGATATTGATTCACTGTTTATGATCCATTCCAGATAGGTTTGGATCCAGTATTTGTTCTCTGTTTATGATCTATTCCATGTACATTTGGATCAGTTATTGATTCACTGTTAATGATCCATTCCATGTACATTTGGATCAGGTATTGGTTCAATGTTAATGATCCATTCCAGGTAAATTTGGATCAGGCATTGGTTCAATGTTAATGATCCATTCCTGGTAAATTTGGATCAGGTATTGGTTCACTGTTAATGATCCATTCCAGATAGTTTTGGATCAGGTATATTGATTCACTGTTAATGATCCATTCCAGGTAGTTTTGGATCAGGTATTGGTTCACTGTAAATGATCCATTCCAGGTAGTTTTGAATCAGATATTGGTTCTTTGTTTATGAGCCATTTCAGGTTGTTTTGGATCAGGTATTTGTACTCTGTTTATGATCCATTCCAGGTTGTTTTGGGTCAGGTATTGGTTCAATGTTTATGCTATATTCCAGATAGTTTTGGATCAGGTATTTGTTCTTTGTTTATGAACCATTCCAAGTAGTTTTGGATCAAGTATTGGTTAACTGTTATTGATCCATTCCAGGTAAATTTGGATCAGGTATTAGTTCACTGTTAATGATCCATACCAGGTAAATTTGGATCAGATATTGGTTCACTGTTTATGATCCATTCCAGATAGTATTGGATCCGGTATTTGTTCTCGGTTTATGATCCATTCCAGGTAGTTTTGGATCAGGTATTTGTTCTTTGTTTATGAACCATTCCAAGTAGTTTTGGATCAAGTATTGGTTAACTGTTTATGATCCATTCCAGGTAAATTTTGATCAGGTATTAGTTCACTGTTAATGATCCATTCCAGGTAAATTTGGATCAGATATTGGTTCAATGTTTATGATCCATTCCAGATAGTATTGGATCCGGTATTTGTTCTCGGTTTATGATCCATTCCATGTAGTTTGGGATCAGGTATTTGTACTCTGTTTATGATCCATTCCAGGTTGTTTTGGATCAGGTATTGGTTCAGTGTTTATGCTATATTCCAGGTAGTTTTGGATCAAGTATTGGTTCACTGTTTATGATCCATTCCAAGTAGTTTGGATCAGTGTTTTTTTTTTGGTTCACTGTTCATGATCTATTCCAGGTAGTTTTTGGATCAGGCATTGGTTCATATTACAGGTAATTTTGAATCGGGTATTTTTTCACTGTTTATGATCAAATTTCAGGTAATTTTGGATCAGGTATTGGTTCACTGTTTGTGTTCACAAGATGGGTCATACTGTTGAACCTGTTCCTATCATTTTGTTGGCTGTCCATGGTTGTACTACCAACTGCCATAACATTTAACTACAACAATATATCATTAAATCTGGAATGGATGAACTTTATTGATGGAGAGGTAAGTTCACATACAAGAATACTAAAAGATATTATAGGGACCTCTGTGTCGGAGTGGTGAAGGTAATTCATCTTCTATTGATCATGTGGCGTGTCAACACTGAGATTGCTGGTTTGAGTCTTGCTGTGGGCAGGGTGTACTCGACGCCAATCTTAGTTGACAAGGATTTACAGATTTCCTACCGTAGTTCAAGGGTTTTCTCTGGGTACTGGGGTGCCATTGTATAGCTGAAAAATTGCTGAAAGTGGCATTAAAACAACAAGAAATAAGACATTAGAGCTACCTAATAATATTATTAGTTACAGGCACTTACTTACTTATTACAAGATATACACGGTGAGTAAATTTTTTATGGGAGAGGACATAAGGTGAGTCTCAATACAAAATGCAGTAACTGTGTATATCTTGTATTAGGTCAGAAGTGCCTGTGTTACAGATATATCCTACCAACTGTCCTAAAACATTAGAACTTAACAAAATCCTTTTTATTCTGTTTGTTTTAGTGTCACAAAGAGTGGCCGTGGTGGCTGTGTGGTTAAGGTAGTTCGTCTACCATTGATTATTTGGTCTGTCAACACTGAGGTTTCTGATTCCAGTCTCACAGCTGGCAGGGTGTACTCAACTCTGATCTTAGTTGACAAGGATTGCCAGTTTTCCTACCAAAGGTCTGATTTTCTACAGGTACTTTCCCAATGAAAATGCCATGAACTAGCTGATCAAATGCTGAAAGTGGCGTTAAGCAACATTCAAACAAAAAAAACAATATGTTACAAAGTATGCTAACTCATACCTACTGACTGTGTATGCAATCTACTAACCATGTGTAGAAAATGTGGGGTAACAACGTGATGCCAATCAGCCAATCCAGAAAACGGATATTTACTGGAGATAGGATATAATATAAGGTTGGGTTTATACAAGAAGTTTGGGCCTTGGTGACGAAGTGCTTAAGGTAGTTAGCCACCTACTATTGATCATGTGACTGTGTACACAAGTTGTGGGTTTGAGTCTCAACGTGTCTCATTGCATGCAGGGTGTGCTCCACTCAAATCTTAATTCTAATGCAGTCCTTGATGTAACGTCAATTCTGATTGGACAATGTTAAAATTTTCATGACATCAAGTCAACAATTGATGACGTGAAAAGTTAACGCATGTTAAAACGTTAATACATGTATTTCAAATGTATTAAAATCGTTAAGGAAAGAGTATGTTTGAATTCTTAACAATTGTCAACTTAAGTTTATACTTACAACACTATTTATTTTTAGGGTGCTATAATGGAAACTTGGCTGTTTTATGGAGGCTTTCCAGAAATAATCAATGGAGTTTATCACCTTGCCTTAGCTTACATGATGCTTATTCTGCTTACTTACTTTGGAAGTTTGTTTGTTATACTGAACAGGTACTGAAATAGAACTTTATCATGGATGCTTAATTTTAGGAATGATTTAGGAATGATTTGTCTTTTATTATTTTCTCCGGGTACATCGGCTTCCTCCCCTAATAAAAACTGGATGCCATCATATAGCCATGATATAGCTGAAAATTGCTGAAAGTGGCGTTATGCTATAAAGATCATCTGAACTGCCTAGGTGAGTATCATACACTAAAGTTCTTATAGGTCAAAGTTTAAAAACAAATCGAAGATACCAAGGAAACACTAAGTCCAGGACAGAAAAAACCATGGTTAAACAAAAGAGGGGACAATAACAAAAAAAAACGACACACAACAGGAAAACCAGAATTGACCGACATGAACACCACTAAAACTGTGGTGAGTACAGGTACTCCGGAAGGGTAAAGCAAGTCCTGCTCCATGACTGGCACCTATCATATCACTATCATATTCATTATTCTGTAAGAAAGATAAAAGTGGTCACGTTAAATGGAACAAATCGATGATCATTTGTGAAACAGATATTCTGTAACAGTCAACATAGTCATGATGGTGACCATAAAGTTTGGCTGAATTTTACCTCTTGTTGTAAGAACATTTTATTTGTGTGTATACCCACCCGATCCAATGTACTCGCCCCCAGTATACACACAAATAAAATATATATATATATAATCATTTTATTATATATATATAGGTAGTCTCTTTCCTAGTGATAAGATGTGTTTTACATGGCTCCCACTAATTAAGGAATTACTCAAAAATATTGTGCTATATTTCATAATCTGGATGTAATATATGTACTGGATATAATTTCATTTTATATAAAATGGATTTAACTTCTACATTTTTAAAAAATATTTCAATGTATTGTGGGGAACCTGACCACAACACGAGAACTTGCAAACATGGTCAAAAAGTACAATGTTACACTTGTGGTAATTATGGACACAAGGGAAAGTTCTGTGAAAATTATTCAAAGTAGGTAAATGGCCAAGAAGAGATAGCCAAAATATGTCAAAAATCCAAGATGTCATTTAATCAAATTAATTGCTGGAATAGATATGAAATTCTCAAAGATATTTGTTCAGAATGCCAATATTTGATATGTACATGTAACCAATTATTAGAAAACTCCACAGTCTATAATACAGTAAAGGTGTCACCAAGGGATATGTACAGATCCGAGACAAACTTGCACACACATTTGAGTGACTATACAGTTCCTACAATCCAAACATGCTATTTGAGACCTACCAAAGATAATGAATTAATCAGTAGTGACTTATTGAATGAGAGTAAAATGTGTGATGAGATTAATGTATTATGTATATCTCCTGAGAAAAATTCTCTTGATGATAATTTATTGTTTGTGCACCCTGAGGCCAATTTGTCAATTGATATGATTTCTTGTGCATGTTTAGCTTTTACAATTATGTTCATATCCTGTTTGTATTGTATTCGTACCATATGGCTATGATAACTTAAATGGTGTGATGTTTGAGTCACATAAATTAAATCCTTATGGTTTTGAAGATAATAAGGGTATCACTATATGCTCTCATAATATTAACAGAATAGAGAACAAAATAGATGAAGTAAGGCAAAGCATTTTATTATCAAAGTTTAAACCAGATATATTAGGCTTTTGTGAAACTTTTTTGTCTGACAATATAAATAATAATCTTCTTCATATACCTGGATACATCATTGAAAGAAAAGACAGAATTTCCCATGGTGGGGGTCTAATTCTCTTTATAAATGAACTAATCCACTTCTCCAGACTACAAATATTAGAAATAGGTAATATTGAAACTTTATGGCTTGAAGTGAAACCAATATATAAAAGACCATTCTTAATATGTTTTGTTTATAGACCACCACAATCACAGATATGTTGGTTTGCAAATTTTGAAAGGGAACTAGAAATGGCCATCAATATGAATGATGACATTATAGTGATGGGTGATCTAAATTTAAATTACATGATGCCTGATAAACTACCACAAAGATGGGTTGACCTTATAAATACTTATCATTTTCATCAGATAATAAAAGAACCAACGAGGGTCACTAATGAAACAAAGACTTTAATAGACCATATTTATGTTAACAATATGGAAATGGTTCATGAATCACATGTAAGTAAAATTGCCATCAGTGACCACTATCCTGTCTGTTTAACAAGAAAGGAAAGAGGAATTCATAAAAAGAAAGCTCATAATACTATTGAATATAGAAACTTTAAAAACTTTAAAGAGAACCTCTTTTTGTCAGATATTGAAAAGGCACCTTTTAATGAAATAGAGTATGAAAGTGATCCATCAATCTGTCTAGAGTTATTTTATAATATTTTAAATTCCTTACTAGATAAACATGCCCCACTAATTACCAAAAGAGTTAAAAGAGATAAGCAGCCTGAATGGTACAGTGAGGAAATAAATCAGGCCAGAATTTTAAGAGATAAATATAAAGCATATGGTATGTGGGATGAATATAGATATTGGAGAAATAAAACTAAATATATTATTGAAAATTCAAAAAAAACAATATTTTACTGAAATGACAAAGGATCCTAAAAATTCAAAAAATCTATGGAAATGTATTAACAGTCTTAACCCACAAACTTTTAGTACTCCACATGAAATTAAGGTAAATGATGCCATAGTTAATGACAAAAAAGAGCTAGCTGATGCTTTCAATGAACATTTTATCTCTTGTGTTGACAAATTAAGAGATGGTCTTACACAGACGCCATTGAATCTGGAAAAGCTATCTAATTTTGTAGAAAAACAAATGCAAAAATCTGAAGAAAAATTTTCAATCCCTCCAGTGAAAATAAATGAAATATTTGATGCATTAATGAAATTGAATGTAACTAAATCAACAGGAAGTGATAATATTGGTCCAAAAATATTACGACTATGTGCCCCATTTCTTGCTTCCACACTGACCTATATTTTAAATAGAATAATTGATACCAGTTATTATCCCAAATTATTCAAAAATGCAAAAGTTACTCCAGTATTTAAAGCTGGAGACCGCCTATCTGCTAATAATTATAGACCCATATCAGTACTTCCAACACTCTCAAAAATATTAGAGAGACATGTTGCTAACCACATAGCCTTATTTTTATCAAAGTTTAAACTGTTACATCCAGCACAATAAGGATTTAGACCAAATCATTCATGCCAGACAGCCCTTATTAACATTATAGATAGATGGCTACATGAAATGAATGAGGGTAATGTAAACCTTGCTGTGTTAGTTGATTTTAAGAAAGCTTTTGATGTTGTAGATCATGATATTCTTTGTAAAAAACTTGGTATGTATAGATTTTCTGATAACTCTGTGAATTTTTTCAAATCCTACTTATCAGAAAGGACTCAACAAGTTAAACTGTGTAATGTTTTCTCAGGAAAACAAGAAGTGAAATTTGGAGTTCCCCAAGGATCAATACTAAGCCCCTTACTGTTTGTTTTATTTATAAATGATTTACCCTTGTATCTTGATAAATGTATGACTGATCGATATGCAGATGATACCACATTACATTTATCTGGAAAATGTACCCAGCTTTTGCAAAATGAAATGCAAAAAGAATTAAATTTTGTTGAAAATTGGTGTAAAGAAAATAATATGTTTATTAATCCCAACAAATCTAAATGTATGGTTATTGGAACAAAACAGAAACTAACTGCTCAAGTTATTCAGCCTAAATTGGAATTGTTTTCAGAACACCTTATGAATTCCTCCTGTGAAAAAGTATTAGGAATTAAGATAGATGAAAATCTTAACTGAAAAGAGCAGATTGATGTGATTTGTAATAGCATCTCATCTAGAATCTTTTTGTTATCAAAGATCAAATCTTTCCCTAATATTGAAGCAAGAAAAACTTTTTACAATGGATATATTTTGCCACTTATTGATTACTGCTGTGTTGTGTGGGGAGGTTGTAATAAAGATGGTTTAAATAGAATAATAAAATTACAAAAAAGAGCAGCAAGGTTAATACTAAATGCTGACCCACTGTCCCCATCTAATCCTCTTTTTAAAGAGCTGGGTATAATGCCAGTCCACCTAAGAATCAAGTATCACAAATATTTACTCCTTCATAAGGCTTTAAAAGGGGAGGCTCCAGAATACTTAACACAAAAATTCAGCTACCTCTCTAAACATAACCCATATGCATCGAGAAACGTTTTAGCTGGTAATCTTTTTATTCCAAAGGCTAAAGCTGAATTTTACAAACAGTCATTTGTGTTTTCAGGACCAACGTTATGGAATGAATTGCCACATGATTTAAAAAGCACTGAAAATACACAACTTTTTAAGTATGGTGTCAAAAAATATCTGACTCAAAGTAGAATTTATAGCGATGTGTGATTTATTTGATTTTTATTGTACTGTATACATACACTTTTTCATTTTGAATTGAAAACTTTTAAATAAGATTGCTTTGTACTTGTTTTATGCATGAGGGCCTCAGGGAAGATTAGTTATAACACTAACTGTGTAACCCTCTTTAAATAAAGACTTTATTATTATTATTATTATTATTAAACTTGCATTGTTTCCTTGACTTGATTACTAATGGACAGTAATGTAATGTAATTATATTCCAGTTTAATACACCATTAAAAAGTCATTAAAAACTTATGGAATTTTTCAACCATGGTAGATTTATTAAATTTGTAATGTGAAAGTTGACATTTTTTCTTGAACATTACTGGTATGTTATTTTAAGATTACATGTAAAGTTTGGTGTGATTGTATTATACCAATTTACTCGTTCCTTGGTAAAGAATTCTACAAATTAAAAAATATCCAGCACTAACTGTAAACAGTCTAAAAAGAAAAACAAATTTAATTTTAACTGCATGCAATGTATTGTGTTTCTAATGACATTAAATTTGATTTTTTTCTCAGTCTAGGTGAATCTAATCGTCCTAAATCGGCAACATTTTCAACCAGATTTAAATTTTCATCTTTGATGTTTTCATCTTGGGATCATAGCATTACATCGACAGAAGCTGCAGAGAATCTTACCATGGGTATAGCCAGTGTGCTAAAGGTTTGTTTGTTTGAAAGGGGGTTTACATCACGTGGAGCAATATTTCATCTGTATCAGTGCATCCAAATTTTATCGGGAAAAGAAGCAAGATTATTCCCAACATTTACAAGAAATTGGCAATCCATGTCAGGTTGGATTGGAGATGCACAAAGTCAGACTTTAACTGCAGTCTATGGTTTGGATCTTGCAAACTGATCTGAATTAACAATCCAAAGTCTCATTTTTAAGCCCAGGGCCAAGCGCCATAAACATTTTCAATCCTGAGAATTTTTTTAATTCTCAATTTCATCCAATCAAATCTTTCCTTTTCCCTTGTCTTGGTAATTGAGAAAATTCTCATGCTGAGCAAAGTATTTTTACTCAAAAAGTTTTTATGGCGCTGGGTCCAGATTCATTAGATACATCAGTGTAGGTAGAATGTCAAATATTTACTTAAGTGTGCTGGCAGTTACCTTACAAGTCTGTCTTTGAAAGAATGCGAATTAAAAATATGAATGTTATTGTCATTCTAAAAGCTGTATTGACTTCAAAAAGTTTATGCACATGCAGTAAAAAACTGAAGTTAATTAATTCTCTATCAGGATAATTTGTCGGAGGTCAAAGCAAAGGCAGAAAGCAAGAAGAGAGATAGAAAAGAAACTGTCATATTAACAAGCTACCGCCTCTTGGCCTGGATAATAACAGCGTAAAGTTTTATTGAATGTTCTGTTAAAATGGATTCTCCTTGAAAAAATACATATCAGGGTCAGAACACTTGTGATAATTTTGGGTGTGTCCAACAGAAATTTTTTCCATTTTTTATGGTGTTTGCAGATCGAAATACAATTGATCTCCACTACCTGTAGAATACCAAAAGGAACTGTGTTTTGATCCCTCCATGTATTTTTTTCTGAGAAAGCCCTAAGCCAGTTTCAGAACTTATTATTTATTAAAACGTTTTTAATGTCCTTGATTACCACAGCATGTTCTAGAATGGATGTACAATTACGGAAATAATTGCCAATAATATAATAAATAAGAGTTGTCTTTCCAGAATTTCAAGAATTCCCTCCTTGTAGGGCTGTGGCTTTAATGAGAAGACAAATTCTAGAAATTTCAATATTTTATTAGACTGTTTATTCCTTTTTTATCCCAATTTATTCTGACTCCTCATCCTCAAACCATATTTTTTTCATTTATTTTCTATCTTTGCATGTCTGAATACAAAATTAGGGTAAATAAATAAAAAAAATTATCAATAAAATTCAGTCTTAAAAATCAGATGGGAGGAAAATGTTGTTGCCTGATGTCAACCATGATCAAAGCCGAAAAGCTTAACTAACTAAACTAAATTCAAGGTTTCAAATTGGTACCTTTTGGGGCTGTCTTGGACATGTTCCGGATGTTCATCGATAACCGTGTGGTTATAGACATGATCCGGACAGGAAATAGTTTATTCAATGATCAGCTTCTTTGGGCTCTTAACAAAATTAAAAAATTTTCTCACAATCTCTAGCATATTTATGAGAAATAAAAATTCTAAGTCATCAAAAAACAAGCGACAATCGATGCATTGATACACCTTTAATATGTTGGAAGCCATCTTATTACATCACTGTTCTGTCTGCACTACCTTGGAAATAGCACAGACAGAACATGTCCTGAACACTGTTCCCTTTACGTGATTCCTGTCCGGAACATTCTGGTTGTGAAGAACAGCCATTCGTTCAGCCCCCTGGTCACTTGTATTGTTTTGTATTGCTTTGTTGTTATTTTTAGATGTTGATATATAATTTTGTTTCAGATGTTAACTTTATGATTATTTGATTATGTATATTTGTTGGTCTGGTTTTTAATAGTTGTGATTTCCTCCTATTTTCCATTTCAGAGCATTTTACTTTTTTGGCCTCTAGGCCCCTAAATTCCTTTCTCCCCAAATTTTGAATCCATTATATCACAGCAATAAGGACATTGACTTATTGTTAGTTTTCTGAGGAAATTTCATTACAAATTATCGTTTGAAAATTGACCATGGAATATACATAAGTGATAATTTAAACTCATTATTAGAATGCTTTTTTTCCTATAACACCTATAATGTACTCTACACCTGAGGTAGTTTTGTTTTTTGTACCTATCCACAATGGCAGTCCACATCGCTTGTCCAAAGTGGGCAGTCCACAAATGTCCTATCCACTTTTCCACAGTGAGCAGTCCACCAATGTCCACTCTACTTGTCCATAGTGGGCAGTCCACCAATATCCACTCCCCATGTCCAGAGGGCAGTCCATCAATGTCCACTCTACTTGTCCACAGTAGGCAGTTGACCAATATCAATTCCACTTATCCACAGTGGGCAGTCAACCAATATCCACTCCACTTGTCCACAGGGGGGCAGTCGACCGATGTCCACTACACTTGTCTACAAGTGGCAGTCCACAAATGTCCTATCCACCTGTCCACAGTGGGCAGTCCATCAATGTCCCCTCTACTTTTCCATAGTGGGCCATCCACTAATATCCACTCCCCTTGTCCAGTGGGCAGTCCATCACTGTCCACTCTACTTGTCCACAGTAGGCAGTTGACCAATATCAATTCCACTTATCCACAGTGGGCAGTCAACCAATATCCACTCCACTTGTCCACAGGGGGGCAGTCGACCAATGTCCACTACACTTGTCTACAAGTGGCAGTCCACCAATGTCCACTACACCTGTCCACGGTGGGCATTCGACCAATGTCCACTCCACATGTCCACAGTGGGCACTCCACCAATGTCCACTCCACCTGTCCACAGTGGGCAGTCCATCAATGTCCACTCTACTTGTCCACAGTAGGCAGTTGACCAATATCAATTCCACTTATCCACAGTGGGCAGTCAACCAATATCCACTCCACTTGTCCACAGGGGGGCAGTCGACCAATGTCCACTACACTTGTCTACAAGTGGCAGCCCACCAATGTTCACTCCACTTGTCCACCTTGTCAACAGTGGGCAGCAAACCAATATCCACTTCAATTGTCCACAGGGGGGGGGGGCAGTCGACCAATGTCCACTCCAATTGTCTACAAGGGGCAGTCCACCAAATGTTCACTTCACTTGTCCACAGGGGGCAGTCATCACCACTTTGATGTCTTATTTAGTTTTAATGCATTCCTGTATGTTTTTTTCAATGGATTATAGTTTTAAGTGTAATGGTAAAGTAAAACAAATAGCATGTTAAATCCACACGGTGTAAGGCTAGACAAATTAGAAGTTTTGCCCATCTCTCACTGTGAATAGGTTGGGAAAAAACATTATCCCGACTGTAGTGTAGTTGTCAGTTCTTTCACATAATATTGTAAATAGTAAATGTATATCATAAATGGAATCCATTTTCTCATTTTGTATTTTAATTGTTATGAAAACAACAGAAAACATTTTAAACATTGTAAAAATTTTCTTATTTTTTCAAAGGTTCATAATTAAATTTTAAATCGTACAACGCAATGCAAAATTTTAAACATTTTTAGTATTTCTGTAACTCATGCATACCTCTTAGAACATACATTGACATCATGGTATAAATTTTATTATTTCCTGTTTGACTCTTTACAGGATTTTGATTGGTGGAGGATGTGGTACTATTGTATGGATTGTATTGTATGGGAGATTCTCCGACAGTAAAGACTTCCTGACTGTATATTTACCACCCATTATATTTAGTTTGATCAACATAATTATACCGCAGATCGTCACCATGGTAATAACCGTTAGAAAATATATGGGATTGGTGTAGTCATTATGTATAAATAATGTATTATTAAAGAAGTTGTTACCGTTGACGTTAAGTTGAAACTAGAAATACTGGCAATACTCACTAATTGATACCCTGCAGGCTTCCCTTATGTCAATGACAAAGTCCATGTTTTTCTATGGGAAACCCCAAATATCATTCCGATCAAATGTTAAATATCAGGTCACAATGTCACTATGTTACAAAGATTCTGTGTAAGTTTGATCAAATTCCATTCAGTAGCCTAGGCGGAGTTGGGCAAAAGAGAAAGTGTAACGGATGATGAGAGACACTCCCATCACTATATATCCCTGCTCCAGCAGGGGATATAATAAAATTTAAATATTAAAATTTATCAGCCAAGTGGCAGCGATTATGCATGCAGTTTATGTATTCTGTGTGGACAGCAAGTTGGCATGCTAACCTGTTAGCACTCTAGATCATTCATTCACAGATTCAAACCAAAATTTTTAAGTATTTTAACAGTAGTGCTTCTTGAAAATGTAAAAAGTGAAGTGATGTAAAATGTTCTTGTTAGTGCCATAGAAAATGCATTCCTTGACCTGTTGACACATGCTATATATTGACAATTTGTCAGGTTCGAAAACCTGGTTTTTTACTTTCAAGATTCCAATTGTAATTAAATGTTTTGTCGATCATAGATTTGAATGCACATTTTTTTAAGATTTAAGTTTAAGGTTCACACAAAAGAATAATTTAAAAAGAAAACCTGAATTTATGATACATGAAGTAATGTTTAGAGAATTAGGCTCAATTGTAAGATTTAAGCTTGTAGGATTAGCCATTGATCATACAAAAAGAAATTACTGAAAATATTTCATAAAATGGCTCTTCCTGTTTCTGCAATATGTTTGTTTGTTTGTTTGTTTGATGTTTAATGCCACTTTCAGCAATTTTTCAGCTATATCATGGCGTCCAGTTTTTATTGGGGGAGGAAGCCAGAGTACCCAGAGAAAACCCCCACCCTGTGGTAGGAAAACTGGCAATCAGCATTTGAAGTAACCTGGTGCAAGGTGAGAATAATGTATCGATAGATTATTACATGGTCATTTCCATATTGGCCCTAGTATCAGCCCTAAGACTCGCATATCAGTTGCAATGGCTTTAGCAACAGGGCTGATACCTAACCAATATGGAAATGACCATGTAGTTATTTATTTATCACATATTTGAATGTCTCCAGGGCAAATATTGATATTGGCCCCGATGGCTAATAACTGACACTCAGACTTCCAGCCTTTATTACATGGACAGAAATCCCGATATTTACACTAAATATATGATAATCAAATATATGACATACAATAAAATGTACTGTAAGTATGAACATTTTGTATGGTCACATTCTTCGTGATCACTTTATATACACATAAATTACCAATACCTTGAAACTTATTAAGATTAATAATGACAGTGAGTTTTGTGTCTACACCACCGATGTTACCTCCATGCAAAAAGTTTAAACAAGCAAATCGCAATGTTCCTATTATTGCTGTAAAATCTAGAGCATATTGGTCTATTGCAGTGATAAGAGGCACAAAACGATTAACTTTGCTGTTATAAAACTGTGGGATAACTTACATCAAATTTTACAACATTAATGTACATTAATTCTTGTTTTAGTTGCCCCAGAAATTGGAACACTATGCCAGTGGTAAAACCGAGCTGAGTATTACACTGTCCAGAATCTTCATCCTAAGAATGGCCAACTTGTTTGCTCTTATTGTAACCCTCTACAAGAATTCAACGAATGTAAGTTTTATCCTCAGAAGGGCCAACTTGCTTGCTATTATCGTAAGCCAAATACAAAAATTCAACAAATGTAAGTTTATCCTCAGAAGGGCCAACTTGTTTGCTCTTATTGTAAGCCTTTACAAGAATTTAACAAATGCAAGTTTTATTCTCAGAAGGGCCAACTTGTTCCCTATTATCATAACCCTTCAAACGAAAGCTTTCACAAATTAGTTGAAATAAGTAACAAGATATCAGTGAGATAATGTCAATCTCTGTTGGCCCCATTGACCTTGAGGTCAGAGGTCATCAACCATGGTTTGCAACACATCACATTGAAATTATCTACCCACATGCCAAATATCAAAAGCCTACCTTCAAACAGGAAAACTTTACAACGATACTCAATTAGTTTTGGACTGACAGATCACTATAGGGTGTCCGTCACCTTATGGTGCACACTAATAAGTAAATGTTGTTATACCCCCGCTTCCAAGAGAGGGGTATACTGTTTTACCCTTGTCCTATCATTGGTTCGTCTGTTCATCTGTCTATAACAAAAATTTTGATCATAGTTTTCTCAGCAACTATAGGATGCAGAAGCCTGATATTTTGCATATTGCTTTATCCTATAGTGCCATATTTTGTATTGCGATTTTATGCTCCTTGATCATCTGCTTCCTGTAACTCATATTTATGTTAACGAACTCATTCACATTTTCTACAGA
This sequence comes from Limnoperna fortunei, assembly GCA_944474755.1. NCBI lineage: Eukaryota > Metazoa > Mollusca > Bivalvia > Mytilida > Modiolidae > Limnoperna > Limnoperna fortunei. Next base: position 36,511,315 of record OX104119.1, read on the forward strand.
TGCCAGGAGGCTGTACTGGGACTGTGATTGGACAAGAATTCTACAAACTGGTCATCATGGATACATTGGTTCATGTAAGAGTTACAAGTGCATTCTGGGAAGGTTAGGAATGTGGGGATATTGTGAGCTTTCTTACTAATGTTTATTAATGCCCTTTGTAAACATTTGTCACAGGGCAAGACAAATATAATATATGTTTATTGTCAGAAAATCCATTACTTTATTCCCATTCTGGATAACACTGTCATAATCACCCAGTGAAATAAGGATATAATTGGTAGAATAAATATTTGCGAGGTCATGAAACATATTTATATACAAATATTTGGTTGTCATGTCACTAACCAATGAAATAATAGTTAATATAACTAGGATTACGTGAATGTGTCGCATCATTGCTCTAATCATGAACAGTATCTCTATCTCTTTGTAAGATCCTGGGTGGCAGAATGGTTAAGGTAGTTCATCTACTATTGATCACTAGGTCTGTTAACACTGAGATTGCGGGTTCAAGTCTCACTGTGGACAGGGTGCACTCAACTCTAATTTTACTTGACAAGAATTGCAAGTTTCCTACCACAGGTCTTGGGTTTTCTCTGGGTACTTCAGCATCCTCACCCAATAAAAACTGGACACCATGATATAGCTGAAAAATTGCTGAAAGTGGCGCTAAACACCATTCAGAAAAACAAAAACAAATCTATCTCTTAATAAAGCTATCCCAATTTGTGATCTAATAAAAAGCATACATATTAAGTTATGCAGTACACTAAAGTCTGTTCTTGCTCTGATATAGCTGTCAGTCCATTAGGCCAGTTATTTCCATAGCAACCTATCTTGAGCTTCTTGCTCCAGTTTCTCCATGTGTAACTATTTACTCTCCAATTTTTTTTCTCATTCTTCTTTGTATCTTTTTGTTTTGTTTATGAATTCTTTCCATGGTCAGTTCAGAAATGGGCAGCTTTGATGTTTGCATTTTTATACACCCTTTGAAGATGGGTCGTATTATGGGAACACCCATGGCGGGCTGGTAGCATCCACTGAGATGTCCGCTCTTTAACTCAAACAGTTGTTGTTCGATCTTCATGAAACTTGGAGAAAATGTTTATGGGCATATTATCTTGGCCAATTTTGATATCCAGCCAAATCACTTTAGCCAATTCAAAGTTATGGCCCTTTATTTTTACAAAAAATGGCAAATTTGCCTTGTCCGTTCTATAATTCAAACAGTTGTTTTCCGATCTTCATGGAACTTGGGAAGAATGTTTATGGGCATATTATCTCAACCAAGATTGATAACCAGCCTAATTGCTTTAAACACTTTAGAGTTATGGTCCTTTATTTATAAAAAAAAATTGCTAATTTTCTATGGGCGTATTTTGTGGCACTTTTGCACTTGTTAGAACCTACTTCTGTGTGGCATTAAACTATTATTTTATATAATTCCTCACTTCTGGAAAAATCCGCAATTTTTATAAAACGGATAATATTGGTCATTACAAAATGTGCCTGACCACATGACCTGACAGGCAATTTTTCTTCGGTCAGGCAAAGTTGCCTGACAGAATGTTGGCATGTAATTTTTAAAAAATCTCAATATAATTTCATTAGTGTTTGTCAAAACTTTGTTCTGTCATCCAAAATTGACCGTGTTTTAGCCAGAGATTTTCAATTTTCATAAAGTATAAATAGGACCCCTCCACATAGTGGCGGACACTCTATAGTGATCAATCTGTCCGTCACCTCAATCCATCTGTCCGTTCATCTGTCTCTCCTTCTGTCTGAAACTAATAATGTCCAGGCTATAACTTTTTTTTATCTTTTGAGGTAGACTTTTGATATTTAGTATGTGGGTAGATAATATCAAGGCAATGTGTCACATACCATGCTTGATGACCTTTGACATTGAACTATGACCACAAGGTGGGGCCAACAGAGATAGATACCATCTCACTGATATCTAGTTATGTTAATATTCAGTCTTTTTTGCAGGCCATAGTATCAACTGTTATGAGTATAGGAAAATATAAATGGACAAAACAGAAATCCGAGTTCAACATCTCAGCGGCAGTGCTGGTTCTAATATACCGACAAGGACTAGTTTGGGTACTGTATGTATTGTACATATATATCATGTTCATCAAGAAGTTCTTGCCAAGTAGTACTTCTTGCTTTAAGTTTTAAAAATCGATAAATGTTGTATCTGCATAATGGTTCCCCAACTGCAGGTTAGCCGTCACAGATCCTGCGACGGAGTATAGAAGTAGAAGTAGAAGTACACAAGAGTTACCAAACAAATTATTGTGTGAACATTGTGACAAGACAAACACTTTAGTAACAATCAGTTCATCTTCAACATATAAAACAAACATAAGCTCTGTAGAGCTTTTTATCGACATAAACATAACATTATATAAAATAAAACATACATTTGTTTCGACAGGCATATACATATGCATGATAAGACTGCATGATATGTTAAAAAATCGCACACAGTTGTTAAAACACATGGGGTAAGAAAACTACATGACCTTGTATTCTTTTTTTCTGTGTAAAAAGAAACATGGAACACAAAAAATGTGTTCATATGAAATAAATCCCTCAATGAGAAGTGGTAGCTGGGTTCTCTTCCCTGATAACAATTGGATGCCAAGATATCAATGTAAAAATTTCTTAAATTAGCATTAGACACAATTCAAATGAAAAAACAAAATTTATTTTTTAATAATTTAAAGCTATAAACCAAATTTTTTTTTTTGCAGTTACATTTGCATCTCTGCAAATTTATGTAAACCTTATATTCTACGTCTGAAAAATTTTGGACATTATTTAATCAAAATCACTGACAATATATAATGTTATATTAGAATCCATTTCTGATTGTAGGTTGGGACTATAGTCTGTCCATTAATGCCACTCCTGGGTGTCTTGTCTAGTCTGGTGTTCTTCTTTTTGACCTTTAACATCATCAAGTATACTTGTAAACCACCAATAAAACGATGGAACCAGTCCAGGAATACAGCATTTCTTATGGGATTTTTACTGACAACTCTGTTGGTTATCATAGTTCCTGTATCTGTAGTTGTTGGAAGGTAAGGGAAGTAATTTTGAGTATCTTTGGGTTTCCTACTGAATATATATACAATATTTGTACATTGTCAGAAAATATACAGATTATTTGTACAAGCCTTAGAAAAACGGTAGAAATGGGAGGCTCTGCCAAGCATTTCTTGCCAGTTTTGCAGAGAGGACAAATACAATTTATATTTTCGGACAATATACAAATATTGTTTTTATTCTGCAACCAGAAAATACATTTTATACTAATGAAAACCATAAAAAAATGCACTTCTAGCCAATTTCTGACTTGAAATTGTTGGCGCGTATTGGAAGGATAGCCTGACGTCACAAACAAATATTGTCTTTGACAACATGACGTCATTATTTGCAAATAAAGCTTTGCTTTATTCATAGGGTCATATTTGTTTAGCTGAAGCATCATAGTTGCAGAATAAATATATTTTGGTCGTTGGTTGGTAAGGGAAGTAACTATCAATATCTTTTGTGATTTCCTATTGAATATATATTTACACTTTGTTAGTTGTAATGGAAGTAATTCAGAATATCTTATGAAATTCTAACTGAATATGCATGTGTATGCTTTAATGATAGGTAGGTAAGGGAAGTAATGACATTTACGGCATTGCATCTGAATAAGTCGCTGGATTCTTTTATGTATATAAAAGGCTTCTGAAAAACATCTACATCAAAAGTGTAGTGTTTCATAAGGTTACTGATACATGTGCTGTAAATCTGGATATCTAATGGAATTATCACTGAATACATATGCTGCAAAATGCCGTTTTCAAGATAGGTAGTTACCGTCTCTTAATATCGTGTGAAAGGCATAAATCAGCATAAAAATCGACCCCATTCCATAAATTTATGTTCAGTATGGGCACCATAGCACAACACAGAGCCAGTTTTGTTTTCCATCGTCTTTATTGAGCCATCCCATTTCTTTTCAAATGTTGTGGCTTTCCGCTGAACGTGCACTAAATTTTTATGAAATCACGTGATCGGCATGACAATTTCCACTTTCTTTAACAAGACTGATTAAAAGCTTGAAATTGATGTATTCTGGATTTCTAATGGGATTCTCACTGAACACATGTGCTGAAATTCTGGATATCTAATGGGATTCTCACTGAACACATGTGCTGTACTTCTGGATATCTAATGGGATTCTCACTGAACACATGTGCTGTAATTCTGGATATCTAATGGGATTCTCACTGAACACATGTGCTGTAATTCTGGATATCTAATGGGATTCTCACTGAACACATGTGCTGTAATTCTGGATATCTAATGGGATTCTCACTGAACACATGCTGTATTGGTTATTGGAGTAATATGTAAAGTAAGAATTGATTGATTGATTGATTGATTATTTATTTATTGTTAGCATAATGTCTATTGAGCAGTAATTCAATTATATTCAGGACAAAAACAACTTGACATACAATAAATCAGCTGAGGATAGGGATTGACAAACTGTAACATAGTTTTGACTGCCACTGGAAAAATATATGGTACTGCTTAAGGATGGAAAAATTTTGCCTATCAGAATGGTCTTTTTATTGCGAGGACTAGTCCATGATATCAGACTTTACCTTGATGAGAGGGCATCCTCTATCCACCACATTGGGATGTGTTGGGCAGCTCTGTGGTTCAATCAGCGGGAACCCCCCCCCCCCCCCCTCCATATAGGTCCCAGGTAAAATAAGGAAAGACAATTCATAACTAATCATAGGATATGCTCTGACCAATATTTTCTGTTTCTTCAATTGGATGGCAAAAATCAGATGCATATTATTCCCAATTAATCGGTAGGTTTTTCTCGGTCCAGGGGAACTATTCTGTGTATATTAGATTCATTTGCAAATATATATCTAATATGACAATTCCTGCTTCAGAAATTCTTATGGGCGTACTTTAGGAAATTTTTTCAACGAAGACAGTTCTGGATTAAACGTTTTTTATTATCTTTAAGCGAACGTGTCATACATCTTGGACAAACTTCAGTCGTAGGAAAGACATGTGGACCATTTAGTGACAAAAAGCCTACCGAGGCCTATGGCAGATTTAGAAGGCAGATAAATCTGGAAATAGTAGAAGAGATCTTAGAATGGCTGGTGTCGGATGCATTGCTAATACCTTTGTTCCTTATTCTGATGCAAGTATTTTAATTTCATTGATGTTCATGAAGTTCATGTCCATCGTTATTTGTAACCATCATACTTTAAATAAAGGTTCACAAATTTTATTGATTTATTATTCAGAATCTGTTCTGCAAAGATTTATAACCTTAAGCTTAGCAGTAGCTGTACAGTGGAACAGTAGAATTTTAATCATTATAGCAATCTTGCATATCTTGACATAACATCCAAAATTATGTAAGGGATAACAATGAAATTATCCGGACCCAGTAGCCCAAAATCACTCGCCTGGAACACAACAACTGACTTCGCACTTCTCACACGATGAGGATCTTTCTGTTAAGGTGTCAAGCTAATAACCAAAAATGCCCAAAAAAGACAAATAGTCATTAAAGGTAAATAACTCTGTGAAAGTTTTTTTAGTACAATGTATAAAAAAAGGTGATTGTGAATTGTTAAGAGTTATTTATATTGCCTGTAATTAATACTTGAATAATTTATATTCCCCTATATGACAGATGTATTATGGTATACAAATGTATGCCTGTCCAGCATCCACACGTCTAACTGTATCCTGAAAATACCTTCACAGATTTTTTTTACACTGCACAAAGTTGTTTAATATGTTAGCTTCATGATATACTTTTGGTAAAAATTTGCTATTTGGTTATGGGACTTGTTTGTGAAGTGATTTGGGATTTTTTGGTTTTTTAAACTCCAACTCAAAAACACTTTCATAAATTTTCTTGAAATTTTTTTTATTGATGTGATCATCCTTGCCAAGGACCTTGGTAAAATTCAGATTTTTCCTTGTAGCGCTACTTTGTTTGTGAAAAGGGGTCATTTTATAGTTTTAAGACTCTAACTCAAAAAGATGTCAACTGTTTTCTCATCCTCACAAGTCAGGGTTTCTGTGTCTACATGTGTGCACGAAACCCTGACAAACTTAACTATGAAATTCCCGGGCGAGAAGTCACTATTTTGATTGGCTACATCATACCTGCATGTAGCCAATCAAAAACTCGCTTTCATACATGAATTTATTATGGGATATACCATTGTTGATTGTAAATAAACAAATGGATGCGTTTCAAAGACCACGTGAAATCAGTGTATTACAAAAGTGTTAAATAGCTTGTTATGATTGTGGTATTTTTTAATTTTGTTTATCGATCGATCCATTGGCCACCATGATGTATATTCTACTGCAAAACGCTTGCTTCTTTTAAACAATTTCATTGGTTGATATTTTGAAGGTGTGATATCATATGAAAACCTTCTTGCCCGGGAATTTCCTAGCTAAGTTTGTAAGGGTTTCGTGGACACAGGAACTCTGACTAGTGATGCAGTTTTCTTGAATTTATAGTCATTGTTGATATTGATAGACATGATTAATTTGTTAGCTTTATACTAAAAATATTTCTATTCTGATTCTGCATATGGCAGTTTTGGCAATTATGTCTCATGAGTGCAGATAGTATTATACATCTATGAAGTGTATATCTTGTCATTATCTTCAGACGGTTCTGGTGCAACTGTTTATTAGGTTATTCAATCTATTTCCCTACAAGAGTGGAATTATTCTGACCTATATATACACTTACATTGGAAACTGATTATGTTATGTCAACTCTACATTGTAAAATGTAATTTATTTCTATCTATATATCTTGATTTTATCATTTTTGTAACATGTATAAGTAACTAGTTTGTTCATTGGCTTGGCAAATCTGCATCCAAGCTATTCTGTTCATTGGTTTCTCAGATCTGTGTCAGAGCTATTTTGTTCATTGGCTTGGCGGAACTGTATCTGTATTCTATTCATTGGCTGAAAAATGGCAGATCTGTGTCTGTATTATGTTCAGATCAGTCTCCAAGCTATTCTGTGGATTGTCTGAGCTATTCTGTTCAGTGGCTTGGCAGATCTGTGTCTGAGCTATTCTGTTCATTGGCTTGGCAGATTTGTGTCCAAGCTATTCTGTTCATTGGCTTGGCAGATCGGTGTCTGAGCTATTCTGTTCATTGGCTTGGCAGATTTGTGACCAAGCTATTCTGTTCATTAGCTTGGCAGATCTGTGTCCGAGCTATTCTGTTCATTGGCTTGGCAGATTTGTGTCGGAGCTATTCTGTTCATTGGCTTGGCAGATCTGTGTCTGAGCTATTCTGTTCCTTAGCTTGACAGGTCTGTCTCCAAGCTATTCTTTGGATTAGCAGATCTGTGTCCTTGCTATTCTGTTCATTGGCTTGGCAGATTTGTGTCCAAGCTATTCTGTTCATTGGCTTGGCAGATCTGAGTCTGAGCTATTCTGTTCATTGGATTGGCAGATTTGTGTCTGAGCTATTCTGTTCATTGGATTGGCAGATTTGTGTCTGAGCTATTCTGTTCATTGGCTTGGCAAATTTGTATCTGAGCTATTCTGTTCATTGGCTTGGCAGATTTGTATCCAAGCTATTCTGTTCATTAGCTTGGCAGATTTGTGTCCGAGCTATTCTGTTCATTGGCTTGGCAGATTTGTGTCTGAACTATTCTGTTCATTGGATTGGCAGATTTGTGTCTGAGCTATTCTGTTCCTTAGCTTGGCAGATCTGTGTCTGAGCTATTCTGTTCATTGGCTTGGCAGATTTGTTGTCCGAGCTATTCTTTGGATTGGCAGATTTGTGTCCGAGCTATTCTGTTCATTAGCTAGGCAGATCTGTGTCTGAGCTATTCTGTTCCTAAGAGCTTGGCAGGTCTGTCTCCAAGCTATTCTGTGGATTGGCAGATCTGTGTCTGAGCTATTCTGTTCATTGGCTTGGCAGATCTGTGTCTGAGCTATTCTGTTCATTAGCTTGGCAGATCTGTGTCTGAGCTATTCTGTTCCTTAGCTTGGCAGGTCTGTCTCCAAGCTATTCTTTGGATTGGCATATCTGTCTCTAAGCTATTTTGTTCCTTAGATCGGAATATTTGTGTCCTAGCGGCTTCCTCCTCCTATAAAAAACTGTATGCCATGATATAGCTGAAAAATTGCTGAAAAGTGGCATTTAACAACATTCAAAACATTCAAACAACCAAACAAACCTATTAAACCATTGATGATTGGAAAGATATTTTGTGGGAATGTTTATTGGTTGGGTGTCTAATTAATAAACCTTTGATGCTGAGCTTTCTAGAATATCTGGTTCATGTATTATTGTAAAATCACAGTATATTTAAACCTTTACAGGAAGTTTTGAGGTAAAATATTGTCTTGAAACATTTTATACGAAAAGCATATTAGTATGTAGTGTATTGCTCTTTCAAACATTTATGTTGCAATAGTGACGTCACTTACTTTAAATGCATATGTACTACCAGGTTAATATATTATTTATTCATTTGATATATTAACATATCATAATGTTTTGGTTAAGGCAAGAGGGGAGATACCATTATAAAATTGTGGGTAGGTTTAAAAACTTTGTTAAACATAAATTTATCAACATATAACTGGTGTTTTGGGGTGGTTTTTTTTTTTTTTTTTTGGGGGGGGGGGGGGGGAGGTTAACAAAATTAAATCTAAGATTTTTTTAATAAGGTAAAATTGTTAAAATGAAAAAAAAAAATGAAAAAGGAGACAGTATATTAAAAACCCTCTTGAATAATGGAAACAACCTGAAGTTGGTTAAGACAAGAATTTACATTTCCCCTATTTTAACATGAACTGTCCCAGATTGGTTAAGTCAAGAGAAAGGATAACATTATTGGAGTGTTCCAAGATAATTAATGGGTGAACTACTGCAGCTTGTAAAAAAATTTAAAGAGAAATTATTAAATTGGATATAGAATGATGAATGAAAGTAAGTTACTAATAAATATGACATTTATATTAGATTATTTTCTTTTAAGAACATACGATTATATTACAAAAGATTAATTGGTTTTTTTTTTTTTTATTTTTGCTTGTGTTAATTTTTTTTTTTATTGAAATGAGGAAAGACATTGCAGGAAGTGATATTAAATTCTCTTATTACTGTAAATTCTGAAATTATTTCGATACATGGACAAAATAACAATGGAAAGGCTATTTATGCAAGGTAAAAAAATTATAATGTGTTTATAAAAGATCCGAGTGATGCTTATGCTATCAATTCTTTTAATTAAACATCCAATAAATTATTTCTAGTGAGCAAATTGGAACTGATTGATTGATTGATGTTTAACGTCCAGCAAGCAATATTTCAGCTATATTCAGGACGTGCAAATTGGAACTTAAATGGTTAAAATCGTTCACCTATTGTCATATATACAACATGAAATAACTGTATAATCAGCCCTCATTGTGCCCCAGGGAAATGTTTACACCTGTAATATGTAAATTGTCAACTTTGTCAATAAAGTAAGGGAAGTATTATTGGGAGGTTTAATGTTATTGCAAACCAATTTTAGGTTGATGGCAATATTCGGGATAATTAAAAATAGAAAGAATTTTAGAATTTACAGTGTTATAGAAACATAAAGGGGGGGGGGGGGTGGGTTGGTGGGGGTTAACTTAGGGTACTTTAAGGCTTTTAGGTACATACAAGTCACACATAGTTTTGAAAACCCACCCCATTCATATATCTTCAGATGTTAAAAAATGGGATCTAATCATAACCAGACCTATTCATATATTTTATGATTATACATCCACATTTAAACTACCCAGCAATGCCTAAAAATTAAAGCAACATCTTAGCCTGAACATTAAATGTATTTGTTTCCTTCTTTTAGAACATCTTTCTCCCATCGTTTATATCCTCTCTTAGTGGTACTATGGCAGAAAATCGCACGTAAGTCTAACATCTGTGGCCATTCCTACAATCATTGATTATGACTGCCCCCCCTTTCCCCCGTATAGAAGTTAACTAAAGAAATTTGCAAAATATACTCTGTTTGAATTTGCCTAATTAAGAAACATGTATTAGCCAATCTAATTAAAATTTAATGTTTCATTAACTCCCCCTTTTTGCTATGTCAATTACACTGCAGGGACATAACAAAAAGGGGGGTGCAAGTGAAAGATTTTATTTTTATCAGATTGATGTATGAGCATGCCAATGGACCTGTTTAATCTTAACCTATGTTACATATTAGACCTTCATGAAAGTTCTATATTTTGTAATTCTTACTGCTTTGATCTGACAAAATTTATAAAAAATGCTGCATTTTTGTGCAAGATCAAAGAATCTTGATTGCAGAATTGTAAGGTGCTCTGCTTATTTTATTTTATTTGGTATGATATATTTGAATATATATTTTTTGTAATTTTTATTTTTTTCAAAGGTGTTCTGCATATTTTATTTAATTTTGTATGATTTGAATATATTTTTTTTTAATTTGTATTTTTTACAAGAATTTTCTATTTCATTGATAAAATACAGATCTCTGTTGAGCTACCAAAGAAATTTACTGACAGGAGAGAAGCAGCACAGATTAGTGCTTCAAGCTGAACTTGATCAGGTACTTTTGTAAATTTTTCAGAAATTTAAAAAAAAATTTAATTAAAAATGTATCTATAATAAGAATGGAGAAACTTCATTAATTTGTTTTAGTGTATGTTCCCTTAACCACTTTAATTAATTCTTATTCGTGAACATGTGTGGTATATACCTGAGAAGCTGTTGAAAAATTCTTAATTAAAAATATACCAATTAGAATATTTTAGAACAATTTTAATTTTTAAATATGTTCAAACATTGAAATTATTTTCTTCTAATTTTTTTTCTAAAATAAACACTGCCTGAAATTCATTTGTTATATTCATAAACATAAGGATTTGAATCAAATTTCACACAAAGTAATCGTGATCATTAGCAACACTAATGAAAATGAAGATTTATTGTCAAAGTAAATTATAGCATAACCAAATGCCCAGAGAACGCAGGACTATCTTTGCGCTCTAGTTAAATCTAAATGCAGTTTTGCATGAGCAACCCTATTATCTCAGTAAAAATGAAATAAAAGGCTAATTACCTCCCTTTATTTGCCATCTATCTCACCTTGATCATTCATGATGTGTTATCCTGTTTATTACCTTTACAAATATTTAAAATGCCCAATGACTGACCACACTTTATTTTCTTTAGGAGCGTGGAGACAACCAGCAACGAATGAAAAAAATGCAAGAACTCGGAATTATGTGGAACTAAATTTGTTACCAAAACTTGTGGTAATTAAATTGTTCAAAGGTGTTCTAAATCTGTGTTTTGTTGGAAATATATTTTGGTGAAAATTAAGGGCCATGCATGTTTTACATATATTTCTTGTGGTAATGTAAACAATCTAATTAAAATTAAATCTTTCACTTGCTCCCCCCTTTTTGCTATGGTCGCTGCGTGTAGATCTTACAACGCAGCGACCTATAACAAAAAGGGGGGAGCAAGTGAAAGATTTAATTTTAATTAGATTGTAATGTAAAAAGTTACAATTATTCTTTTTTTGGAATAAAAACATTTTGTTCAGAAAATAATTGTTTAGTTATACCTGATATTTTTATACCCCCATGTCAAGAGTCAGGGGTATATGTCCTCCTGTCCATTTAATGATATTTTAACAAATCTTCCATCCCATTTCACTGAAACTTTAAGATATTGTTACATATCAGGTGGGTAAAAAGCCTAATTATTCTGGAGGAATTCTGTCAAAGGTCAAGGTCAAAGTCAACAACAAAAAATAACTATAAAGGTTGGAATTGTGTTTGAAAACTGGCATATAAAAGCATGTATTGTTTTAAATATGGTTTTAGACTATTGAGTATTTTTCACTATGTCATTGCATCCAGCTGATATTGGGGGCCTCGGTGGCCGAGAGGTTAAGGTAGTTCGTCTACTAATGATCATGTGGTCTGTCAACACTGAGATTGCGGGTTCGACTCCAATCTTAATTGACAAGGATTGCCAGTTTTCCTACCTCAGGTTGGGGGTTCTTTTCGGGTACCCCGGCTTCCTCCCCCAATAAAAACTGGACGCCATGATATAGCTGAAAAATTGCTGAAAGTGGCATTAAAACACCATTCAAACAAACAATCAAACAGATGTTGGGCAGGAAACTCCAGAACTCTTGCAATTTTTATGCAGGAAAACATGCTGTCCTAGTCAATAAAATTTACAGTCTAGCTCACCTTGTCAAAAGTTGGCCCCGAACTCATAATCCCAGTGTTGACACATCATTGGTCATTATTATAAGGCTAACAACCAAGACCCCAGCCACTGAGGCCCCTAATAACATCAGTATTATTATTTTGAATTTTCTGGTAAAAAAAAATTGATGCCGCCTTGTGGCTAACATTGTCACCCACGTAAGAAAAAAGCTATATCTGCCCTGTAGGGGTTGCCTTCCATTCACACGATTGGTGATGTAAACAACAATTCCTTGTTATATTGTGCACTATGTATTGACACTATAGAATGATGTACATATCATGTTTGGGCACAGGATCTAGTCGAGTTAATTGGGTTCCACTAGAAAATAAAGCTGGAAAATAGGTGGTTCAGAATGTCCAGACAGGGGTTTTGGTTTTATGTTTATTTTAGTAATTTTTGTCTTGTCTGCATCATAGCAGACAAGACAAAAATTACTAAAATAAACATAAAACCAAAAACCCTGTCTGGACATTAAGGCGAGATGTATGAGTTTCCAATAGTGACTGTGGTGGCAGCGGTGTTAATTCTGATTAACATTTTGCCTTATGGGTTTATATCTTTTTAAGCTTAGGCATATGTTGATTAATTTTGGTACAAATAATGGTTATTTATTCCCACCCTTCATCTCCAAAGGGGTCTATAGGTTTCAACTCTGTCAATAATTTTGCAAAATTAAATGATTTGTAAGCTTTGTCCATCATGTTAATAAAATTAATTAACAGTTTTACTCCATCCTCACAAGTCAGGGTTTCTGGACCACATCTCCAAGAAACCCTGACAAACTTAGCTAGGAAATTCCTGGGCTATGACGTCAATCCTTCAAAATATCAACCAATGAAATTGCTTGAAAGAAGCAAGTGTTTGGCAGTAGTCATTCTTACTCATTCTTGAGTTGAAGAAAACGTAATGCAACTAATAAATAACATGTTAATAACAAACTATTAACACTACTGTACAAAATACATGGATTTTCACATGGCCTATGCAACACATCCGTTTGGTTTATTCACAATCCACATCAGGATAACCCCTAACCAAGTCGTGAATGAAAAAGAGCTGTTGATTGGCTACATTAAGGTATGATGTAGCCAATCAAATAATGACATCTAGCCCGGGAATTCCTAGCTAAGTTTGTCAGGGTTTCGCGGACACAGAAACCCTGACTGGTAAGGATGGTTTTACTCTAGCTGGTATAAATTTTAACCAATAGCACAAAACATTTTTTTTAATCATCATGAAAGGGCAATAACTCCAATAAAGAGTCATCAGACAATTCTGGACGAAATGAGGGATTTTTAAACCTTGCCTTGCCAATCGTTTTTGCAATTTACAGTTTCACTGTAGCTATTGTAGCATTTAAAAGTTTAACAGCAAAAAAAGGTTATAAAAGGGCAATAACTCCTAAAAGGATTCATCAGGCAATTTCAGACAATTACATGATTTGTAGGCCTTGTCCTTCTGAATATTTCTTATAGTTATGGTTTTACATACTTGTGGCCAAGTTAAAACCAGAGGCTCTTAAGAGCCTGTATCGCTCACCTGATTATATAGGCAACGAAGATGGCATTTCCCTGATGTTAAATTTTGAATTTCCAGTTGGCATAGAAAACATAAACTTTAAAGAAGACCATCCAAACAATATCTTCAGTAAGTTTTGTTTCCATTGGTTAATCAGTTTCAGAGAAGAAACCTTTTAAAACTTTTTCCCATAGGGTCCACTGTTAATCAATGTAATGCTGTGGTGGCCATTTTGATTTTCCAATTGGCATAAAAAAAACACACAAACTTTATAAAGGACCATCTAAAATAATATTGGTAGTAAGTTTTGTTTCCATTGGTTAATCGGTTTCAGAGTAGAAGCCATTTTAAACTTTTTTCCCATAGGGTCCAGTGTTAAACAAAGTCCTGCGGTGGTGGCCATTTTGAATTTCCTATTGGGATAAAAAACACAAACTTTATAGAGGATCATCTAAACAATATTGCTAGTAAGTTTTGTTTCCATTGGTTAACCGGTTTCAGAGAAGAAGCCTTTTAAACTTTTTCCCATAGGGTCCTATGTTAAATTTAGTCCTGTGCTGGCGGGCATTTTGAATTTCCAATTGTCATAAAAAACACAAAACTTTATAGAGGACCATCCAAACAATATTGCTAGTAAGTTTTTGTTTCCATTGGTCAACCGGTTTCAGAGAAGAAGCCTTTTAAAACTTTTTCCCATAGGGTCCTATGTTTAACTAAGTCCTGTGGTGGCGACCATTTTGAATTTCAAGTTGGCATAGAAAACATAAACTTTATAAAGGACTATCCAAACAATATTGCTAGAAAGTTTTGTTTTGATTGGTTAAACGGTTTCAGAGAAGAAGCCCTATTAAACTTTTTTCCCTTACGGTCCTATGTTAAACTAAGTCGATCTTGCGGTGGCGGCCATATTGGTTTTCCAATCCAAATAAAAAACACAAACTTTGTAAAGGTCCATTCAATGAACATAATGGCCAAGTTTGGTTTCAATTGGCCAAGTGGTTTCAGAGAAGATTAAAATGTAAAAAGTTTACAGACGCCGCCGACGACGACGACGCCGACGGACGCAAAGTGATATTAGCACACATGACCCTTTGGTCAGGTGAGCCAAAATCAAATAGACCCCGTAGTTTTGTTGGATAAAGTTTTTTTATTTTACGGCGGACGCCAAGTGTTAGCAGGGACAGTCTATACTAACTGTTAGTATAGACTGTCCCTGGTGTTAGCAAACGCTCATATGGACCTTCGGTAAAAACTTGCACAAACTTACAATGAAGCCCCCGTAGGACCTATGTATATTTCAATAAGGCAGCTGACCAATGACTTTTCGGTACAAAGCAGTAATATTAAGCATGCAAGCTGAGTACGCGTTCTTCTAGTAATGATATATCCAAAAGATCATTTAATTAATATGCTCGCGCATTTCATACCGGACGTACAGAGCTTCGACAGATTAAGCGAAACGGTTGCGCGTCCCTTTTGACATTGAAAAGGTTTACCTTTGTTTTTCACAAGTTGATGTTCTTTATTTTATTTTAAGTATTTTTCGACGACGCATGTTAAAGATTAATAGGTTCTTTCATACGTTTTTGGGAAAGACCGGTTGATCTTTCACGTGTGATAGAAATTTTATGTCTTTTCGCGAGTGGAGCGCAGCGGAACGAGCCAAAAGACATAAAAATTTCTATCACGAGTGAAAGTTCACACGGACTTTCCCAAAAACGTATGAAAGTACCTATTTCTTCCGTAAACCAACAACTTTCACGTCGCTATAACATATAGACTCTCCATTGTTGTAGACTCCATTGTCTCTGACGTCCAATCAGAACGGCGGAAACAAGAACGTCATAGAAGAACGTTGTTATGCTTCCATAACAACGTTCTTGTTTCTGGCGTTTTGATTGGATGACGCAGCAAGTACAGATGTGTGCGCGTGAGCTCATCATCTGTACTGGGTCATCAGAAATCGGCCATTTACGGAAGAATTTCAATTTCATTTCGTGTCATTATAGCCGGGTGTCGTATTTCATTAAAAAAAATTGAATGTGACGTTGAAACTTAACAAAAACAAAATACTCAGAAAAGGTTTAAATATTTAATGTTAAACAGACACAGCCCAGTTTTTAATTTCCAACAAAGTGAATTGTAGAACATGTTACTTTGCTGATCATTTTGCAATTTAAAGTTTCACCCCAAAAGTTATACCTTTTAAGTTACATGACAAGAACCAAAAAAATTCATAACAAAATTGTCTTTTCAGGCAATAACTACTACTTCGGACCAACTAAATGATTTGTAGGCATTGTTTTGCTGATTAGCAATTTACAATGTCGATCCTTCTCTTACAGTTTTCAATTTTCATTATAAAAACTGAAAATTTAGTCAAAAATTATAATTTTAGGGCATTAACTCCGTCAGGAATCATTACACAACATTGGACTAACGAAAATATGTAGAGATGAATATGCCGATAAAATTGAGTTGTTTTTAGCTATTATAATTTTTGAGATATAGACCAACAACGTGTGTTGACCCCTATGTTCTATTTTTAGTAACAGCGTCCATTTTTCTCCATTGATCAACTCCGCGGATACATATTCGTAACAAGGTACCATAGGTGAGCTATTGCCATCACTTGGCGTCCGTCGTCGTCGTCGTTAACTTTTCTTCAAAAATCTTCTCCTCCAAAACCACTGAACGGATTGCTTTGAAACTTTGCACACATCATCAGTAAAATGTCCTCTACCAAGTTTGCCCAAACCATGGCCTCAGACTAACCAACATGGCCGCCATGGCTAAAAATAGAACAGGGGGGTCAAAATAAAGTTTTTTGCTTATAGTTCAAAAAGTATAACAGATACAGGAAAACCGAACAGACCTTCTTCTTCAGCATCTAAAGTTTACAAAACACTTCATTTGGGTCAAAGTTGTATGATGACTCTTTGTAGGAGTTATTGCCCTTTAATTGTCAAAATTGATGATTTTTGCCATTTTTGCCTCAAAATCTTGAAAATTATTAGAACTAGAGAAAAAGCTAGCATTGCTTGATTGTTCTGCTCTATGAGGGCTACAAAAATGACTTCAAGGTCAAGATTGTCTGATTAACCGTTTAAGAGTTATTCCCCTTGAACTGTTTTTTTTTAATTTGTTTTAATTGATTTTTTAAAATATTCTCCTCTGAAACAACTGAAAGGACTGCTTTGAAATTTGTACACATCATCCGTCCAATGTCCTCAACCAAGTTTGCACCAACCATGGCTGCAGATTAACCAACATGGCCACCTTTGCTAAAAATAGGACGGTGGGGGGGGGGGTAAAATACAGTTTTTGACTTATATTTAAAAAAGTGTAACAGATACAGGAAAACCGAAGAGACATGCCTTCATCTGCATCAAAAGCTCTACAAAACACTCCATTGGGTTGAAGTTGTATGATGACTCCTTATAGGAGTTATTGCCCTTTAATTGTCCAAATTGATTATTTTTGACATTTTTGCCTCAAAATCTTGAAAATTATTAGAACTAGAGAAAAAGTTAGCATTGCTTAATTGTTCTGCTCTATGAGGGCTACAAAAATGACTTTAGGGTCAAGATTGTCTGATGAACCGTTTAGGAATTATTCTCCTTGAAAATTTTTTTAATCAATTTTACTAGATTTAAAAAATCTTCTCCTCTTTAACCAATGAAAGGACTGCTTTGAAACATTGCACACATCATCTTTAGGACGTCCTCTACCACCTGACTACCTATATAGCTACGTTGGCTTTAAATAGAAAAAATGAAAAAAGGCGGGGTGGGGGGGGGGGGGTCGAGAGAGTTTTCGACTGATAGTTAAAAAAGTACAACAGGTACAGCAAATTTGAAGTGAACTTCCCTTCTCCCTCTAAGCATCAAAAGCTCCTCCTTATAGGAGTTATTTCCCTTAAAAGGTCGAAATTAATGATTTTTGCAGAAGTGTTGGGCAATTCCTTATAGCAAAGAAAAGCTGGATAAAAAAGGGTTGTTTGGTTTCAGGTTCAGGTGAGCGATACAGGCTCCTGGGAGCCTCTAGTTTTTTAATCGGTTTGAATTAATTTTTTAAAATCTTCTCCTCTGAAACAACTGAAAGTACTGCTTTGAAACTTTGTACACATCATCCGTCAAATGTCCTCAGCCACGTTTGTACCAACCATGGCTGCAGATTAACCAACATGGCCACCATGGCTGAAAATAGGACGGAGGGAGGGGGGGTAAAATACAGTTTTTGGCTTATATTTAAAAAAGTGTAACAGATACAGGAAAACCGAAGAGACATGCCTTCATCTGCATCAAAAGCTCTACGAAACACTCCATTGGGTTGAAGTTGCATGATGACTCCTTATAGGAGTTATTGCCCTTTAATTGTCCAAATTGATTATTTTTGACATTTTTGCCTCAAAATCTTAAAAATTATTAGAACAAGAGAAAAAGTTAGCATTGATTAATTGTTCTGCACTATGAGGGCTACAAAAATGACTTTAGGGTCAAGATTGTCTGATGAACCGTTTAGGAATTATTCTCCTTGAACATTTTTTTAATCAATTTTACTTGATTTTAAAAATCTTCTCCTCTTTAACCAATGAAAGGACTGCTTTGAAACATTGCACATATCATCTTTAGGACGTCCTCTACCAAAATTTTGCAAATCATGACACCTGACTACCTACATAGCTACGTTGGCTTACAATAGAAAAAATTTAAAAAGGGGGGGGGGGGAGTCGAGAGAGTTTTCGACTGATAGTTAAAAAAGTATAACAGGTACAGCAAATTTGAAGTGAACCTCCCTTCTCCCTCTAAGCATCAAAAGCTCCTTCTTATAGGAGTTATTTCCCCTAAAAGGTCAAAATTAATGATTTTTGCAGAAGTGTTGGGCAATTCCTTATAGCAACGAAAAAGCTGGATAAAAAAGGGTTGTTTGGTTTCAAGTTCAGGTGAGCGATACAGGCTCCTGGGAGCCTCTAGTTTTAAGTTTACTACGGAAGCCAAGTGACGGCAAACGTTTACATGGACCTTCGGTCCAAATGAGCTAAAAAAATTTAACAAACTTACAATGAAGCGCCCTATGTATATATCCATAAGGCAGCTACACCAGTAACGTTTCCGTACAAAGCAGTAATATTAAGCATGCAATATGAGCACACTTGGTTCTATTAATGATATAGCTAAAATATTAATTAGAATGTACTCTCGCATTTCATACTGGACGTCCGGAACTTGGACAGATTAAGCGAAATGGTTGCACGTCGCTATTGACATTGAAAAGGTTTACATTTTTATTGACAAGTTCAATGTTCTTACTTATATTCTAATTATTATCGACGCATGTCAAAGATTTTCAATTTAACTTCAGCTTCTATGTATAAATCTAATCCTTTTGGTCATTATAGCCGAGTATTGTATTACATTAAAATAGTTGAAAGTGACGTTTAAACTTAACAAATCAAATATACAAAAAATACTCAGAAAAATGGTTTCAATTTTAATGTTAAACAGACACAGCCCACTTTACACTGAACTGTTTTAGTAAAAACAGCGCTAAAATAAATATAATATATTAAATTAGTTAAAAGCCGAAAGATGAGGGTCCCTTAAAGTTCGTCCCACCGAAAACAAAATAAAAGGAAAAGTTCAAAATATGTGCGAAAGTCTTCAGAGAAGATTAAACCTCCTAAAAGAAAAGCCTGGACCCAATGACGTGACAACAACACGTTAACGAGAACTCGTAATTAAATAAAAAGGAATTCAAATTTCAGTATGGCATAAACTCCATCGTACGGTATCTCGGTAGTCGGTATCGTACTGTTATGAATAGGAAATTTCAGAGACAAAAACCACAGGAGCGTGTTGCCGCAAACCATCCCCCTTTTCCAGTTAATTTATTTATATGTACTTAGAAAAACTTAGTATAAAACTAAAAATAAATGTGTTTTTGGTTTTGTTTTATGTTTTTTGTTTTCTTTTAAAAAAAAATTTAAGTTCAAGATTTTATATAATTTTGCTTCTACAACTCACAATTAACAACGTATTACTATTGTCTGTAAGTGAAAAGGGTAGATGGGCTCCGCGGCGACAAGCTCCCAAAAATGTTAACAGACCAGGCGAACAGCTCTAGCCTACATATTGTAGTTGACTCAAATAACACTAGCTTTTCTTCACGGGGATTAAGAGAATATTTTGATCTTTTACACTAAAAACATTTTTTTGTATTCCTAAAAATATTTTAGGTGAAAACTAGTCAGGGACCCTCAAAATGAAAAAAAAGTCGTTAACACTTCAACCTTTAACGTACGAAACAATGGCCGCTAGAGAAATGTATAAAAAGAAAAATAAGCTACATATGGCTTCCGGATATTTGTCCGAGTCGGCGGACAACATGGCACATATTCTGCTGAGGGTTATTAACATAAATATTGGCACCAGAACTAATAGAGTGCTTCGTATATTAAAAATAGATCTCAGTTGTCTAAAGATCGTGATCTTCTGCTCCTTTGCTAAATGTAAGAATAGTCGTTCCTTTGGCTCAAATCGTACTTGACCAAAGCGGAAAATATTTATATCTTTCCAAGACCGAAATTTTCCTGGCATAAATGAAAGTTGTTTAACTGATATGATCTTGTTATGGATCGGTTTTCTCAACGCATCGACGTTCTTCTTGTACTGTGCGTAGCATTCCAAAAGTTCAAGGCTCATATCGTCTTCCTGAAGATCTTCCAGAAATCGACAGGCACATTGAGCCTTTTCTATGAAATTGTTCAAAGATGTCTTGTATGTTTCTATCGGCGTCAGATTTTGTTGTTCTATATTTGTCATGTTTTTGATCTTAAATTCGGCTGCCACGTCTATAAGATTCGTTAAATCCCTGGCCTGCTTTCTGACCTCTTTAATGGCGTCTGTTGTATTTTGTTTCGTGTCTTTTGACAAAGTGTCCAGTTCTTCTACTGTTTTCCTCACAGATCGTAACAGGGTGTTAAGAGAGTCCATTTCTTCTTGCAGGTATCCTTTTGCCTGTTGAAGCTTTTTACCGAGAGTGCATGTGTTATGCGATTTATGTGTTTTTAAGATACAGTCTATGCAAACGGCACAATTGCACGTGCAACAATACATGTTCAAAATATGTTCAGTATGTAATGTGCATTGCTTTTGTGAAGACATACTCGTCCCCATATTTCCCGTTTCAATACGCATGATATTGGCTGTTTGTCCAGGCTCATGCTTGAAAAGTTTGTGTTCATGAATACAAAACTTGCAAATGTCTATATCACAGTCAACACACCTATACTGGGAAACCAACCAATCACGTTCACAGACATTACACGTGCTGAAATACGGCTTTGAACCTAGTTCATCTTGGATACAGTTGACGTAAAAATTTGGCGGGAAGTCTTTAATGCCTCCCCTAGGAACACATATATCAGATCGACATTGAGGACAACGGAACAGCCTTCCAGATGACGATGAGTGTCGAACAAAATCTTGAAGGCACTGAAAACAGACTGAATGATGACATGGCAAAATTCTCGGATCGTTGTATTCGTCCATACAGATTGGACATTGCAGGATCCTTTCTCTTAAACGTTCGATTTTATCGTCTTCCATGGTATGTGCTGCAATTAACAAGTATATTCAATAATATATGATCCCGTGTGAATATACCTATTCATATTTGAATATAATTTGGCTTATGCACGTTATTATTGTAAAATGCAATATAACTTTAGATTTATCATCTTAAATTTCACTTTATTTTATATGTCTATATATTAAATTTAAATTAACTATTAAAATTGAAGCAGCAGCAGGGTCAAAGGAAAATTTGGATTTCCCTAAGTCGGAGCAGCCGGGTCAAACCAAATTGGGATTTCCCTAAGACGGAGAAGCCGGGTCAAACCAAAATTGGGATTTCCCCAGGTCATAACTTCATAAATGATGTACATGTTGTCAAACATTTTATCATCAAGTATGATATAATAAAAAATGGAGATAGTAAGAATACAGAGGTCAACACGACTGATTTAAAATACTACAGTCAGGGCTGCATTCATACTAATGACAAAGTAGTACGTAAGTACCCCTTAAAGGCGTTAAGTGAACCATAAATACCAACATGTCCTAGTTCTAAAGGAGCCTAGGCTACTATCGTATATCATTAAATATATATTATACCCCATTAAGGTATACGTATCAGATTATGTAAACATTCCTGACATATTTAAAGATATTCTAAAACACGACTATGGTCATTTGTATAGAATGAAGGAGTATCCTAGTAAATCTTACTAAAGCTCCTCTATTACGATATATCGAATGGGGCAATAATGGGGAGGTGGTGGCAAGATCTTTACTTTTAGTGTGTTTTGGGCATTTTTACACGTCTGTTAATTGTTTCTTTTTTAGAAAATAAACCAACTGTTAACTGTTTTTCAACCATTAGCTGTTATCTGTTTTCTTAAAAATGACATTGTTTTTAACTGTTATACTGAAAATAAAAACCCCGTTTGCTGTTAATATAGTCAGAACACTGTTAACTGTTTTACAGATTTTTCTCTGTTATTCCCTCAAAATTATTCAGTTGTTATCTGTTTTTGATTTTTAATTCACTGTTTTCTCAAGTAAATTGCTGTTATCTGTTATCATTATTTTTAAATTTACTGTTATCTGTTTTTTGGGAAAAATAAAAAATTGTTGTACTGTTAATGAACATAGACGTTTAATTAGATATTATCATTGTTCATCACATATCTGAATTAGAAAATACATATTAAGACTATAAATGCAGGTCATCATATTTTAAAAAGGTGGGGAAAGGGGGTAGAAGGGGGGTGTCAATTTACGTGTAACCTTCCGGAGCAACTGAACTGATTTTAAGCGAGGTTCGTGTTTACTGAATTTTTTCGGTTTCTTGATTTATCGTTTCTTGAATACTCTTCGGTATCTGCTATTCTTTTTCTTTAATTGCCCTGTTTGGGGGGGGGGGGGAGGGGGTAGTTTTACCATTCAACTTTTTTCGTGATCTCATGTTAGTAATACCATGAATTAAAATACGAACGGCTTCTCCGTGGGCTTCTCTTATACATGTACATGCGTAACAATTTCAGGGACGTCTGTCGGTAAAAAATGTTAGTTGATATTAGTTTATATTAGTACCAATGTCACACTGACATGATTAACAAGGTTAGTTTGTGGTTTATTCAGACGACACAAATCTGTTTATCTATTAATATTTATATATCTCTCTTACAATTATACATCGAAGGGGGTATTTAAACCTGTTGACAAAGAAAACATCAAATTACCTCTAAGCAAACACGTAATTTACTTACTTATTTACTTATCCATCAACGAATACCGAATACACATTTGTATTGATCGTTTATCGCTTTCAGTTTGTGTATTACTTCCTTTGTGTGTATTCCATTCATTCAAATTCCTCCATATGTCCGCCTCTTTGTTTCATGGTCGTTGACCCACATTAATTCAAATTAGAAGATGAAGTAAATGATACTTTTTAAAAATAAACCAATGTATAAAACGCAGAAATCCGTTCCCTCGGGCTATCCTTTGTACGTTTTCCCTATCATTTATCAACGTCCATATAGAGAAAGTAAATATATCACTTTGTCATGACTCATTTCTGCATGTAAATAAATAATTGTGAAATAAAAAAAAGATCAGCGCGCGTGCACACAAATACTTTTCAAATTTATCACAGACATTTAATATTGCACCTCTTAAAAATTTTAAATCGTGCCAACGGAGGTGTTCTTATTTGTAAAATGAGGCACGGTTAGGGCAATAGAGTACGTGTCTTTTAAATGTCGAATACTATTGTTACAAGCCAAAGTAAATGCCTATTTACACCCTCGGTAGTCTTTGTTTATTCGTTATTTGTTGGTGATTTGTTCTTATATATATTTTTTAAATTATTAGAATTGTGAGGTTTATCTTGGTGTTTAGTTTATTCACTCTCTCTCTCTCTCTCTCTCTCTCTCTCTCTCTCTCTCTCTCTCTCTCTCTCTCTCTCTCTCTCTCTCTCTCCTCTCTCTCTCTCTCTCTCTCTCTCTCTCTCTCTCTCTCTCTCTCTCTCTCTCTCTCTCTCTCTCTCTCTCTCTCGGGTGAACCCTATCCACCAAAGTATAGGGCAATTAAAATACAAAACTTAAATAAATCAGAAAGTGAAAATAATACTAAAGATAGACATTTTTGTTGGAAACTGAAGGTCAAAAATTACACAGGTTACACGGACTACATAATATTAAATTTATATAAAAAAAAATAGTTCAATAATTATTATGTATTACTGAAACTGAGTCATTAAAATAGAATTATGCAGCTTGTACCTTTTTAAAACTAGTTCAGGCATTTATTTTGTAATGCAAGATCATGGCGAAACAGCTATTTCGCTTTTTTGAAGAATGTTACAAATAAATCACTGGAATCGCGTTATACTGTATGTAGCTAATGAGTGTTTGTTTCTGCTTAAAGACTTAAATAGTTTAAAACAGTTATGGAAATTTGTATCCATTTGGTGTAATAATTTAATTGTTGGAACTTTATTAGATCTGCAAAACGAATGTACTTCAATCTGGTTTATCCAATTTTCTCTCGACAGAGACAAGAAAAAAAAACAACAGATACAGCTATATAGGTACCGTGTTGAAATTGTCGGAAACATTTAGACGGGAATTATTGTACTTAATGAATGTTTCAGCAAATTCGCCACACGAATATCTGTAAGTATTTCATATATTGAAATAATTTAGTAGAGTACAAAAAAACCACTCCGCTTTCTGTCATGTAATACATATAAATTTGCTTAATTAGAATTTTTTTAAATTGATTTAAGTTGCTTACTTTTTTAATAAAAATCCAGTTTTCCTATCGAAGGTCGGGGGTTCTCTCCAGGAATTCCGGCTTCCTCCTTAAATAATAAAAACTGGACCATGATATAGCTGAAAAATTACTAACAAACAAAACAAAATCTGTCATAAAAAGCACCAATTTTGTTTTTTAAAATCAGACTTCCTCTACATAATTTTTACATTCCTGCTTTTTAGAAAAATCATTTAAAAGTCTTTGACCTTGAAAAGTGTTTTGAAAACATATCAGTAACAGGTGCAAGTTTATTACTAATTAGGAGATAACTGTATTGTATTTGAAGATTTGCCGGGATCAATTGGTGATTTGATGGTCGGAAATTGAGTTTATTGGCGACGCGTAATTTTTTATTTGCCGGAAATAACGTCTGCGCTTGCGTGAAAATCTGACGGCATCAACCGTGGAATTGATGCCATGAAATTATTCACGTTATCCAATCAGAATTGTCGTTACATCAAGAACTGCATTAGAATCAAGAATATATACCAACTTCAATCAACCAATCAACTGGAAACACAATGATACGGTAGAAAACACAATACGAGACGATACCAATATAAAAATAGTGTTGTATATATCAATTTTTCAGGTATACAGGTACTGTGACATTTTTTATTAGGGAACGCAGCTGGTGAAAACCACAACACCTTCTGCAAGAAAACTGGCAATACATGCCATTATTTATATGTGGGTGTCAGTCATTTACCTTGGAGAATACCCATCTCATATTCACAACTCCAACATCAACACAATGATTTCTCACAGTTGTTTTAGTTGAAGATTAAAATCTAGCACACACAAACCTGCAACCGATTGTTGGCAGACACATGATCAATAGGAAATGACAAACTACATTAACCATTGGCCACCAAGGCATAGACTCAACATTATAAAATTGATAACTGTACTTAAAATAAGATGAATATATATGTACCCATTGCAAATGATAAACGCTTGATTGGATTTGACTGGAACCAAGTTCTTTTATATTGCTTTTCTTTCTCAAAATATTGGTAAATTTTCTGTAGAACTTCATTAACCTGAAACGTTAAGCAGAAATCATAATCAATGTGGCTGTGATAATTGCTACGAAATTCAATGTATATTGATGACCAACAGCTGTAATAACAGGATTTTTACATAACAGTTCTTGTAACTGGAAATAAATTATAGTTACAATGCAGGCATCATCAAAAATTACACAATGGTTAGAAGAAATTGACATGATTATCGAAGGAATAGTCCCCTTCCACATCAACATAGAGCTAATGTGGAACCCCCCGTTTTGGAAGATTTTTTTGGTATGTTATTTACCAAAGCCTAGGGTTTTCCGTGTTGATTAAGGCAACAAGAGATGTGATATAT
Source organism: Limnoperna fortunei (assembly GCA_944474755.1). Classification (NCBI taxonomy): domain Eukaryota; kingdom Metazoa; phylum Mollusca; class Bivalvia; order Mytilida; family Modiolidae; genus Limnoperna; species Limnoperna fortunei. Next base: position 36,537,449 of record OX104119.1, read on the forward strand.
TAATGATTACGTAATGGTTAAATGAGTAAACCTTTAGAACGAATAATCGTACCCTGGCTTTTTTTCTCGTTAATCCGACAAATCACAAAATTAACTTCGGATTATAACGGCAGTAAAATTCGGCCTAGTAAACGTTATGGTCGTTCTTAAAAATCGACATTTAAATGATTTGTGACGTCAAACCAATATTAATACAAAAAAAATAATCTACAAAATAACACCCATCCTCGGTTCCAATGACTTTTATGAAGGAGGGAAGACTCGGAATTTGTCGGTATGTTGTGGGGTTTATAGTATTTTAATCAGACATTCCAGGTCAGGATTTTGGACATAGAAACCCTGACTTGGGAGGATTGATATTGGGCAAAACATCGAAACGTTCAGCTATATTCAGGACAGGGAAATATGGTATATTAAAAGAGATGTGTATACTGAACAAAATGTACACGACAAAAAGGATAAAAAACGTGGGGTAAAGGAGGGGACAATCTCGGGAGTGTTGGATACTTGAGCAATCTTATAAATGATCGGAAAAGCGTGTACATTTCCAATTTAGTGAGGTTTTCATCCCATGGCTTTTTTCTACACATTTTTTCGGATGGACTAAAAAGGTTTTTACCCGAGAATAGTATTCCTGCTAGGGTCTGAATTTATAAACGCGTGCATACACAGAGATGCAATTTTTTTTTATAAATCACTTATGGGGTAAAATATATCGTTTTTTTTCTTTGTAAACCCGTGTCCTTTATTAAAATGCCTAAAACAGTTTAACACCGCAGTTTAGATTTAGGGAACTCCGCCATGATGATGTCGAAAAATGTGGAAGTGGAATTAAACCACATTAATTTAATCAAAATTCTAAAATTTAAAGTGTTTTCTTTTTGTGACGAACAGAACATTCTCCGAGATTTCAGCAGAATAATAAAAAAAAAATCCTTCATGCAATTATTAACTCAACTGAATAAAAATTCGAATTAAGAGGGTTGCTATATTTGTTCTGTTTATGAAGTTAATTTATATAGGCGTGCATCAATATCATAAACAGGTGTTTCAAATAAATTATAGAAGCAGTTAAAGACATGTTCATCGGCGAAATTCGGTATGGAGTATACTAGTACACTCGAATTTCGGCGATGTAAGTGTGTCGGTTTAACGGACGTTAAATTCGTTGAAAAGTAATATATTTTATTATTTAGGAGTCAATTGGTTAGAGCAATAAATGCAGGATAGTTTGAAAGTAATTTAGCCTTAAGTTCACTGTTTACATTGCTGAATGAAAAAATTAGCCGAAATTCGAATCGGGACGAAATTCGAGTGTGTGACCATACTATGAAATAGTGTCTATATAATAGTAGATACACACATTATGTTTACGTTACTTTTTGGCAAAAACTGAATTTAACGGAAGGTGTGATGTAACGAGGTTATGTTTTGTTTCGACGAAGAAAAAAGGGTAAAGCTTTAAATAATTACGTCTGGTAATTTTTTTTATTGTCTACTGTAAATAATAAGAAACTGTCATTCTCATTTTTCCGAAAATTTATCATGTTTACATGAATTTGTCGCAAAACCAATTGAAATCGTAATCAATTTTATACCAGAAGTAATCATTTTTATTTTTTTAAGAATATACCACCACTTCAATACCTCCATTTCTTCAACTTCTTATCACTTCTTGAAATCAGCTGTTTCTAGCGTCTCTAGCGTTTGTACGAGTTACTTCCCGTTATTGCAACGTCATTGACCGCGTGAACTTTGGTGACGTAAACAGCGGCTCCTTGATTAGTTTCCCCTGTAAACAATGGCTGACCGCTCAATGTTAATTCTCCGTAGACACGTAAAAAACCCGTCAAATGGCGTACATAGGAAGACAATTATACCAAACCAATTGTGTGAATCATCTTGTAAATTGGAATAAAACATCTTCACATCAAAATGTAAGCAAATTTATTCATATTTATTTAAAAATCGCGATTTTCTGAACTCCAAAAAGGTGTGACCATGACTACTGGTCACGGAGTAGTTCTCGCCGGCAAGTAATTCTCGCCACCCGATCTTTTGACAGTTTTTGTGAAGAAATGACATTTTAAAAGTGATAAACGTAATTTGTTTTGGATGGAAAATAGTGAAATCTATAAAATGAAGCCTTTGTCATCAATTTAAATGGAAAAATAACGGCACAATCGTCAAAATGGCGAGAATTGCTTCTGTCATTTTAATGGCGAGAACTACTCTCTGACCAGTATAGTTTTTAATTGCTCACAATCTTTTTTTAATGCTGACATACCTCTCCAACAAATACTTTAAAACCATGTGGAGATTGTTGTGGCAGTTTACCCTTGTAGTTCCCCTGTTATTATTTACTCTTAAGTCCTTCTGATCTGGTAACTTAGATAACGTTGACTATATGTTGAGCTAAAGAGTAGTCCTTTCATAAAAAGTAATACCAGTTGAAATAACGTTCGATAACTCTTAAATTACACATATAAACCCGGCGAATCTAATCAGCTTTATTGACTTAAAGTCTTTTAACTATCGTATCAATAATAATCATATGGCAAAAAGTACTCTAGTATATAAGTAAGTCATGATTAGATGCATTGTTCCTATCGCACCATGAGTCTGCAATAGACGTACAGTTTTTAAAGCATGGTATATCTATAGACTATATGCAAATATCCTTATTATATTTATTATTCCCGGATTAAAATATATCTAAAAACTAGTGACAGTCGTGCATACATATACATGTAAGAAAAATAGCATGGAAACCGACAGAACAACAGGAGTCGAAAGTTAAGAAACGATTAAAATCTTGATTAGGACAAACATTTACGTACAACACGAAACAAAAACCTAAAACACCAAAACAGAAAGTTAGTAACCCGAACCCAATAAAACCCATGGGTTCACTCTGGTGCTTTGGACAGTGTCAGCCACTATTTAATTAGATACCAGAAGAGTTACAAGTTACACACATTATAACATATGTTGCTTGGAAACTTGTGATTTTCTTTAAAATTTGATCCAGATAAAATTTGTAGCATTGTTTCTTTTAACTTTGATCTACAAGGTTAAGGACCAACCATTTAACTTGCAAAGGGGGGGGGGGGACATGGTTTTCTTCCTTAAAAAATATTTTGAAAAATGATTTTTGATGAAAAAAATATTTTGGAAGCAGAGGGTAAGAAAAGAAAATATTCTGAAGAAGGATTTCTGCTATATAATATAATGCTAATAATTAAAAAAAAATATTCTGTCGCGACGCCTTCAAAACAAAAAACCAAGGCCCCCCCCCTTCAAGTTAAATGGTCTGTCCCTCAGGAAGAACATCAATAATTATACTTTGTTGTAATTTTCAGATCGTTTTAATGGAAGATTCAAGAGAATAGTGCCAGAGATTAACTTAAGAAACCAACCAAAGAGTTTAGTTGTTTTTGTTCACGAATGTTTTTGAGCATAAGGAGATCATGTCTGCACAAAGGCTCATTGATAGAATATTTTCACAACTTTACATTTTCCAATCTTCTAGGATTTTGGCATTATTTACAGTTTTAGCGATTATCAAGACAGTAGCTTGTTCCTATGGTGATAGGTCATACATCTTTATGAAATGTTTGAGTAACTGTGGTAATGCAAATTGTACCAGCCAATCAAAATTCTTCACACAACAGACATGGTATTTATGGTTGTTACAGTGGTCATGTAAAGACGAGTGTCGTTACGAATGTATGTGGAAGACAGTGGATGCATTTCAAAAAGATGGTAGTGGTGTACCACAGTTTTATGGGAAAGTAAGTTGTCATACAAAGAAAACTATTGGATATTTAAAGATGGTAAATGTCAGTACTGAAGTTTTTTTTGGATCAAGTTTGTTATCGCATTCTTCATTTTTAGCTGTATTCTAATAAGTTTTCATTGTGAGAGGAAGCTGATTACAATTTCATAAAACTTTGCAAAAAAATACTAATTCATGTCAATAAGTCCAGGAAACTTGCCTTTAGTCAGACTTGAAATTAAAACCCCATAGTGGACACACCAGTGATTGTTTAAGAAATTATTCATCATTTATGTCGTATTATTTTATCCCAAGCGACAGCGAGGGATAAAATTACGACATCAGTGGTCATCCCGTTGTTAAACAATGATAAATCATAACCCCCATGAATTATTTCTATTCTAATATAAGGACAATTACGGTTCATTTATGATATTTACATAGCTATAGAAAACATCATTTCTGCCATAAACAGGCTGTTCCGTTAATGTTACACACAATATATTGCAACGAATAATTATAACATGTCTCTATTTAAACAATTAATACTTCATTAATATAATAGCTTTCTGCTGCGAGTTACAGTTTTGAAATTGGAACAACCCTTAAAAACATGCCCTCCTTGACATAAATCATTTTTTCTGACAGTTATGGTCTCAAAGCCTTTAAAGCACGTAATATTAGAATATTACAATAGTCGATAATAAACAACTTAGAACAGTTTTTACACTGTGAGGTAATCCTAAAGAAGCACCAGTACATGGCAGAATGGGCCAGAAATTGACAGGAACATGCTTGAAATATTACATTTATCTAACATTTAGCACTGTATAATGCTCAATTTTTGTGCTTCTGATAATGCTGGGTGAGTGTTATTCACAAATTATATAGGCTTACGGTATATTAAATTGACAATTGTCTGTGTTTCTCTCTAACTATGTTAATAGTTTGTGGGAATGAAGTTCCTCATTTAAGAACATTGCAGTGGTGGGTATACTAGTAATACATCAGTGGGTATTATACACTGCCAATTATGGTAACAGGAAATTAATACAAGATGTACCCCAACTTTAGTCAGTACTATTTTGGTGAAGTCAACTGTTGTATAAATTCCAAGGAGATGTATTTAGAAGCATGCAGAATCCTTTCAAGAAAATAACATTATAGATGTACCTGAACTCTGATGTAAATTTAATTTTAAAAGTGTACAAATATATGGCAGTCTTTGGTAATAGTTTAATCACTACCAAACAACGTAAAAGGGGAGGTGATGTGGTAACAGTCTTAACAAATCCCAAAGTACACAGTGGGAACAATCTGTATTACTACCTATGCTGACATGGAATACTTGGAGCACATATCTAGTATATAGTCCGAGAATCCTCTGCAGTCCAACGCTTTTTTAGATGTTTTAGCATTGGATGTTTCCATCAAAGTCTAAAAAAGCATTGGACAGCAGAGGATTCTCGGACTATACATGTAGTAAATATTTGATTTTGTTACCTTCAGATTTTAAATTTAGGTCATCCAAGTTTATGTATTAAGTTGATAACAAAACTGATCCTTCATGTCTTTGCAGTGGCCATTCGTTAGATTTTTCGGCATACAAGAGCCAGCGTCAGTGTTGTTTTCTATATTGAATGGAGTGTGGCATCTACGTATCCTAACATACAGAAAACTGGTACCATCCACAACACCAATGTATTATATCTGGCATATCTATGCCTTGGTAGGTACATTTATGCTGGGGGTTGGAGAATTACTATGACACAATAATTTCTCAAAATATTAATTTCTGTAATAAACAGAGTATCAGTCAATAAATATCAGTTCATATGCACGAAGATTGTTTTAGATATTATGAATGATAAACTTAATGGATAATGATACAGGATAATGAACAAAATATAGTTGATGTGTTATGTCCCCTATCAGAAACTACACCACAGAGCCAGTGGATTTTACTTTTTCCACCAGCACTCGTGTCCACACCACCTTGAAGTCTTATTTGGTATATAAAAGTGATCATTATTATTCATACGATTATCCATGTATGTGTTGTGATGAAGAAGTAGGCATAATATGCATTTACTGGAAAGAGGGGGGGGGGGGGGGGGGGTAGAGTGGGGAAGGATAAACACAAGGCAAGTTTTTATCACTCACTCCCTCTGTGAAATAGGTCACTATTTGTGACTGTAAATGGGACATTTTACTGATTATAATCTATATGTGTAAATACCTATGAAGCATACTGGCACTGTACCAGTCATCACCAGTTGTCTGTGTTCTGTACACTATGAGTAAAGACAGTATATTCCAAAGCAAAATATATTTGCTTGTCATGAAACATTTTGAAATAATGAAAATAAAGCACTACATTTCATCTTTTGAGCACCTGTTTACTTCTCTATGTTGCTGAGAACACGAGTGTCACATTTCGACTGATTAACAAAGGAAAAACAACTTTTGGTGAGAAGTTTTTGATATTGACTTTAAATCTTTGCAAACCACAATCTTTGCCGATCAGGGTTTTTTTTTGGTGGACAAAAACAGGATTAAACTTCTAAGCGATAACTGGTAAACATCTTAGCACTTTTCATCTGTAAAAATTTTTTATACATGCACCCTGGAATTGTTTAATGACACAATTATAGGTGTGAACTGGGGTCATCATTAATTTTCTGGGCCACTTCAAATACTTATTTCCACATATAGAGAACAGTTAGAAAAAACTTAGGAAAAATGATAATAACTGGTGCATATAGCCAGTACATGTATAATTACGAAAATATGATTTACTGTTGAAGCGGAAATTTTTTGTTTGATGTTAGTTTCATTTGCATAATTGTATTTGTGTGAAAATTAACCACACATGAAAAGCTTTGTGATTCAAAAAGCAAACACATTTTTGTCAACATGAATATTACCACCATATAAAAATTCCGACAAGCAAATAATGGAAATAATTCCCCTCAAAAACATTTACATCATATATTCCATGTTTTTAAATAACAAACAACAAGTACACCATTCTCAGAATGTGTTTTATAGACAAAAATTTATGTATACACTATTAACATTTCTTATGTACTTATTTATAGATTGGTTTTAATGCATGGTTTTGGTCTACTGTTTTTCATGCCAAGGACACAGAATTTACAGAGGTAAAGCTTCTACAGTTCATAACATGGCTACTGGGAATGGTTTCGAGGACCTAACCAATAAAAGTGCTCAGCACATCTCAGGGTAACTTGGCTACTTGGAATGGTTACCTGGGCTCAACCAATAGAAGTGCTCTGCACATCTCAGGGTAACTTGGCTACTGTGAATGGTTACCTGGGCTCAACCAATAGAAGTGCTCAGCACATCTCAGGGTAACTTGGCTGCTGGGAATGGTTACCTGGGCTCAACCAATAGAAGTGCTCAGCACATCTCAGGGTAACTTGGCTACTGTGAATGGTTACCTGGGCTCAAACAATAGAAGTGCTCAGCACATCTCATGATAACATGGCTACTGGGAATGGTTTCCAGGTCTCAACCAATAGAAGTGCTCAGCATATCTCAGGTGGCTGATAGAGAAGGCCCAATCATTGGGGGTATGTCAGGCTATAATACAGAAAGCCTGACCAAGGACCATAGTGGGTAGCATGTCCTTTTTATATCTTTAACCAGTCTTTGATACTTGTGAGGTGGCTGTCAAAATTTTGTTCCCATGGTTCCATGACATTTCCCTGTTCCCTCATTTCTGGGAAAGAGTGATCTTCCATAAGTGATGGAAATTTATGTCATAAAAGACATTAAAAATTTCTGTCACAAGTGGAAGATCACATCAGGGATCAGAATTATACTGAAGAAACAAACATCTACACATTTCAAAAGTAATAATGGATTATCTCCCTTTTTCATGCTGTAGAAATCAGTTTTATCTTTTACCAGGTTGATGCAAACTGAACATCTCTTTCTGAGCTCACAGATATAATTCAAAATCATGTAAATTGTGATATGAGAAAATAATTGTATCATATATTATAGAAATTTACATGTAATTATAAATATTTAGTTTTTACTCTCTGTATGTTGTATTTTTCAGAAAATGGATTATTTTTGTGCTTTCTCGTTAGTACTCAGCAACTATTATGCAGTTTTATGCAGGTAAATATATCATATTCATTAATGAAACAACGGGTGAAAGAATTTGAAGCATTTCTTAATCACTGAGGTTTTCTTAAACTGCTTGTAAGTCTTTCTCCCATGTAAAATTTTTACCAAAACAAAACTGAAAAGATTCTTAAAAATGAATCAACTACCGGTATTGTTAGCATACATTTATCATTTTAGTCTGTTGGATTAAATGTTTTAAGCATAAGTGAGCTTTATTATTTTTTTTTAAATATTTTGAACAACTATTAGAGGTTAAATGTATGATACCTGTGAGCCGTGTCATTATTTGAGCATGTTTATCATTAAGACTGATACAGAGTGCAGGAGAAGCTTTGCTTTATGATCAATTACATCAATACTGGGAACTTACTGGATCTGCTAATTAGTACTATTTTTGGAACAGTTCTTAGTCAGAATTAATGGGATTACATGTTTTTGGTTGGACATTTACTTCCTATAGGTCAGAGTGGATTTTGACTTAATTATTATGTAAAGTGCATCAATTTATATTACAAAATTTGTAACTTCTAGTCTGCAAAAACTGTGATAAAAAATACAAGGAATGTATCAATATGTATACTGTGGTTTCATTATTATTCGTTGGTATCAATTTTGGGGGGGGGGGCCTCGGTGGCCGAGTGGTTAAGGTACTTTGTTTACTATTGATCATGTGGTCTGTCAACACTGAGATTGCAGGTTCGATTCTCACTGCAGGCAGGGTGTACTCGACTCCAATCTTAATTGACAAGGATTGCCAGTTTTCCTACCTCAGGTCCGGGGTTCTCTACGAGTACTCCGGCTTTCTCCCCCTTCCCAATAAAAACTGAAAAATTAGCTGAAAAATTGCTGAATGTGGCGTTAAAACACCATTCAAACAAACAAACAAAATCCATTTTGGTGGATTAAGAAAAAAATCCATTTTGTTGTATACATAAATATACCATCACGTCTCCATTTTACATTATTGGACCTACACTTCTTTTGGCGTCATTTGTCTATTTTAGGTTATTAGGAACCACCCCATTTTACCGTCCAGTAGGATTGGCAGCCTTACTAATTTGTTGGTATGCATACCATGTGTACAAGCTAGCCTTTATTCATTTTGATTATGGTTACAACATGAATGTAAATGTTCTAGTGGGTAAGTTTATAATAAATACACCAATGTTAGATTTTCTGATTGACAACATATTTCTTATGTTTGGAGGATATGTGTTAAAACAGACTGTTGGCATTCCAGTTGGTACTTTTTTTGCTGGGGGCCTCGGTGGCCGAGTGGTTAAGGTAGTTTGTCTACTATTGATCACATGGTCTGTCAACACTGAGATTGCAGGTTCAAGTCTCACTGCGGGCAGTGTGCACTTGACTTCAATCTTTATTGACAAGGTTTTCCTAACAAAGGTCGTGGGTTCTCTCCTGGTACTCCAGCTTCCTACCCCAATAAAAACTGGATGCCATGATATAGCTGAAAAATTGTTGAAAGTGGCATTAAACATCATTCAAACAAACTAATTTTGCTCCTATCCTCCCTGTCCTGTTTTGTACTCTTATGAGTTCCTAGAAGGTCAGCTAAAGAAGACACTGGCCCAGACCTTTAATTTCACATTCCTCTATATTGATGTTTTGTCCCTGAACAATGCTAAACTGGAACTACTTCTAGAAATAATCTCAGGAAAACTACAAACTAGACTTGGTAACAAACATGATGACTTCAACTTTCCATTTGTCAACTTCCTGTTTATCTATAGCAACATTCCAGCATATGGTGTGTACATTTCATAACTTATCTGTTATGCTAGAATATAAATGCCCAGCCCATGTGTAAATGAGTACCATATCATACCCCTCATGAATTATTGCTTAATTATAATATGACGTCTTTATAACATCAAATGACATATGAACCAATATATCCCCACTTTGCACACGTGCATTGCGACATAACAAGAGGTTTTATGACGTCACAATATTAAAGGCTGAATTTTGAAGTTCTCTTTAAAATAAAAGTCAATAAATAATACATATCGAGGGCACATTATGGTAAAATATTCCAAATGATTTGTTCAAGTTTATTTTGTCCACTGTACATTAAAAACTTAAAAGGAAAATAAGACACATCAAGGGCACGTTATGGTAAAATATTCAAAATGTTTTGTTAAAGTGTATTTTGTCCACTTGACCAAAAATGTTTCATCATGAGAATGGCGGCTGGTAAATTATGGCCTACATGGCACTTTGGAATAAAAAAAACGCAGTATTTTGTTATATTAGAATTACAATAATTCATTCTGGGTATAACGTTGTACTCATTTACACATGGGCCTTTATATTCATATTTTGTACCTCGCTCTCGCTCGGTCAAAAATAATCAATTCTGCCATCGGTATTCAGATTTTCTATAACTCCTCACTGATGTTGACTACTAAGCTACTCAGACAAGGGTTTGTTGTACCTTGGTTGATGTTATCCCTTCAGAAGTTATATGGTCGCCACCATAACTTAATTGATCATTATGGGAAATCAGTCTCTCAAATAGGATCTAACATTTTAGCTGAGTCATAGGTAGTCTTTCCTATTCCTGGATTTGACTAGACATGACAATGAGTAACTCAACGAGTGTCTAATTAAAGGCAGACACTTCCTACTCATCTAGAGCACATGAGTGCACCCATGATTTTTATTGGGTTCGGGTTACTCTTGGTGTTTTTTGGTTTTTGTTTTGCATTGTTTATGTTTGTCAATATCAATGTACAAGAAACATCCAGCTATCATTTAAATCTTGTTAGAAAATGTAGGGATGATTTAAAGAAACTACCAGTACGTTGAGGCAGTTTTATTTGACCTGGTTGTGTAATCATTGTTTAAATTAAATGCCGTGAAATTTCGAAAGCTCAACATTTTTATTATTATTGTTTTTTACATATATTTTCAGTTTGAAGTGCAACAAATGATTCTTTATTAGACGAAACACGTGTAACTTTTATAACTATGGTATCTCTGAATTTATATCTTTTTCAGGTGTATTAAATTTTGTTGGATGGATTTATTTTGCATATAAGGAGGGATTAAAGAAGCCATATGTACAGAAGTGTGTCATCTGTATGTTTGGGTTGACGTTTCTTGTTCTTTTAGAATTGTTAGATTTTCCGCCATTGTTGTGGACTCTCGATGCACATGCCATGTGGCATGCAGGCACAGCACCCCTTTGTTACCTGTGGTATAGGTATGGTTGATTAATAATTAATAGATTTATTATTTACTCAGTTTAAACATTTTTGAGGGCTGTTGAATTTAAAAGTCTGTATTGCTGTTTAACAAGATATTTTTATGATATGGTATGTTGATTTGGTAACAAAAAAATTTGATATTGACACTAAACGATAGCTTGAAATAAGAAATTTAAAAATGGATTTTTCTATATTTGCATTTTTCAGCTTTGTGATAGAAGATGGAATGAGTTTAGCAGAGACAGAGGAAGACACTTCAAAGAAAACAGTGTGAAACTACTTGCTAATGCAGATAATTGTCTAATGTTGCCGAGAAAGATTGCTTTTTAATTGCGGTTCAGTTAATGCTCATTAATCAGAGTTATTGTTTAGAATTCAGTGCAATCACGATGTTATTTCAAGCAATTTTTAAAATTTTTAATGAAATTGTAATGATTTGGTTTATATTGTTGTTTTACACTTAGTGAACTGTTTAAAGCACTATTGTTGTTAGAACAAGTTATTGTCATATTTTTGCAAATTTTTAAAACTTGATATCGTCAGTTTGCAGGTCAAATGCTGAGATAGTGTTATATTTTTCTTGACCATCTTTATTCTCCTTCATTTTAAGAGCTACATCATTTATATTTATTAAGATGTTTCGACACACAATGAAGGTGTGCAGGAAAAAAAGGATTTTGATTTGATTTCATTTTCTTAAAATTCCTGTCTTTTGCAACACACCTGTCATTTTGCTGGTCAAGCATAAGCATCAATTGTGTCTTACAAACACACTTTCCAAAAAAAAAACTGCCACTTGCAAATCAACCTTAATTCTTAATTTCTTTAGATGGTGGGCAACAACTTTTATTGGGAAACAAGTTGGGATCTGATGAGCCCTTTTGGACATATTGGTTATGAAAGATTAACATCTTTGTTACCTCCAAAATTTTATAAAACTCTTGCAAAAATGAACCAAAATATCCTGTGTCTAGTACAAAAAAACATTCAGTTAATTTCAGTTCAGGTACTTGTCAATTGCTTTTCCAAATTTGCACCTGTTTGCCCTGTATCTTCATTGTGTTAAATACACACACATGTGTGTAAAAGTCAGTTGACAACATCCTTAAAATTTCCTAGTGTCAGAGCCCAGTGCCATAAACCTTTTCTTTGCTGAGAATTTTATACCCCCACTCGTACGAGAGTGGGGGCTATATTGCAATCACCTTGTCCGTCTGTCCATCTGGTGCAAACTTTTGTAAAAGATTTCTTGGCTTCTACTAAAGGGATTTATTTCAAATTTGGTGCACAGCTTTATCATGATAAGTTGTAACTTGTACCGTGCCTCCTCTTTCCAGGTCAGTCAGTTATCTACCTCCTGTTTTCCAAATGGTCGAGTGGAGGTATACTTAGCATGACTTAGTGCTGTTCCATGTTTTTGTTCTCAATTTCATCCAATTAAAACTTTCCTTTCATTTTCCTTTGTTGTCATGGTAATTGAGAAAATTCTCATGCTGAGCAAAACATTTTTACTCAAAACAGTTTTATGGTGCTGGGGCCTGGACAGGATTTGGAACTATATTCACACAAATGAGTCTTCCTTAGGTGCCAATTAGTACTTGTCAGAACAGCCTGATTTATTATTTAAAGTTCCTATGAATATATGTTCTCATTTAAGCATTGAAATAATATATTTGATGAATGTCTTTCGTAGTTTAAAAACAAGTCACTTGTTTATATTCACACTCTAAACAGACGTTAGTGTTTATTTTCATATTATTAAAACATGTCAGTTGTTCGTGTGCTAATTTTAATTATATTTTTAAAAGTTTTATAAAAATATAAAAATATATTTTTAATATTGGTATTTGTACTTTAGAAACCTAAGTTTTTTTGTGTTTACCTGTGTATATTTCATGTACATCAAATACTCCTCATCATCAGTTAAGAATAAAAGGATTCAAATGGAAACAAACTTGTAAAAATTATCATGGTGCTTTATATTGCCACATAAAAATAGAGACAAATTTATGGCTTATTTAAGTTCCAATTTTTTGCTTCCTCGTTCAGTGTATAAGTTTGAATAAATATTAGTTAAACTTGTTGAAGCAACCACCTGACTTATGCAACCCATAGGTCACATCAGGCCGAATTTACTGAAGCTGGATGTTTACATCATGTAATGGATTTCATGTTAACTTGACACTTCTTAGAAAAATACTAGTCTATTTTGTTAAGCCATAAAATTCTGCTGATTTCTGTTGCCTTGGCACAATACAGGTTTTGTATCATGTCATATGTACTGCAAGTTCATGTTCTTGTTCTAAAGGTGCACTTTATAATTTTTTATCAGTCTCCTACTGGTATCACTGTCAGACAGTCTGTTATACATGTTTCTAAACAGTTGCATATATTGAGCTGATATTTGATATGTGTGTCACCATCATGAGTTACAGATCAAGATTAAATATCTTCAGCTCCTATAATTTTTAATGAAGTTAGGACCCGACTTAAAATAAAAAGTAACAGTTTTGTGAACTTTTTTCTAAACCCTTAGATACATTGAGCTAATAATGGTTATTAGAGTGAACTATCGCGAGTTACAGATTAAGTTTGAATTACAGATCAAGTTTGAATTTCATTCCAGTCCAGTTATTTTGGCAAAATTATGGCCCTTGGACTTTCTTTAAAATTTCAGTTTTCTAGCCTTTTCTTTGAAACAATTGGAGATATTGAGCTAATTTTAGATATGAGTGTCGGCCGTCTTGAGTTACAGATAAAGTTTAAATCTTGCTGTGCGCCAATAATATTTGACAAAATTATGGCCCTTGGACTTGCCATTAGGAGACTTAGTATTGCATATGCAATAATATCCACGATTAACAATATTCTATAGATATGACATAGTTATCGGACACAGATTGAAATTTTACCTTTTTAGTTGTTGTAGTATGTGACATACATAAGAATTGTGCAATTTTAAAATATAGCAGCTATATTGATCTTAATTGCTATTTTAGGCTGGCTTTTTTCATTGATGTTTATTCATAGTAATAATTAATATCTCTTGGCTGTTAATTGGCTGTTAAAATTAAGTATTATGTCGTTAAGTATATGTAATAATATCCACGGGGGGGGGGGGGGGGGGTAACTTGGTATATATAGGGTAATACGGATGTGCGGCCCAAATGGGTCACTTTTTTAGCTCTCCAAAATATATGAATAGGGTAGCTTTTTTCATTGAAAAACATATCATTGAGTAGTTGTAAATTATCTAAATATATTCATGCCTCAATTCTCATCTTAAGCATTTTAAGCCTTTGTAAACCACAGTGATTTTACAAACAAAGTGTTCCATTAACATCAATTTATAATTTTGGTAGTTAATGTACTATTTTGTCAATGGGGATGTGCAGTAATATGAATAGGTCTGATTTAATCATTCAATATATGATTATGATTAGGTCCTGTTTTATAGTGTCCGAAAATATATGAAAAGGGTGGGTTTTCAAATGTCCGTCTGCACACCTGTACCTAAAAGCTAAAAGTATCCTTAGTTACCCCCCCTCCCCCCCCCCCCCCCCCCCCCCCCCCCCCCCCCCCCCCCCCCCCCCCGTGAGAAAATCAAATGCGGACTTTTTAACATACTTTAAATTTAATACAAAAGAAGACAGATATTTCGGCATATCACATATATGTATTAAATAAACTTAAAAAAACAACCAAAATCTTAATGAATGCTACACTAATAAAAATATTTGTAATCATAAGAAGTTTTTATCAGTAAAACATGACACGGGACCTCGGTCACCGAGTGGTTAAGGTACAGTGTAATTACCGGTAGTCATCAGCTATTGATCACGTGGTCTGTCAACACTGAGGTTTCGTGTGTACTCGACTTCAATCTTAATTGACAAGGATTGCCACTTTTTCTACCGAAGGTTGGGAGTTTTCACCAGGCACTCCGGCTTCTTTCTCTAATAAACAAAAAAACATATGGGTTAAACCCATATCCAGAGATGTTCGATTTATATGTTATAGGTGTGATAGTTTTTTTTCAATTTGTTTTATTTAAAATTTCATCATATGCTGTAAAGGGTTGCAAATATAGACAATTGTGAAAGGCAAGAAATAACCATCTTGAATATAATATCTCAACATTGAGAATAGTACTGTTATAAAAAAAGCAAAGTTTTTGGAAGACAATTGTTAACCAATAAAAATACATTGACCATAGTCACGTGGTTCTGTGGGGGAAAAATATGAATGTAAGATCGGCAGTTATCGTGTCCTTGGTCGTTCATTTTTAACCTTTCAGCAAAGTTCAGTGTCAGGTAATAAATAACATGAATAAGCAATTAGCAAATAAACAAGGCATTGACCACACTGCCGCAGAAGTTGGCTGGCGGAGATCTGGCCGCTAGAATATTAATCCCACAACTTGAAAAATTCCGCCTGCATGTATTTGGTAGTGGATCTATGCTGCCGACTAAGTTTAGATTCTGTGATCATTTTCAGTTTGGTGGGTAGAAGAGTACCTTCTTGCAGTTTTGGAAGTATAGCAAGTAAAACGGCTTCTTCTCATTGCCGGATCTCATTCGACGAAAATAGAGACTACTTAGGCACAAAATTTAAAATGTTGAATTGACTAAATATTATCAAAAACATTATCGGGGAAAATTTAAATTTCACATCTATTTTTTAAAAATCTGTTCCTTTTTTCGATAATGCAAGTTAATACATGTTTACAGGATTAGTGGCACGCACGTGTGATAATTAATTTATGGTGTCTACGCGTGTAAAGGTAAAAATAAAATTATTGTCTATTCTTTTTACGCAATACACCTCCGCATTTTCTA